>NNCF01131342.1:204393-252926 GCA_002313205.1 Laupala kohalensis | reverse complement strand
TCTAATACAGGTCATTTTACATTATTTTTACGTCCCTCCCTTCTTACCCTCAGCTCCAAGGGTCCCGTACCTCCATGTTATTTAAACAGCATTGGCTGATCAATTATTCACCTCAGCAATCCTGAAAACTATTTATTTGATTCAAATCGGTCCTTTTCAATATTTCGTTTCATACCGTTTCCACTCCCTTCAGCAGATAAAGGAGTGTGTCATTTCCATGGGGACTGAATTAACACTCAAACGATAACAGGGATGACACCTTTCTTCTCAGCGACGCCAAAAAAAGTGAATTTGTAATTTTTGCCATTTTTTATGACCCCATCCTCAAGGAATATTGGGAGTATCTTTCTACCCACTGATGCTGAATGTTGAGTTATACTATATCAGAATATCATTATTAAGCTCAGCGATGTCAAAAATTGAGAATTGGACACTTCTATATTATTTTCTATAACTTTAAAATAGCATCCCCTTCTATAGGGATACATAAGGGTTGATCGTGGACGTGAGTGTCATCGGGAAAGTTAGTAAAAGTTTCAACGGTCCCGATAACTATGATCCCAATACTAACAGTGGTCATTTCCGATTACTTTTATATTTTCTTCCTCTCACCCTCTAGACGAATGGTGTACATTCGTTCATTGGGGTGATCGTAGATTTAAGTGGCATGACAAATGATACCCTTCTCTCTAGCATCCTCAAAAATGAAGTCATTACCAAAATGGACTGTCTCCGAATATTTTTAAATATAAATCCCTTCCCACCCCTTCTTAGGGGTGCAAGTAATGTGTTACGAACACAATGTTTGTTTCCAGACAGTGAGTCATCGCTATCAAGTTTCGTTGAAATTGCTTCAGGCAGTCGCGTTATAGTGCGCCATGCATATATCCAATGTTATACATGTAGACAAAAATTGTGGAAGAAATTTATTTATAGACTAATATTATTGTGTTTTATTACTATTTCGCCTCAGTTCATAAAAAGGTTAATTTTAAAATTGTGGACTTATATCATAGAAATATAAATTTTCCATCAATCTGAGCATTACAAACACCGCACAATGGATATGGTACACTTTTATAAATACATGGAAATAAAACGTTAGCCACAGTAAACACTCTAGAAATTATATCCACTTCATTATCACGAAACTTCGTTGTTGTGAAAATGCACAATACTAGTTCTGTCCGTCAAAACGTTCAAAACTAGTTCCGGCAACTCATTTGCCAAAACTAGTTTTGGTCGATTTTTTCGCCAATGACCGAATTCCGCTTTTGTGCGTAACATATACACATAAGTTGTATAGTGAGTCTTTTTCTCATATTTAATGTTATGAATTTTAAATAATAATGTTATTGCTAAACAAACAAATTATTTTAATCGTAGTTTGTATTACTGTTTATCGGTGTATTATTCAAGAAATAATGGTTCTGATAATTAGAGGTTGAAGCAAATTTCCATGCACACGCCACAGGCACAAGCATGTTGACTGCAAAGAAATTTACTGGTGAAATGGACCCACTTTTTTGCCTTACAATTATGCTTTTAATTTTTGTAGCTAACCTACAACTGGATATTGGTCAGTACCTTCTTTTTAAGTTTTATGCTGGAAATATAATAATTATTATTATTATAGTTCGATTCCTACTCCTCGCGAGATTCCAGCTAATGTCTTCATATAAACCATACAACGCACCTTGTCGAAGTTTCCACCACTCGAATGTTTAGACCAAGCCCACCCAACTCAAACGAGGTACTTTACTAAACATAACGATGAACTAAATCACCAAGAAATATCGCAGTGGATCATTTCATTTGAAGATAATGATGAGGCCTAAAATTATACAGCATCATCATCGTTCTTCCACGTACATTTTGGAAGCCGGTGACTTTACGATTACATGACTTCCGTTACACAACAATAAATAAATTTTATAGCAATAAAGAAAAAGCGTGAATGAATGGCCCGAGTTACGCCAACACTCTGTATCAGAGTTCGAAGAACTCATTTTTTACGGGACGCCTAATTATCATTATTTTCGTTCTCTCTCACGCTTGGACCACGTGAATTAGTCGGCCGCGGGAAAGATTTTCCACGCAGTTGTACCTATAAATTGCGATATCAAGAAAATTCTATGTTGCTTAGATCCAGAATAATTGAATTAATTTGTGCTCGATTCCCGTTGAATGGAAAAATTAAAGCGCGTGATAAATATACACAACTGTCCATCGCATAACAAAAGCAATGTTAAGAGAATTTAATTAATTTTCTTACACAAGTACACATTCAATATCCAAAAGAAAGCTTACGATGGAAGCAATAGAAGGGCATTTTATTCAATTAAATTATTTACAAAGATTATTCCATTAAAAGTTTAATCGCCGTAGAAATACATCTTATTGACTTACTACTCGCCGTAGAAATGCATGTCTTTAAATCTTCTTATGAGGAAAAATCTGCCACTTACTCACCTAAAACCAAAAAGAAAACATATTTAAACAAAAAGAACAACAACAAAATATATATAACACAAAAATACGGTTACCAGTTGTTATTATTACTAAGGAGCATAAAATCAGGCAACAAAAACAGAAAAAGTTTTAAAATTTTACTATTAAGGGAATTTTAGAATATTATTATTAGTTACTAAGAATATAGAAGTAGTCTTCGATATCGAAATGGAATATTTACATAGACCTTCCCTCTTCAAAACTTCTACAATAAAAATCCTATGGTGAAATGACGTAAGCAGTCTGCGCATATGGGAGAAGGGCAAAAGAAGATAGAAAATGGCCAGGAAAGGAAAAGAAAGAAACTCGTGCATGCCCAATTCGACACTAGTCTACCGGTCACCCTAACGTCATTCCACCACAAAAAATCACACTGTACTCTTCGAAGCGTGAAGAGAAAGGTACTAAATCGACACAATCTGCAAGATTACAGATGAAACCGGACTTAACGGGAAAGTTGAAAATTCTTTTGTTGTTTAGAGAATATATTCTACCACGTACCCAATTCTATGTTCACTTCCGAAACTAACGCCAGTGAAGTCATGAGAATCATCACCTCATTAAAAACCAAATTTTCAACAGGCATAGATGATATACCCGAGTTTATTCTTAAATTTTCGTCCCACGTTATATTAAATCGACTCAAATGTTTTTAATAGTTCTTTATCGGNGTTTCCCAATATATTTAAGAGAGCTAAAGTGAAACCTTTACACAAGAAAGGAAACAAACTTAATATTGGAAATTACCGACCAATATCTCTACTACCCACTTTCTCAAAAATCCTAGAAAAAGTGTCTTCTAGATTTTTTTATCAAAAACTAACAGTGTCTCTGACAATCAACACGGTTTTAGGAAATCCTTTTCCACTACAAGCGCCATATTTTCATTCTTAAACGATGTTACCACATCTCTTGACAGTGGAGAAAATCCTCAGGGTGTTTTTCTTGACTTATCCAAAGCATTCGATGTCATCGATCACGGAATTCTCCTTACCAAATTGCATTCTTTAGGCATTCGTGGACTTCCACATCAATGGCTAACTTCTTATTTAAAAGATGGATATCAACAGGTAGAAATATCCTATACTAAAAATAAAATACTTCAGCGTTGTCTTTCAGAAACAACGCCACTTACTTGCGGTGTACCCCAAGGTTCAATTCTCGTNTCTCGGCCCTATACTCTTTTTATTGTATGTGAACGACATGTCATCATCCACATCAGATTGCAAAATGGTTCTTTTTGCTGATGACACTAATTTACTGTGTAAACACGCCAACGCTCAAAACGTTTTGTCTAACCTTTCGACTTGGTTCCATGCAAAGCGTCTCATTTGTAAACACTGACCAAACAGTGTCTATGTCATTTCACATTAGAATCACAAAATCTTTACCCCAGGTTTCTCTTTCTTTAAACGGAACACAATTAAAAACTGTTACGAATACAAAATTATTAGGTCTCCATATTCAAGACAACCTCAAATGGAATTGTCACGTGGACAATCTTAATTCCCAATTAAGCAAATTGTGTTACGCATTCCAAATCTTAGTTAACACAGTTAGTCCACGTATTTCCCGTTGCGTATATTTTGCGCAATATTTACTCCCATTTACGTTACGGCGTTACCTTCTGGGGCAATTCCGGTCAGAGTATTCAAACTTTCAGAATCAGAAGAGAATAGCTCGGATAATTTATAAATCTCACCCCCGAAACTCTTGTAAACCCTTATTCAAGGAATTAAGTATCTTAACACTTCCCTGCATTTATATTTATGAAACGGTCGTGTTTGTTAAGACCGAATTACAGAAGTGCCACCCTTGCTTCATACGAAACTGTCTCGTTCACGAACACAATACTCTCAATAGTAATAATATTCATCGGTCTAGAGTGTCAACCACTCTTTGCCAAAGAGGACCGCATCATTCGGGAATCGTTCTATATAATTCCCTGCCCAAGAATATAAAAGACAATATGAAATTGAATATCTTCAAATCCGCGATTAAAAGCTACCTCGTGCACCAGTGCTTCTACAATGTAAAATAATTAAATGATTATAATAAAAGTTAAATTCGTCTTGTACTTTATCACGCCATTGCTGTAGCACTTTTTAAATAACTTATAACAATTTCAAAAACTATTTTCTTGCATGATTGTGTTGCCGTATGGCTCATATTAATTTAGTTTTATGTGTACTCAACTTTGGCACGGTTGTGTACATTAATTCTGTAGCCCCATCCTGGCCCGGGTTTTTCTCCGGTGTTCCTTGGGGTAGAGGCGGATTTCTTATACAGGTTCTCTAGGATTTTGTTTAGGGGCATGTTTATTGTAACAATAGATCGTGAATTCAGTGTTATTTCAATTCTTATGATTTTTAAACACAATACTCAGAATAATCGATAGTTCGATAATAATTTGTACATGTAAATTTTTTGCGTTAAATTACACACATATTGATATTCTATTAGTATTATAACTCGTAGCTAACTTTTCATCTTATTTAGGAACTTATGCAAAAATTTGAATCCGCTTCTGCCTTAGGGCCCTTGATCGGAATTGATGGGATGGTCCCTTGCTTGCTTACGGAGAGTAAATTAGTTTATTGTCCTCCGCGTGGTCATACGCAGTTTGTACTGTTTTTTTGACAATAAATTTATTATTATTATAAATAAATCACTGATAAGAAACATTTTAAAGCCCTTCCCAATGAAAGTACAGAAATAGAAAGGAGTAGTGCACAACGTCATATATAAGATCTAAGTCTGGATGATCAGATCTCTCGAATGAAAATGAAATACGCCACTTTTTCAGTACTTCTGTAACAACTTGGCAAATTGAAGATAATTTATCGAGCTAAGTGGTTGGGGCGATTTTTTTCTTTTGCAATCCATAATATATTTTATAACATTAAAAAAGAACTTAAACGATATTACTCTGAAATGAGAACACGTTATTTCGCCTTTTCATTCCAAAACATCTATATTCCGCGGATTCCATTAATAAATCACTAGATATAAAAATTGATAAAAAAGAAAATTGTCGATATTACCATCATGATAAAGCAATTTTCAAGAAAATGTTCAAATGTCATAAATATACGTCAATGTATCTAAGAGACTTAAAATTGGTATCACAATTTTGTAAACCTTTTATGTGGCAAAATATTTTAATCCTTTAACAAATTGTAATAAACTGAGTAGTAAGAGCAATAACCTTAATGTAAATATAAATTATTTTCGTGTATAAGAAGGTTTGTTCCACATTGTTTATCCAACCATACTCGCAGTTTTCAACCAAATTTGTTGACATTTATTGTTTTGCTTGTTCCACATATGTATCGTAACCGCTGCGAGAGAATGAAGTGGAAAACAAAACATAAGATACGCAATACTGAGGCAACCTATGCAACCCACATAATTCCTCTGACGAAGAGAAGACAAAGAAGCACTATCATGTTCCCAAATCCGATTAATTCAGTGAATCCACTTTAGTGTGAGCACGGATAAATGCGTCGCTAATAATCCGACAAAATATAAAGCAATATCACCCTATGTCTGTGGATTTGCATGTTTAGTTCCACATATGCGAAACTACAGGACCGATTTTACTTAGGGACAGCTATTTTAACTATGGGATCAAATATTAATTATCAACTGAGTAAAACGATGGTTGGTGTAAGATATTCCTTCCGAAACCATAGGGAGAGGGGTGTGGGGTAAGAATCACTGTATCTTATTCCTAAAAGTTAACTCTTTTCAAACATCTCTTATTCTCCTGTAACATAACCAGTAGTCGAAAATGAGGTGTCATACTTTTAACTATGAATTATTTATCACACAATTTTTTTTAAAATTACAAATTAATTCAGAATTGTGTTCAGTTCTCAAACAGTCACAGTACCGCTGCCTACCGCTGGATGGAATATTAACGGACAAAAAATTAAACATAAGTAAACAGATACCTATATACTTATTGTTCGGGTGGATTATGGAAATAGCTGTTGTCCCTGTCTTAAATTACGTAAATGTTCGGGGAGACCAAAGTTGAGGAGTATTTAATCGATGTAAGAGATGTTTGTCAAGCATGTACTGTAAGTTTCTTTTCCCTCTCTTAATATTGATTCTTCTGCTAGCTGCTGGAGCGAATTATTCGCTCGGGTTCATTATTTTGTAGATAACCTGTGGCTTACGACAATAACCAGGTTCCATTCCCAGAATTAAACGATCTTGGAACCATTTGTCAGAAGTTACCAGTAATATGAATAACTTTAAAAACATTACTAGCATTAAAATATATATGATTAATTTTTTTCTACTTTTGAATGTATATATTGTATAAGGGCTTATACCCCGTTCAAACATTAATAAATAAAACTCATCAATGACCTTTTGAGTTAAGAAACAAAAAATTTACCCTTCAATGGTATGGATGGTCTGGATCAACATGATAAAAGAGTGGCGTACAAAATGAATACAAATCAATAAAGGATTAAAAATATAAATCTCCCACTTTTAAGTAATACAAACTTCCAATTTAACAGTCAGTTTTCTATACAAACCATTATTTTAATTTTAATCTGACACATACCAGTGATAAGGTGTACCGGAGAGGGTTAGGGGGGAGTGAAGGGGGAGCGTTGCGATAAACAAAATCGATAAAGCCATCTCGATGTGCCCCCTCCGCTCTCCCCTAACGACAGCCAGTCCCATCGTGAGCTGTAATGGAATTAGAAGCAAGCGTCTTCGTATCATCCAGGAAAATAAATCTTGGCAGCAGCCTCCTCCTGCGCTTAGCTCTCGGCTGTCTCTCTCCCGAAGAAAACACGAAGGATCCCTTTGCATCATTCAACAGCTGAATTATGGACGCTGCTGCTTGTATGACACAGCGATGTCTCGCCACAATGGGACAGAGCTCCACCCTGCGTGGACAAAGTGTTTACGCCCGGAACGCAACTAGCACCCCTCCCAATAGACAGGTTATTTTGATACTTTCAAAACACTCATAAACCAGAACGGTCGGAATAAAAAATGCAATTTTAGAATATTAGTATCAATATCAAAACCTTAATCTTGCTCAACGTTTGCAACGCACTAATTTCATAGGTGTGTCTATGTATTTGCTTATGTCGAAATAACACAACATTTAAGAGCCCTTAAATCAGAAACAGCTAATGACAAAATTTACGAGTTGTATTGTAATAGATAGATAATTACATAATTTAACAACCTATTTTATGCTCTTCCTACAAGTGGCCGAAATCTTGACATAATATATAACATGCATTTTTGAATAAATTAGACATTTCGAGGTCATGAAATCAGATGAAAACTAATGAAAACGACCCTGTTAACGAAAGTTATATTACAAAAGCAATTTTAGAATATTAGTATATCAACCACAGGGTTCCTTAACAAAACATTTCCATCATTGAGTTGGCGTCAAGTGTATACTAATAAGAGAGATATTTAAGAAATATAAAATACGAGCCTCTGTACGATATTTATTTTACTCCTTTATATAGAAAAACCTCCTTAGGAAGAATTCTGGTTATATCCCTCTTTTTATCGTCATTTAAATATTTTAATGACTTAAAAATCTTACTTTTCTCAAAATCACCACATGACTAACTTTAATAAGTCACTAATTAAAAAATTACGACCTTTTACGGTTTTTAATGATTTATTTAATTAGATTATATAATGGGCGTTAATAAAAGTCAAACTTAATAAGTCACGTTTTGAAATAAACATTTTATCTTTTTTTATGAAAAGTCTAAGGACTAATCGGTTTCCTAACCAAAAACTTGATAAACATTATTTCTATGTACAAGATATGAAATATTGATGAATCCATGATGGCAAATCTTGTTGAAAAATCAATGACTTGTTACCACATTTCGAAGCTACATTTTCCCCGGGAATGTGTTACTAATATTCATGTAACCTTTTTCCACAATATTCAGCTAAAATAAATATTTAATTTTCAGATTGTAATTTCGTCCAAATCATGGGCAAGTTTATCAAGTATTTTTTCTCAATGAACGTTTGATCTTTTATTTTCACATATTACTTCATCTAGACTTCAGGGAAAATTAATATTTGCCAAAAGCAAATCCTGTTCCTTAATTTCATATCGTATAACGGATACTCAGAATAAACAAGTTCCCGGGACGCAGGGATACAGAAGCTATAAAAGAATAAGTGAGGGTGCAAGTACGTTGAAATACTTGTTCCAAAGTCCTGTGGAATGGGAATACTTCATTAGTACTTCAATAGTTAAAAGACACTTACGTGCGAAATTATACTTTTCTATCACAAAAAATGCAATTATCAATCTGCTACGAACTGTTTCCGTATATTTCTGATCTGACCGCTTACGTGACGACAATCTTTTAATTGATTTTTTTTTTCAATTTTACCCTCTTTGCAGAATCCACAGTTATATAATAGTTCAAAGCACGAAGAAAGAAAGGGCGGATGACCGGTATCATATTACAAGAGAATCATGAGAAAACAATCGCCAAGACACGACATAAGAAAGGAAAAGAACATTTCATTACAAGCGATGTATTAATGAAACACTGGTACATAAAAGAATGCTGTATAGGGGAGCAGACTAATTTGTGCAACGAATAAAATAATTACGAAAATAGAGAAGAAGCAGGGCGGGACAATGTTGTATAAATAGATTGTGAGAGTTTTAAATAACACAAATCAACGAAGGAAAAGTTAAAACGTTGTCCGTTCAAACCAACGAAAAGCACTAAGCATTTGCTGTTCCAGCCAACTCGAAACCAGAAGTATAGTACGCGCTAAATTCAAACAATTTTTTTGTTCTTGTAGCCTCTTTTGTCTGGAATATTAAATTACTTTTGATTCGAGTTGACTAGAGTTAAGAGGTATAGTTGAGTATGTAAGACATCACTCTAACACCATATAGCATATATTTCTTCCGTGCACCTAGACGTGGGAAAGACATGTAATAACTTCCAGACAGGTGAAAATAGCGACAAGCCGAGAATCGAACTCGAGACTGCTGCTTAGATCGCAGGAGTGTTAACCACCACACCACAACTGTACAACATTTTCGGAACTAACGCAATGTGCACACGGAAGAAATACATACATAATCAACATTAACTCGTAGGTACGTGTGAAACCGGTACTTAAGCGCACAAAGCATAGTGTGCAGCCTGGTTCGCGTATCTCCTCTATGGGGATGTGTCTCAGGTCTTCCGGGGTTTAAGTCTGGGTGGAAATGGTGTACAATTGTGGAAGGCAAACGGGTGGTGTAGTGGTAAACACCCCTGCGGAAAAAGCAGGACTCGGGTTCGATTCCCGACTCATCGTAATATACATCTGACAGCAAGTTATCATAACACCATATTATAGCAATTCTACACTGGCATAGAGATACTAGTGAATTATACGAAGAAATCAGATACAAATTAAAGACAACATGAAAAGATGCTAAAAATGGACAGTTCATAAGAAATTTTCGTAAGATATCCAGGAAATGTTACTTCATGACTGCAAAAATTAAACCACACAAACAATCCATACTGGAAAAAGAAACAAGGATATTAAGCATACTGTCAGCGCTTAACATCAACGAGGCTTCTTCGTAGTAGAATCCTTAATAGAAAGAGAAACAACAACACGAACAAAATTACGAGGTGTAGCGATAAGTTTCTCTAAATTAGATTTTTCACTTCTTGATAGCTGTATATTATTCATTACTTATTATATAACGGCGTTTAAAGCTTTTCTTACTTTAGTTCCTACAGCGGAAACGGCTCATACCATACCAAATAGTAGTAGTAATAATAATAATTTCCGCCTGGGGAGATCATGAGCAAGAAATAAACATAATAACTTAAAAATGTGTTTAACACTCGATGACAAAGCAGGAAATATTTCTAAGGCACCGAAGTTCACTCGAGGGTGAAACTTCAAGAAGATTGTAGACCTCCCACAATCGAATGCGGAATTCCTACTTGAACGTCATCTAAATCACAAGACCGAGCTTTCTAGTTGCAATGGTCGCTGGTTCTGTTTACAAACGACAAGATGCCGAGGCGGTAAATGTATTTGTTTCCCCACAAGCCGCCAATTTGCCACTAAATTACGCCTCTCACCCAATTCGATGAACTACTTACCTCTCTGCGAGACCATTGTCTTCTCTTCACAATGCCTCAGGTTCTGTGCTCTAATTGGACAATAAATTAAGAGAAAGAATCGCTTTCATGAAAGAGACGAAAACGGTTTTAGCATTACGCATCCCAACACCAACAGAGAGTACCAACGCATCAAGCACCCCTTGTAAAATCAGAAGAGAAATACAATCAACAGGTTTTTCAAAAATGTAAAAATTATAATGAACTTGTTTTAATAAGCAATATAGACAAACGACCGGAGTATTTTGCAGACAATTTATTTTAGACCAAATTGAGAAAATTCATGCGTCACAATTTAGAAAAAAATGTATAACAACATATTTAAAAAAAAGTAAATGAAACAACACTACGTTTCGTCTCTAATGCGAAACACCGCCAAGTGAGCAGGATGCTAATTTGAATAAGTTACTCGCTAGCAATGAATTATACTCAGGTTTTGTCTGTATTATTATTATTATTGTCTTGTGGCGAGGTTCAGGTCATGAGGTCTTCCACCTTAATCGTGATTCGGGTGAGGGAATTGGAAAGGAGGGTGTTGAGTTACCGCGGAACTAAAAGAACCGAACCGAAATTAGTCTGGAATACGTGAGGGAAACACCAGCTGAAAACCTCACCTACTATCGGATTTTTTTATTACAGACCTGACTTCCAAAAGCTGTGGACAGTACAACAAATATCGCAGAAAAACAGTTACCACCATTAGGTTTGTCATTTTGTTTTGCATATACACAAGTGAAATACTTCGTTTTATGAACGAATATTAAATTTTTTAAATCTGAAATGTTTCAAAAACGTGATATTTTTACGGTTTTTGCCGATAGGCCGACTTCACTATTTTATACAAAATAGACTATAAGTGACAAAAATAATTCTTATTCAGCAAATGATCACTGCTGTGTTTGTGACATTTATTAATTTCAAATTTCTACATGCGAATTATTATGAGTTATTTACGTTTTTCGAAAACACTACTAAAACGACCAGACATTATTAAGGAATAAAATTTATACTGTCGCACTCAGGAGAGTGGCATGATCAGAAAATTAATATTCGTTCATGAAACCAAATTTTTCACGCGTGTATATGCAAAACAAAATGACAAACCCTATGGTGGTAAAGGTGTTTTTCTGCGATTTTTGTTGTACTCTCCACAGCTATTAGAAGTCAGGGGGCTATAATAAAAAATTCGGATAGTAGTTCGGCCGAGCAGGGTTTGAACGCTCCACCGCACACAAATATAGGGGTAAGTACACGGGGCTAGTGAATGTCGCTTTTCAACACCTCTTCGTGTATCCGCGCAGTGGAGTATATCGAGACGAAACCTGGCCAAAAGTATTTTATCCAGTAAATTTGGTGAATTATGGCGAAAAATCATTTTAGGTACATTAACACATGTTATGTCGATTATTCTTGTTAAGACAATTTATATACAGCATCTTTTTAATTGCTTATATAGATTTGATACATAACCTTTCGAATCAAAAATACATTTAACTTAATATGACATTTGTTTGTATACATATGAACAATAATTCGTCATAATCCATCAGATTCACGGGATAAAATACTTTTGAGCAGGTTTCGTCTCGATATACTCCACTGTGCTGCGTCGCGAAGTGGTGTTGAATAAAAATTCAAAGTTACAAAGATCATACACATATGTTTAATGTACATTAAGGTAGTATGAACGACCTCACGACTGTTATGAAATACAATCAATTTTTTATGAAAGAAAACACAATAGCAAGTTGACGAATAAAATTTGGACCTTTCGGGGTTAATATTTCAATAACACCTCTAAGTTGTATGGGCTCTTATGCATAGAGTTTCTGAAGAGTCTATTTTTTAATAACTTCTAATGGAATTCTCATTGATATTAGTATACAAAACTATTGCCCGTGTCAGAATATGAAAAAAAAACATTATTGAATGTTTCATAAATGGTTATATACGCTTGAGTAGCGCCTGGTACGTTTATACTATCTTAAATTCTGTAAAAAAAATGCATCATTTCGGTACGTCACGCCGTTTAATAGATACATCACAAAGATATTATACCGCGAAGAAAGTGTTTTCTTGAAGGCGCCTTCGTACACATCCATATACTCAGTCAAAAGGGGTATTGCGAAGATTTCAGTATGGAAGAAAAGATGTCAGGCGTATAGGAATATCTTTTGCTGTGTAGGTAGGTCTGTCAAACTTTATGAGGTCTTGAGTATAATGTGTTTTAAAGACATTGATCTGCTGATAATTATATTATCTAGAATTGATAATTCTAATTTGTTCGTATTTTATTCCTATTAATGATTGTCAGATTTACTTTCACTTATACTCAATGTTGGTTTCATCATGATTGCTTACTTTTGGAAAGATCAATTGGCCTCACTCCAACTTCTTTTATTACTGAGATAATACTTGTATTATCTGAATAAGTCAATCAATAAGATGGAATTGTGGTGCGTATTTTATAACACTATTATTATAATAGCTACATGGTTCGCAGCACTCGTTGGACAGAAAAGAAAATGTTTGTTCTAGTAGTGGAAACAGTGGTGTACAATTTACAGGGAAAAGTAGTGTAACTTACAGATTCACACACCTCTCCAGAAGATCTAAGTGAATCTATAAATCTTGGAGGGAAAATAAAATATTCTCATTAATTATTGTAATTCATTAATCAAATTCATTGAATTCAATTGATTACATTAAAGCTATTGAAAACATTGATAGCTTTATATCTACATTAAATAAAAAGAATTCGTAAACGCAACAACATAAAATAATTTATTTTCAGCAATTTTTATGTTCAACACGCTGAGAAATCACATCTATTCCACTCGTTAATGATTTATCGTGCGCTCAACTGTAAACTAACATAGTACATAAAGCACAGCTGCAAGTCCACAATAGATTCTTTTATGACAACTATAATTTCCATTTTCCAATAAAAAAAAATTGACGGATATACTCAGCAAATTAAACTATATGTCTTATCAACTATTGAAGTTTGGAAAAATATACATTTTACTGTATAATTTTTACACCGGTTTTAAATACACTGTAAAACTAATAATGGGCAAATCAAATACGTCGTCATTTTAAACGAACCTTGAATAACATCATCTATATTTGACAACTGTCAAAAATTGGCTATAATGTGAAAGAAAGACAGTCACTTACAACATACATCAAAGATATTATCTTACGCAGGATTGTCAATAGCGTATGAGGCACACTTTCAACGGTTTTGTAATCGACTGTTGTATACGATAGGTATGTTTTTGACTGACCATTGTATGCATCAATGCCCCCCTACAAGATTCGGTAGGACTAAACTCGAAAAGAATTAAATTTTGCGAATTTTTCTCAGACTGCGTTTTGATCCAGTGTCAGGATGGGTGATTCGCCCGTCTAGAAGAGGCCGAGGCCAAAGAAAGCATATTGGATGTCAAATACAAATAAATCCTTCTAGGGTTGCATGGGCCCCTCAACTCACCAGGACATCCATTCCCTCCGTCACGGGTCGCCATGCACGGCAAACACATGGGTGAGCGTTCAGCGCACAGTAAAGAAGATAAAAGCGATAAAGGTGAAAAACGAAGTAAATAGGAGAAAAGAAAAGTAAAAGAAAATAAATATTTGAGAGCCTTCTCTGTATCCCACCGTCAGAACGTGGACCGACTCACTTCGACGGCTTCACCAAAAATCAAGATGAATAATGTTTATTGTCTGATTCGGTTTCAGGGAGAAAAAATACCGATGTACACAATTTCATGCAAATGGAGTTTCGTCTACGTTTTCATGCGTTCTGTCCCACTGTGGCTCGTGAGGCGCGGTGCAGGAGGTGCAGAGGCCGCGCGCGAGATGATGCAAACGCACAAATGAAAGGGAATGAGCCACGGGAATGAACAACGAACGGTAGGGGAGGGAGAGGGAAAACGAATGGTGGGGGAATAGGAAAACGCCACAGGGGAGCGCGAGTGAATCAGCTGAGAAGGCAGTGATTCATCCCACGCCCAACCAGCGCTCACCTCATACCACAAGTGCTGCCAACATGCGAGGAATTCCCAACAACTCTTGGTTTTTCGAATGAAGTAAAGACTGAAAATTCGCTCACAAGACGGCTTTCCTCATACAACAAAATATGTGTCAGGGGGTGGGTCGACGCAGAGATTAAATAGAATTAAGGAACATTTTGAAACATTATCACACCAACTAACCGACTAGGTTCAACTTGAGATGATACGGTTAACCTTAGCAATAATTAAGTGCAGGTAAAAGTAACACGATTACAAACAAAAAATGTAATATAATTACGTAACCTCCCTATCTCCCCCCTACCGTTATGAAAAATTTGTGCTGCTTTTTGGAAAATGCGAGTGCAAGTTTTCATACACTGACGTAATTGATCGTTCCTCATTGCTCTGTGTTGTATTCTCAAGTGAATACAAGAATAGCAGTGACAAACTTTGAGGTTAAAAAGCGCCCCATGAAATGTCTCGTTACTTACAGCCGAAGCTTACACCTCTCTACCGCGGTGCAATGCAATGTAACGATATAACACACCCTCACTCCTGCCCCGAGTGCGTCACGTTATTTAGGGACGGCACCTTTCCGTCAAAACAGTTCTTGGACGAGTGTGTAAAGTCTTCGCCAAAGATAGAAAAAATAGCTTCTCAGGTAGTCGGTCTGTCCTGTTGTCACGGACACTCTCCAATAACTTAAGCAAATACTTATAGCACAATTTTTTATTTAGAAAAATATCTTGAGAATTTGGTCTTCGGATGAAAAAATTAACTTCAAAAAAATTAGTCAATAATCCATCTCATCCTGTATTTATGCTGCCTATCTCGCTCGTTTTGATTAATATTTATTCCTAGATAATTCTACTCGTGGTGTTGTATATATTTTCTTCTGTGTGCTTACACGAGCAGGAGCGATGTTCTGGCATTAGTTATTGCATGGTGTTCTTCTTTGTTAGTACATGTCATTCTTTTAACGTCTATCATAACACACAATGCTCTACTATGGCTATACGAAAACCTTTTCAAATACCTTTTTGTACCTTTGAAATCAATCCAAAAATACACATTCCTTTTTCTGTGCGTGAATTCGAAATGAATATAAACCCCACGACCTAACTGGGTTTGGAACCCCCGTCGTCCAGTCAGCATTCAACGTTCTAACCGCTCTAACTCGCTCGTCTTCTCTTAGCGGCGTTGTCCTGTGTGAGTGACACGTCAAGTACGGAGAAACTATTAGAGATTACTTCAAATTTTGAACGAATATTACTTTAGTATTGACTGTCTCACAAAGAAAGTATATTTTTGAAATTTCGGTTTTAATACGTGACATTTTGATTTTTTTAAATCTATTTTCGCTGTATCTTACGAACAAATCGGATTCGTAAGTAAACATTGTTATTGGGTGATATTTTTGCTTGGTGTATTGTCTGACAGACCCGTCCAGAAACACGGAGAAAATAATATTTAAGTTCTTTTCGAAATGCTGATTTCGGAATCAGAAGTGTTCTTTCTGAAATGTTTCTCTCCATCACAGATGCGTTTTGGATGGGAGGGGAAATATAAAAAGAGGGTGATTTTTGTGTTACGTATTTTCTTAGACGGTTTTAAACTGGACTGCAGCTTGCTCTCTCTTTCTCTCTCTGACACTCGTGAGATAAGCGCTACTTTCATTGTTCCTCCGTGGAAATGGTGACCACAATTTATCAAGGGGCACGGCCGTAGCGCAGCGTCCACGAAAACGGCGGCGGCGTTGAGTTTGAAGGAAGCGGCGATTTCACAGGAGGGGATGCGAGAGACGCTGGCCAAGTGGAAGAACAGTTGCTATAAATGCAGGTCCTCGGGGAAGACTTGCCGCTGAAACGACGAAGAGCCAACGTCTCGGGTTATGACCCGCAGTCGAAAAATCATCCAGTTCCTCACTTGCAGGACACAACTGAAGAGAACCATCTTATACCCATCTCATTTCCCAAAACATCCACCAGTCACTTGACACCGGGCCTGCTTAAAGGTCAAGTCCCAGAACTCCACGTAAAAATAGAGGGTTAATAGAGCACATCAATCGAAGCTAAAATCAGATTTTTTTAACGTGATGTAATGAAACAATCCATGCGACGTCGGTGCAAGATCTGCATCGCTGTTAAAGGGTTTAACTTTGAAGTTTGTTCTCGGACGTCGAACCCTTTACTAATTCCCTAATAAATTACTTAACACTAATCTTACGTTCCTACTCCGCTCTGGTGCCATTTTATCTCCTCCTAGTGGCATTTCCAGAGGTGTGACGGGTTGCTATTATTGTGCTCTCTCCCATTATTATTACGCCGATTTCTGGGACATTTCGTATGTCCAACTAAACAGGCTGGCAACCCTTCCCTTGTGTCCCATTCACACCTATATCCATGTACATAATCACGACGCGTTAGAATTCATTTCCTCCTGCTCCAGGGTGAAAGGATACTTCTGTGGCACCAGGTGCTGCAAAGTCATGTGACGAAGAGAACGGCATCTCGTTCGAGGGATTCCCTGACCCATACGCACCACCTAAAGCAATGATGCCAGAGACGACAGGACAAGCGACGCGGTGAGTCATGGCACAACGGGACTCGTACAAGAAATTAAGATCACAACAAGGTTATATTCCTCTCTCTATGAAGAGGTTAATTTAAATCGAATATTTATATTCAAAAATTAAACAATTTTGCATCATACAAGAATTTGCCCATTAAAAAACAAACTATACTTAAAATGACTCAATACTATACTTAAAACTATACTTAATGTAAACTCAAACAACCGGATGAAAGCCAAGTGGAATATTGTTAAAAATTACACATCAACTTCTGAAAATCGCGAAGAAAATGTTTCTCTTCTAGACGATGGCAAAATCGTATCAAATCCACAGGTCATCACAAATTTGTTTAATTCTTACTTCTCAGAAGTAGGTAATATAACGAACTCAATATATCCAAATCAATGTCCTCCAATTATATCCACCCATGTACCCAATTCTATGTTCACTTCCGAAACTAACGCCAGTGAAGTCATGAGAATCATCAGCTCATTAAAAAATAAATTTTCAACAGGCACAGATGATATACCCGAGTTTATTGTTAAGTTTTCGTCCCACGCTATATTAAATCCACTCACAAATATTTTTAATTGCTCTTTATCGGAAGGGGTGTTTCCCAACATATTTAAGAGAGCTAAAGTGAAACCTTTACACAAGAAAGGAAACAAACTTAATATTGGAAATTACCGACCAATATCTCTACTACCCACTATCTCAAAAATTCTAGAAAAATTGTTCTACAAGCGTCTTCTAGATATTTTATTCAAAAATAACATTCTCTCAGACGATCAAAACGGTTTTAGGAAATCCTTTACCACTACAAGCGCCATCTTATCCTTCTTAAACGATGTTACCACATCTCTAGACCGTGGAGAAAATCCTCAGGGTGTTTTTCTTGACTTATCCAAAGCATTCGATGTCATCGACCACGGAATTCTCCTTTCCAAATTGCATTCTTTAGGTATTCGTGGACTTCCACATCAATGGCTAACTTCTTATTTAAAAGATAGATATCAACAGGTCGAAATATCCTATACTAAAAATAAAATACTTCAGCGTTGTCTTTCAGAAACAACGCCACTTACTTGCGGAGCACCTCAAGGTTCAATTCTCGATCCTATACTGTTTTTATTGTATGTGAACGACATGTCATCATCCACATCAGATTGCAAAATGGTTCTTTTTGCTGATGACACTAATTTACTTTGTAAACACGCCAACGCTCAAAACGTTTTGTCTAACCTTTCGACTTGGTTCCATGCAAATCGTCTCATTGTAAACACTGACAAAACATTGTCTATGTCATTTCACAATAGTATCACAAAATCTTTACCCCCTTTTCCACTCTTTTAACATGTTTGACCAACTCAAATACAACATATAAATATTTAAAAGAGTAATGAAATCCCTTCCACAAAAATATTTTTAGCAGCTTTTAGAAATGCCTTTTAAACTAAAACAATATGTATACAAAGCTAAACTTGTAATAAACACTGCAACCGTGTGCAAGTAGTAATACAGAAAGTCCTGGGTTCGAGTCGCCATTGTCACCTTGCCGCTGATGCATTAGTTTCGTTTTTTTACATTAGGAAAGCAATGCATTATCCATTGTCTTTCGTACGCTTTCAATTTCACACTATGAAAGCGTATTTGAAAAAAGACTTTTTCGAATAATTTACCGCTCCATGTGTAGATCTAGTTTTATTGTTCATATTCGAAATATTCACTTAAAAAAGTAAAGGGTCTAGCAGGAAAAGTCCCATTACACCGTTGTTTTTGTTGTTTTCTATCAGATGTGCCACATTCGATTCGTCAACAAGAATAACTCTTGCCAAATTCGAGCTAAAATGTTGGTTCCTAAAAAACTCCCAAGCGGCTCCACTACAATTTTTTTTTCTTAATACTTTTTTCTTTCTTCAAATAACCAAAAGTGGATAGTAACTTGAGGTCTGAAAGAAATGAACAAACATTTCCATAAAAGTAATTTATGAATACTCTCTTTCAGCGCTGTCCAAGTTATGCTCGCTTCACACGATGCATGTTGTGCTTCAATTTTTCTTCCATTGTCCTTTGATGTCAGTGATTCAGACAGCTGTGATGTTAGTCCTGTTGTGTTGGCTTGACACGTTGCATTTTACCGCGACCGCTTTGATGTTCTAATGCGCACTTACACATAGTTCGGGACGCGGTTATTGCAGAGATTGTTCATCGAAGACATTTAGCAATTAGTGATTATATTAACTAAAAGAGTAATGCGAATAAACGAACGAAATTACAACATAGTTTGTTAAGTTGTTTGGTGTCATTACACAGTGACAAACGGTGGAGTGTTCGAAGTATGTTGCTTGATGAGCTCCAATATAACATAAAATGTCAAATAAAAGGTATTTATGATATTTTTCTTTTTTCATTGTCGATGAAGAAGTGATTTCATTTTTCGATGTCTTCTGTTGCATATATTTCCCTTTCTGAGGGGTTTCCTTTTTCCCCTTCGTTTGTTAAGTACGTAAATTAAGTTGCTTTTAATAAAAATAATGAATGCTTATTAACTCGGAAACCGAAAATAATTTTTTCATTGTCGGTGATTTATCTTCCAAAAATAATTGTATCATCCACGATTATTAGTTTCAAATGAAAGCTATTCAATTTACTTTTGCGGTAATTCTTCAGTACTAGTCCTATTTCGAACAGTGGACCATCAGTTGTAACACTCGAGGCCTTCATTGGTTGACACTCCAACTTTGCATGCAAAACTGCACGAAAAATAGAACATGTGCTATTTCCCAAACCTTTCCCGCCAATGCAGCGTAGACAGCAATGACGTCATTTTCTGCAATTGGACGGCTGGCTTCATAGTACTTGTCATGCAATTTTGGAGCACAAAATGTATCCTATGAAGTGAGCTTCATCCTAGACCGCTGATCATTTTCTATACACTTTCGGTTTGCCGGACAGGCACGGGATGGGGTTTGGCAAAATGTTGCCCGACGAATACAAATAATGGGTCATATTTATTAATGTGTAACGCGATATTATTCTGATCAACAAATTTAGACTATTTCAAACTGAAAAATTAATTAGTATATTTCTTTATTTTTAATATTTAGTATTATAACAAAATGTTACCACATAGCAGTGTGGGGCAGGGTAATTCCGAAAAGAATTTTCCTTTTTCTCTCACCGGACATGCCACGTCAAATATTAATTCTGTAATTATACTTATAACACACAGTTGTGCCCCTCAACGTTTTTGTTTGGACAGCGCTGCTCAAGATGTATTCTTAAGGATTGCGCTCAGTTCTGTAGAATTAATCAGTTGCCGACGTTTTGGACAATTTTGAGTCCATCCTCAAGGATCGTTATTTATGTTCAGTATTATATTCGATCACAATCTATGGTATCCGGTTCACATGTCTGTCAACATGTAGAGATAGTGATCTGACAGACGTGTGAGCCGGAAACCATATTTTTTATTCGAGAAAATACGAAGAAAAACATTTTAAGCGTCAAGTGGCACAAGGAACAGGCCAGTACATTTGCTAGATACTATCACAAGAGACTTAGGATGCTCTTTTAAATTTGTTAAATCTAATTTCAAATTGAAAGAGTAAATCTGTACAAATTCCGTTGTGATAGAAACGCTGCTTTTCAATGTAGCCTTTATCTGGATTTTTTAAATAAATATCTAATTTAGGAAATAAGTACCTTTTAATACCTGCATTATTCATTCCTTTATAATTAAAAATTGACACGTGTATTTTAATTTATTTCTTTAACCTCTATAATGGCAGTGACTGCACCCAATTCTGTGTCCTTTTACGTAATAAACTGTAAATTTACATTAAATACTTTTGGGTTCGACGTATTTTCAACTGATTGTATAATATTTTAGAATTATACGTGAGCATTCAGTGAACAATGAGAAGAATATTTCGTCTGTCTATTAGGTACCCTACACGATCAGTAATACTGTCATTATCTGTATTGGCATTACCTTCAAAACTCTTTCATCGTTACTCCTTCGTTACTTTTAAACCTTACACGATCATTTCTAATTTCATTACTTTTCATTAGTTTACTTACAGTCACACAGAGAACCAGACCCGATATTTGTGCTTCCAAACAAGTTACCACGGATAAACGCACAAAAGCGTATATCGCAATAGTTTTGGCATTAAGCACAAAGCGAAATGTAAACAGCCGACGTTGGATGAAGTACTGGCTACAAAAACGAGAATTTCTCATGTTACTCTGCTGAGAGAGATTAGTGCGATGGAAGCAGACGATTACAAAAATTATTTTCCAATGAGTGAAGTAACTTTCAATAAAATGCTGGGAATGGTCAAGCCATTCGTGACGAGAAATAACACAAATATGAGGGAAAGTTTACCAGTGAGTGAAAGATTAGCACTAACTTTAAAACGGTGCTGCTCCCTGGTCTTTTGAATGTGACACATTTTATCAGCTCTTTCCTATAATTACACCGAAGTGTGTTGATTTTTCTCTTAACGTCGGTACGAGTAGTCCCGGGTTTTAATTGGATCCGAATTTCCAAAAGTTTGCCATAAGCGAAGTTTCTCCGGTTTTTATTTTTGTAATTAGAATTCGTAGGGTTCCACAGTTCGGGTTAAGTTATATACATCACAATAAAGTCACGTAGAATATCACCGGTATCACATGATTCTAATTGTTTGTCAGATAGTTCACAGTCCCACATTTTTTCGCACTTATGTTATCTACACCGTGTTATATGATTAACTGAATGTTAATGATGAAATACTGATGACCCATCCTACACCGTCATTACTTAAGTCAGTATCCCTACCACGAGTCAGTAATGATAAGTCGAAATCAGAAAATCCGGATACTCGTCATTAACGGACGCAATTCCAGTTTTCTCCACCTTACACGATCATTACTAATGTCATTTTGATAAGGTAATGACATTAATACTGATTGTGCCCATATATCAGTCAACCAACAAGAAATGCCTCTTATGCTTCCAACGGCAATTGCAACATAAAGTCTAAAATATCAATTTTCATTCGACTTATGTAAAGCTTCTCTTGAAGCCGGAATACATTTATGGAATATACAGAATTCTAAGACTGAATAGCGCAATCTAATTAATACATAGGCCCAATACAAGGAATTCTATATTGCCTATTAAGTTATTTGTAATGTCTATTTGCCCAACTTTTTTTATGATTTGTAATGCATGAACTTCCGGATTTTCCTGTCATTATTTATCACTAGACAGTTACGTTATCACTTCATAGCAATCACATTTGCAGCACGAATCAAACATTAGTCAACCTGAATCACTCGCGCGCAGATTGGAGGAGTTTCGTCTTCCTCGTATATTTCATGAAAGAACAGTAATATTTTGAAACGTGTTCAACAAAAAACGAAGAATTAAAGTAAAGCGTAAAATGAAGGAAAAGCAAGAGAAATTGTAAGTCGTTCATTTGATAGTAAATTAGACAGTTTGGCGGAAAAATAGTGCAAATAAAGGTCACCCCTAATAAAGAAAATAAAACTGAAATGAACAAGCACTACGCAACACTAAATTTTTGAAAATACCATGCGAGAACATGTTCCAACAATGAAACCTACTACGTCGACTACTATGGAAGCTGTCCTGAGGACAGATTTATCCGTCAAAGAAATGGTTGAACGGAACACATTATACTATCCTTATACTTCTCAATCAGCATTTTTCAACGTAAATTAAAATTAACCTATTAAACATAACGCACATTATTACTCCTTTAGTACAGAAATTCGAGGTATTGCGGGAATATACGTATTTCCGAGAATACACCCATTGGCGAAGAACATAACTATCATAATTCCACCACGCACAAAATTCATGGAAGCGAATCTAAGTACGAATTTAAGCGAAAATGAGGATTGGAACTCACTTGTTCACTACATTAACGATTGGTTCAGAATGAAAAGAAAGAAAAAAAGGAGGGAAATGCAAAACAAATTAACAATGGGTCACTTAACTTATCCAAGAGTGAAAATCATACACGATCAAGTAAAGATAATTATATGAAAAAGTAGACCAAATCCCACTCCATCATTTATATATACACGATAAATAAATAATGGATGCAGAAAAATAAATGACAGACACAAAGAAAGAAATGAAAGCATTGACACGGGTGACAAAGATACTATACAAGCACACAGATCATACTTTTTCTTTTTCTTTTTGTGGGGCTTCACGGCTCGCCGACGTCATTAGAGCCCTTAGATCATACATGTCATTCTAGAGAGCTAATTTATGTGTACAATAACACGCAGGTCAAAATTGGGTAAGGAAACCACTACGCAGTTTATACATTTATAAATCTCATCGTCATGTGATGTCACTATGACTCGCCATACATGTAATGATCATGTAATGATCTATGTGGTTCAATAAAATATTATTATTATTATTATGTGGCAGTGTCTGTTTACACAATCAGCAGTATTGTATAATATTTATTTTCATTCAACAAATGTTGATCAACCTACACTTCAAATTCAAATGGGAAAATTTCTTTATTCTATTAGTTATTAATCAAATAATTAATAATTCAATTAGTAGCAGACAAAACCAATAACACAAAATTAGATCGAAATACTCCTGAGCATTCATTCATCCAACGCAAATTGTTCGACCAAGTCACATGGCGTAGTTGGGTGTACTACGCAAAATCAAAATAAGGAAACACTAACCTTTGACTCAAATACTGAAGGGTCCAATCAACTGTTTCGCCAACAATTTCATTATCCCACAGTCGATATCCAGCAACTCGCACAGGTAGTTGGTCGTCGGGATCAACAGTTTTCGCAAAATCGTCGAAGAATCGTTTGTAAACAGACAGATAATCCTTCGCACTATCTGCCATGGTAAGCACACGCTGGTGACACTTAAAATTCGACGGATTTCTCACACGAAAGAGGATTTGTATTACGCTTCACTTACTAAAAGAAATGCTAATTCACAATTGCACAGCGTAAAATCATAAGATTCAGATGGTAAACACTCTATTAGCAGGCGCACAATTTGTCATTCCTTCCACCCGTCAAATAACTACCCATACTAACAGAAAAGGAAGTGTTTATACGAGTTCTAGCCAACATGACAGAGGTAAATGCGAGTTATGTAGCATTCAACAAAACAGGTTTTCGGTACAATCAGTAGATGTTAATAAAAGTATATTTCTCCTTCTTTCTTAACAAATTATTTTACGTATGATGGAAAATTTGAGAAAATTCAAAAATAATTAAATAATATAAGTATTGTTATATAAGTGTTGTTGGTAGTATTGAACCTCATGCCCAACTCTAACGCTACTTGTGGCAGAAAAAGGCATTACTTCTACACTTCCCGCTCTTCTTGGTTTCTGAAAGTTGCGTAAAGATAGCGTAACTTGGCATAATCATCATCTTCTGTGAAGGGCGGTAATTTTAATTATTTTATGCAAACACACTCTTACATCAATAGTTTTGAAGTAGATTTAGTGTCGCCTAAATATTGAAATGTGTGAAAGTAATATTTTATAATTTCATGCATTTTAGGGATAATCTGTTCAAATATTTACGATTTACGAGCATATTCGATAGACGCTGAATGTTGTATCCTGTTGCGTCCGACGCACAGTGCAAGATACTTGTAAGTTGGAGTAGGTATGTCCGCAGATTAGGCTCGTTTTATAATATATGGGTACAGTCATAGGTTATGTGACGTCCCTTCACAAATATTTAGCAACAGTACCGAATATCAGTGCATTTATTAGTGACTCGATGCTATACAAGTTTCCACCGTACACAGAAACTTTCTTTCGGTAAATAACATTGACGTGAACAAGATTTAATTAATTGATTCAATTTCGAAAAAAATTCCGCAATGTTGTTATTGTTTCTTGTTATTCTTATAAGTTCATTTTAATTCCAAAAAATCCCTTCCAAAAAATATAAAAGATGTTAATAAATTAAATCCCTTCAAATCCGTGGTTAAAAGTTTTCCAATGCTCTAATGTGCTCTATTGCTTCTGTAATGTCAAAGAATTTACTAATTTTAATAAAAGACTGAGAGGTACGTTTTCCCAACAAATATTGTTTTCCATGTGATTTCAGATGATGTAAGCGATGTTAATTTCACGTATACTTTGATTCACCATTGTTATAGTGCTCTAGATACTGATTAAATTCCTTTTAACACACATGTTGTTTTTTATACTTTTTATTTATAATAATTCATTTCTAACTGTACACAACCTTGGCACGTTTGTATAGATTATCTCTATAGCCCCATCCTGGCCTACGTTTCTCTCCGATGTTCTTTCAGGTTGTGGCGGATTGTCATTTAATACCTTTGTTATTATTAATGAATTTTGACTGCACATTATATCAATGATTCATTTTGGAATAATTAATTGATAACAGTACGTATTTTATTTTTATTAAAAACATTTATGAGTATTAAATCCGCAACTCCCCTTGGGCCCTTGATTGGAATTGATGGAATGGTCCAATGCTTGGTTCCGGGAAGTAACTAAGTTTATTATCCCCCATGTGGTCATACACTATTTGCAACTGCTTTTATTACAATAAAGTTTGTTTGTTTATTTATTTGTATGCAAGCTTGGCACTGTTGTTAACATTTACTCTGCAGCTCTACCCTGGTCCACGTTTTTCTCCCTTTTTCCTTCAGTATAGGCATTCTGGGCTCTGGTCTAGAGGTGGCAATCTTTTTAATATTGTTATTATTAATCTCGAATTAAGAGTTATTTTAATAGTTACAATTTATTAGCAATATTTTCCAAATAATTTAAAGATTTGATGTAAATACATATTAATTAATTAACTTTTCTATATACTATTAAATATGAATTTCTTTGTATTCTGTTGACATAATAACATGTAGCTATTATTATTCTTATCTACGGGGAGCATGGAAATGATAAATCTGCCACTGCCTAATGGTTCTTGTTCAGAACTGATGGGATGATCCCTTACTTGCTTCTAAAGAGTAAATAATGTAGATGGTTTTAAAAAAAAAAATTTCTTATTTCACACAGCTAACTATTAAAAACTTGTGGAAGTATAAAAGGTATAATAACTCTAAAGATAAGATAAATCCATCTTTGATGATGAAAATTTGTATAGGTACTGTTAGAAACATTAGAGCTTGATGGTGAAACAGATAAATCTCTTCTACCTTTAAGTTATGTCATGAACACTAATACTGATGAGACACCTGTTAGGAGACAATGATGGAGTTGGAGAGGAGTTAAGAAGGCTTGGAATTGTTTATTAATTCTGAAGTCTTAAATAAATTAAATTTATTACACATATGAAAGTAACTGACGATCACTCAATCTGCTAAGAAGCTATTAAATTTGCCATGATTTTCCATGTGGTCATATGAGGTTTTTGACAATAAATGTTTTTTATAGCATAAATACATTTATATGGCCAAAACTAAGAATTATACAATAATCTATTAATCAAGGCATCTTTTGTAAGAGCTGGAACTAGGACTAAAAAGAAAAAATTAACAGTTACAGTGAACAAAAATGTTCCTTAATTATATTGTTTGTATATTGAAGAGGATGCTTGAGCTCTAAAATTGTTTCAAACAGTATAATTTCTTATCACATGAAACAATGACTTGTTGCATATGTGAATCCATGTTTGAGGTTGGAATTTACAGAACCGGTAACTTTTATAACAATGATGTTCATAATATATAGCCAAAACAGCCATTAAAAACAGTGTATAACCACATGGAAGACTGTTTACTTTCAGGAA
The DNA here is from genome assembly GCA_002313205.1 of Laupala kohalensis. Taxonomy (NCBI): domain Eukaryota; kingdom Metazoa; phylum Arthropoda; class Insecta; order Orthoptera; family Trigonidiidae; genus Laupala; species Laupala kohalensis. The sequence continues at coordinate 225,840 of NNCF01131342.1, read as the reverse complement.
GCAAGAATGGGATCACCCTATTAATTCTGATCAAGTATTCAAAGGAAAATAAGAGAAAAAAACACATTGTGAGTGGGTTTCAGAGATAATGTACCCAACCCTTCCAATATTGAGAACATATTAAAAAATTACTATCACGAATAACAAAAAACTATGATAAACATGAATTTGATTATTTTTTTGTTATTCATAATTTGGAAATGAAATATCCTAACTCTTCCTTGTATTTACACCCATGGAGCAATGTTTCTAAGTATTATTTAATTACTTGTTTTATAAGATACTCTCTTGTGCATAAACACATGTTGTTTATTGTTTCTATTGAGCATGTTCATAGAGATTGGCTCATGTGTCATATCAAGTAATACAAATTGCCATTGAATCACAAAATACATACTATTAAAATACTTCTCAAAATGCTATAAAATACATAATTACTGAGAAAGTTTTCCATACATGCATATTAATTACCACTCTCAATATGAGAGAACATTCAATCTCAGCATCATAGATGACACAAACAGAGAAGAAGATAACTTCTTTCACAAAGGAAACAAAAGAATTTCATTTAAAATATTGAGCAGCATATTTAGTGATAGAAAGACTTGAATAAAATATGAGAATAAAATTAAATTATTAAACATTCAATAAAAACAAGACAAATATCTTTTTGAAAGACAAATAAATCATTGTCTCAAAAATGTTCAGTTGTACTGTTCTTTGAGTTCTTCAACTGACAGTCTGCAACAACTAATATTTCATTATTGCATTTCTCATCCTAAATGACCAACCTTCAACAGAAGCTTCCAAGATGAGCATTATGTTTTACAGCTCCGATACACAGGACAGGTCATTCCCTGTCCCAATCAAAGAATTCTCCCTCTGAGTAAATTGGATTATTTTTTAGCCATGCAATAAGTTCACTTTTATATTTATTACCAGTATTTATCTTTATCAATCAAAATCATTCATAATTCTAGTATTTCAACCACTCTTTGTCATACAATCCATACAGGACAATACCAATCAGGTATAATTTTCTCTTGCAAAAGAAATAACAGATTTCTCTGGATTGAATATCTTTGAATCCATAGTTACAAGTTAGTAACTAATAGGAGTTAATTGATAATACAGCAATATTTTTCTACAACGGACACTCATGGGACCTTAAAATGTGTCTGCTATTGAGGAGGTAGTTAAGATCAAAGTACAATAAAATGCCTTAAGAGGGAAGCAAATAAGTAACAATATANTAAGTCCGAATTACTGAAGTGCCACCCTTTCTTTATACGAAACAGTCTCGTTCACGAACACTATACACGCAATAGTAGTAATATTCATCGCAATAGTAGTAATATTATTTAGTCAACCACTCTTTGCCAAAAAGGACCTTATCATTCGGGAATCGTTCTATATAATTCCCTGCCCAAGAATATAAAAGACATTATGAAATTGAATCTCTTCAAATCCGCGGTTAAAAACTACCTCCTGCACCAGTGCTTCTACACTGTAAAAGAATTTATTGATTTTAATAAAAGTTAAATTCGTCTTGTACTTTATCACGCCATTGCTGTAGTACTTTTTAAACAACTTATAACAATTTCAAAAACTATTTTCTTGCATGATTGTGTTGTCTTATGGCTCATATTAATTTAGTTTTATGTGTACTCAACATTGGCACGTTTGTGTACATAAATTCTGTAGCCCCATCCTGGCCCGGGTTTTTCTCCGGTTTTCCTTCGGGTAGAGGCGGATTTATCATACAGGTTCTCTAGGCTTTGTCTAGGGGCGGGTCTATTGTAACAATAAATCGTGAATTTAGTGTTATTTCAATTCTTATGATTTTTAAACACTATACTCAGAATAATCTATAGTTCGATAATAACTTGTACATGTAAATTTACAAACATATTTGCGTTAAATTACAAACATATTGACATTATATATGTATTATAACTCGCAGCTAACTTTTTATCTTATCTAGGAACTTTTGCTGAAATTTTTGAATCCGCCTCTGCCTTAGGGCCCTTGATCGGAATTGATGGGATGGTCCCTTGCTTGCTTCCGGAGAGTAAATTAGTTTATTGTCCTCCACGTGGTCATACGCAGTTTGTACTGTTTTTTGACAATAAATTTATTTTATTTATTTATTCGTAAACAGTGCACTTAATAAAACTTCAAAATACACACAATATTCACAATGAAAAAAAAAGATGGACACTTCATCTAAAACTTATAATCTTCTGAAAAAATAATTTGATTTAACTCTTCTGAATTTCTTTAATTCACTGTTTTACTTTCTATGTTAATTGGCAGAGAATGCTTATTTGCGGATCTGTTGTCCTGGTGATTGTCTCAGACGATGTAACCAACTTTCAGTGTGGATTTCATAGATGTAAGAAAATGTAGCACTTGTGATTGTATGTTGATGGTATTATCGTAAAATACATATATCAGTGACGAATCCAATGTTTTTGGTATCATATTGGCACTTCTGATATCATTTAAATCAAAATTAAGTACCCATGGTAATATGACACGCCTTGCAACCTTCACTAAGAGTGAAAGAGGACAAAATTATTGCAGTGGTTTGATTTGCATCGGATCCATTGTTTTCAGAGTTTCTAAGTTGATTAAATATACTACCAATGTAGTTAGGTTTCAGTTCAGATCTCATGTCCCCTTTGAGGTGGGATGAAAAGGGCGAGACCAAAAACAAGGTAAATGGAACACAACTGATAATGGTGTCGATTCCATAGTTTTTGGAGATTGTCAGATGAATAATCATATTCCTAATGCCATTATGTCCAAGGTCAGACTACATAGAGTGCAGAACACTCTTAGAGGTGGGGTTGGGAAGGGCGTGGCATGTAAAAAATATTTTAAACAACTGATATTTGTGTTGAATCTATATTTTTCAGGGTTTCTGAGACGAATGTAATACTCCTGATAACTTAAAAGGTATCAGGAGTATTACATTAGAATTCCATGTTCTGACCAAATAAGTGAAATTACTCATGAAAGTGAAGTGAGACGGGCGACTTGTAAAAATATTATAAAATTACCAATTTGAAGGTTAAATTCATAATTTTCTGGGTCATTGAAGTGACCAAATCAGGGTTACACCTGATGCTATATAAGGATACAGCAACCATTGGGATGAGGGAAAGCATCTATAGATTCTGTATTGGTGGAGTGGTAAGAGAGTAGGTAAAAATGTTCGATATTAGTTTGGAGTTAATAGTTTTCTAGGCCATTTCGATGAATTGTTACACAATGCCGTTTAAGTAGAAGTTCAGCACTAACGGGGGTAGGGGTGAAGGTGAGATATCTCTAACACTTCTACTACTACTAATAATAATAATATTTTATTGAACCACATAGATCATAACAAAGATGTATGGTGAGTCATAGAACTAACAACAAAACAATATTTACATATAAGAATTACATTATATTAATTTTGATACATTTAACCATATTCATTTAACTTAGAAGATAACATAAAATACAATTATTTTCTACTATTACAGAATATTAATATTTATTTAGACTAGGGTTATTAGATATCTATAGTAGGAATTCTATTATTTTACTTTTATTTTATTAATTTATGTCGAGACCTATAATTATGGTAAAACAATGTAATCTGATGTTGTTAGATAGTTTCCTTTATCATAGGTCACCTTCTGCACCTTTATTCTAATGATTACCTGCAACAGATTGTATGTCATACATTAATTATTGCCACTGAGGAATTCTTGTACATTGTAGTAGAGTTTCTGCTGTAAGAATTGTTTGAGTTTTGTTTTGTATGTGTTCAGTGCATTGATGTTTTTCAGTGCATTGAAGTTTCAAAATTGTACATGCATGACAGAGGAAGTATTTTCAACTTCTCAAATAATTTTTTACATGAAGAAAGTTTATTAGTGTCGGTAATTGTTCGTATTATGTATCAAAGTTTGTCTCCATTGTTTTGACTTTACTTTCCCGAATACAACAAATACTCCTATAGGAAAGAGGGAAAGTTGGGAGAGATTGCTAGAGTTATGTAATTATTTGGATTCATCTCATATACATTGAGGAGGGAATGATAAATGATAATTTTTGTAATTATGGAGCAACTTAAATTTTCTTCAATTATAATTAAAAGCAGGAGGAGAGTAAATTTAGAACATAAGATTTGGTATCATAGCAATTGTTATTGCCTTTAATACGCAGTATGAATAATATGGAAAAGGAATAATATAGAAAATAAAAAAAAGTAATAAGAACTTTTAAGTCATATTTAGAAAATTTTCATTATAGTTTGTGAACTACAAATCCACACTGTAGAAACTGATAGAGATACTGTAAATTGTCCAGTAAATGCTTTCATTATATTCCCTCAAAATGTAAATCCCATAGTACTAAATTAAAATAATACAACCGTGATGTTTTTGTCTGTACTTTCCCATAATCTTTGGAATGAACAAATTGTGGAGAAATTTCAGATTCTTTTTTATAAGGGAGTCCCTGGGAGCTGCCATCATCCCTTGATGTTTGAATTATGGTATCAGGAAATATCCTTTGACTAACTCTCATCTGTAGATATGCACAGCATCATAAAATTTATCGATCATACTTCTCACACATCCTTAAGGGCTTCCAAATCTAAGCAATTCTTTTGATTGAATCATGTTGAGAAATTGTTTTGGCCTATAGATTCGATTACATATTATGGTGTTTTGTGTGTTATCAGTTTTAACTAATTCACTGAAACTAGTTATCAAGTTGTCTATCAATGATTAGTATCTATCTATTATTCAGTATCTATGATACTAAAGACATTGGATAAGACAGCATTTATAAATGAATACCAGTTACCTATTCCCTAGTAGAGTGAGTAGCAATAAACTTTTTCCCAGAAAAAAAAGCATTGAATGTAACTTTCAGTATTTAACATACTTTAACAATAAGCTGTATTTGGCCACACAGAGCATGTAAATTTTTTCTTCACTTATGAGAGTAATAATTTTTTTTTTTTTTTAAACCTTATTAATAGTTTTAAATGTGAGTTTTAAGTTCCGGGTTACATTTTCTAAACTTATACAATAATTATGGATTAACTCCTGGACATTTTTTAAAGTATTAGTTCACCTCAGTTATTGACATATAATAAACATTCTGATATTCATTTATTATTGATAGTAATAAACCATGTTTTGTTTTAAGATTTTATGGGTTTGGTTTGTACATTCTTCCTCATGAGTATCATTTATTAGTACTTTTTTTATAATATGGAATATATTGTCAAACTATATTCATTTGCTCTTGTACCTTCCACTACAAATAGCGTGTCCTACCAGTTACACTAGATCAACTGTTTATGAAGTTGTTAACAAAATAATATTTAAATTATTTCCAGAATTCTTTCAAAAATACTGAAACAATAAACAAAATAATAATAACAATATTTTACAACTTCACAGAGCACTTAACAATTTTTAGAGCAACTTAGTGGGTGTTGAAAAGAGATTGCAAAATTGTCCCATCTGCTAAGGATATAAACTGTTCGTTATACTTATTCAAACTGATATTGCTACATTGCATAATGGTGTGGTAGGAAATAATCTTGGTTTTATACAGTGCTAAGCTTTAAAGTGCACTTTTGACTGGACAGCACATATATTATAAAGATTTGTTGGAAATTGATACTTTTTACTCCAATTTTTTTAGCACTTTTAGAAGAGTTGAATGATCAATTAATCTGTGTAATAAAGGTAATTGTACAATATTATTAAAAACAATTCATATTGAAATGATAGTGCCAAAAGATTTAGACATGAAACGTAGATCAACTTGGTACAAGATGAATTAGTAACATTGTTTTAAAACTGCCATCATAGGCCCCCAATTTTATGTGTTTTTAGTATTTCATACAAGTTGATGTATTTTGTTTTATAATGTACACAGCCATATGCTACATAAATAAATAAAACTGCTTTATTTTGTTCATGTCAGATGCAGTATCTGAACGTTAAAATTGTAATTGAAAAATTGAATATAGATTGAAATTTATAGTTTATTTGATAAGTTCCAAAAGTAGCAAACTGAAAATGACATCTTGGAGGTATAGACTGTGGATCGGAAAGTCAGGCCAGACTGTCATATATTACAACCAACTAAAGCATAAACAAAAGTATAATATTTGGGGAAATTTTCACCATCTGAAACATAGCTTTCAGGTTGGATAGGGGACTGCTTGTATTGCATCACATACCCACATTAATAAGAAAATTAGTGAACTCAATAACAAGATATAGTTCAATATGAGGTTTCCCACTAAGATTTATAGCTTAGAGTTTGTCACAAAAATGGGTATTCAAGTGATGAACAGAGAGGAAGCCAATTCTAATGCAACAGCACAATATTGCCAAACCTCATCAAAATCAAACTTGACCCTTGTATCATCAAAAATACACAGGGTTCTTAGCACGGTTTTATTAAACTATTCAGATCAATTATTTTCCCATGAACTAACCATTCAAACATTATTGATTGAAGCTACAACAATATGATTAAGTGATTACTTTATTCCACAGGCATGGCTATGGTACTAAGTCATACCATAAAAAAAAGAATAATCAGAAAATTGATCTACATCCTCTAGAAAAAGGTTATTCATTGGTTTGACAAAACTATAAAATTCACAACATATACTATCACTTTTCCATCATAATTTCAAACAAATGCTATCATAGGTTTCCATCCTAGAAAAGTAAAACTTAATAAAATGATTGTACTGAATAATATATAGGTTTCCTCATGAGCCAAGTTTGTCCTTGATCAAAAGAGTTCAAAAAGTGTATAGGAAATAATATTCACAATACAATAAACTGTTAGGAAATTAATTTATTTTATCGCTGTATTCCATGTTGCAGAAGGAAAATATTGAAGAGGCTAAAAACTTGGTACTAATTATCACACACATCAAATAAATAATCATGATCTATTTACATTTTATTCTACATTTACTTTTTAACACCAACAATTTACAAATATTATGATATTACACAAGTAGTCCTTTCAGATTCTTTTGATAAAGGTTCACTTTTTAACTGTCTAGACCTATGATCTAAATATGAGTTCTGAAAATTCTTTTGCATCCATTCAGGTAATGGTTTATTCCAATCTTCTGGTGGTGTAGTCCTTTTCTCCCACACGTCATTTCTGTAATGAGCACGCATACGTGACCTGAAGCGTAGCTTTTCACTCTCTACAAGTTCTTTCTGCAAGCACATTCAGATCCAATATAAGAAAAGAATATGAAAAGTTCTCTCCAATATTTGAAGAAAATCAGAATTACTTACACAGGCTTCTCTGTTGTTGTTACTTGTCCACTCTAAACAATTATCATAATCTTTTTTCCACTGAGAACAATCTATAAATTCTCCATATATAAAATATTGATGGAATCTAGCTTTAAAGCTCGTACAATCACTATACTCTTCTTTATACAATCCACATTCTCGTATCTGCAATTAAATAATAAACCACACAAATCAATCAAAACAGATAATTCAGTATGTAAATAAATAAAGAGTGTTAAAATAAATCTAAACCTAATATAAATTGAAAGTTAAGTGCATTAACCTAAACTGATATTACCGGCCACTCTTCAGCAAGCGGGGAATTGTCAACACCTGAGCTCGACATAGTATATGAGCACAGCATGCGACGCAAGACATGTACAAGTTTTATTAATATTCCATAACTTATATTTGAAAGCAGAAACGAAATGAATCGGCATTAAATTCCACAACGTTTTCACCACTTATTCAGACGGCTAGCGCTCACGGGAGGTTTCAGGACTTCAGAATCACGATTTTTGTCATCACTATCGCATTAACCGAAATTCGATAGTGGGAATGATGGCGGGCGGTATAAATACATTTTCACGGAACCCTGACATGCCAACTTCGTGTTTTCGTAAAGCGATTTCTACACTATTAAAAGGAAATAATAAAATATTATTAGAGTGCTTTAAATAAAGATTAATTTCATCAATTGTGATTTAGCGGTCGTACAAACGTCTGCGGACTAGAAACTTTAGAGAATGCAGCTCCGTGAAGTTAGCTGGAATTTATTCTCAACCGATTCGAACGATCTTGGTATTAAAGGAAAGATCTGAATTTGTTCAATTTTGCTGGCAGTTTTATACTTCGCTCAACCTCAGATTTTTAACAGTTAATCAACAAAAATGCTTTCAAAATTTTCGACATTTCGGCTGAGTGTAAATCCTGTCAATATGATCACGGAATAATTAAACTATTTTTTATCGATGTGTTTTGACCTCTCCGACTTTGCTCACCCACTACTTTTGAATACAATAGCTTGTTTTTGCAATAAAATAAAAAAAAACGAAATATTGTTATTACGCATGCACGTCGGCTTTTGTTGTTGAATTGGCGCGTAATTTGAACTCTGCCACGGTACCAACACTACATAAACAAGATCTCCGTCATAAACAAGTACTCCGTCAGTATAACAGTAAATGGTAATCACCAATGGTGATTCACCATCGCTGATCGCTCCCGTGAGCATCTTAAAGGAGTTCAATTTAAAGATAAAATGGTTTGATCTTGTTGGGTTAAAACGTGCACAAACAACTATTCATTAGAATCAAATATTTCATTTTTTATAGCTCCTAAAAATAAGGAACTTTTTAGAAAGTGGAGTTCCGCTTTAGCTTGTGTGGGAGCAATAATTAAAGATAAAAGTTTTGTACGTCAATTACATTTTAGGACAGAAGATGTAAAGGAAGACATTACTTTAGAAGACCAAACAGGAAAAGTAGTTTTTATGTAAAAATTGTTTTGATATTTTTATGTAGAGTGAGCAACTTCATTTATTTTGTAAGTAGTACCACATATGATAGCTTGAAACTTTCTGAAACATGTTTTTGATGGCTTTGCCATCACCTTGAGAGGAAGTTCAATGTAAGGATATATTTTAAATTAATACCAACTTACAATACAAATTCAAAATTGAATTAGAGTAATTTTTACATAAAGGGTAATATTTATCATGTTGCTATGTTTCTTATGTGTGATTTAAGTTACAATCAGTGAAAAAGTATATTAATTTCTAACAGAAAAAATTAGAAAGGACTTATTTCCGGGGTTAATTCCTAGGAGTTTTACTGATGTGAATGATTCTTCTAGTAATGGTAGTTGTACAAAAGAAACCAATATGAAATATGTGACTATTAATTTTTGAAGGTGAAGTAGCAAGGCTTTTTTATGAGAATTACTTTAGTGTATTAAGAAAAGAATTTAATGTTCTTGTAAATGCTTTAGAAGCAGCATCAGAGTTTTCTGACATTATTAGCAAACTAGCAGAAGCAACGTATGATTCTATATTGAAATTTGAAGGTAAAGTAAAAGGGCTTATTTTGTAATGAGGATTATTTTAGGGCCCAGGTTTTTATCCGGTTTTCCTTTGGATAGAGGTGGATTTTTTAAAGAACAGGTTCTCTAGGTTCTTGTCTATGGGCAGCATCTATTGAAACAATATATTTTGAATTTAGTGTTATTTTAATACTTACGATTTATAAACACTATGTTCCAAATTATCTGATAATAATTTGATAATAATATGTACTTGTGAAATAAATTTTTTGTGTTAAATTACAAATTTGTTGATAATCTATTCTATTATATTTTTTCTTAGCTAAGAGTTTGCTGAAATTTTTCAATCCGCTCCTGCCTTAGGGCCCTTGATTGGAATTGATTAGATGGTCCCTTACTTGCTTCCTGTGAGTCAATTAGTTTATTACCCTCCACGTGGTCATACGCAGTTCGTACTGCTTTTATATAATAAATTTATTATTATTAAGAAAGAAATTCAATGTACTTGTAAATACTAGGAAACAGCATAGGAATCTTTTGTAATTATTAGCAAACCAGCAGAAGAAGTAAATTTTGTGAATGTTGATGAGGGTAATTAAATTACTGTGTCAACATTTTACTCCTGATGATGTTTTGTGTTTTGTAACTAATGTAATGTATTCGTCAATGCTTCCAGAACAATTATTTAGTTAAGCAAGAAAATGGTATTCGGGTGCTGCAGACTGAAGAAATTACCAAAGCCAATGTGTTCTCCCTTTATTATGATAGACAGGAAATATTCTTTTTTTTAGACAAATCATGGAGTTATAGAGATCACTAAAGATGATCCAATACGGAGAAACACACTCGATGCCATGGGTGTACTGTCCCTTCTTCCATATTTTTAGAATAATCATCACCATATTAATTTGGTTTGTACAAATAAATAATGTATACCGGATAAATGAAATTCCGGATAGATCTTCAGCTGTGAGTTCAAAAAGAGACTGTCGCAATTGATTCTCTATTATCAGAGAAATAATCCCTGCTTGGTTTGTTACTGTATATTGTTTTTTGACCTTGATCTTGTGCCAACAGCATGTTAATTATATAAAATTACTAAAAACTGGTGAAGAATAATGTCATGAAAATGTTGTGTTCTATCGTGCAAGGGAAATTATGCAAGAAGTCCGAAAGAGAGTGTTTCTACACTCCCCAAAGACGAAGAACTTAGGATGAAATGGATAAAAGGAATTCATCAAGAACAATTTATTTTTACAAAATAGTCTGTCGAATTTATTTCAGTTCTTAAGTAATTCATTAAGTTTCTGGTAATTGTAGATAGTACCATATTAAATAGGTACATACTCATCAATACCCGTTCATTTTTGTGAAATGTTTGCCAGCTACTTTGATATTGTGAAGCTCAGAATTTGGCACACGTTTTGAATAGTTTCCGCGTGTATTATGGCTGTGAGATTTCTCGAAATACTAAATATCATATAGTTTTAATTGCTAATTATAAATTGATTTTTTAAGGTTTGTGAATTACATTTTCGCCGACAAGACATTGAAAGAAAGAAATTAGCTTATGATCCAAGAAATGGTCATTGTTAGTAGCCCCCATCGCTAAACCCCGTCTCAAGAAAGGTATGTAAATTCGCCAATTTGGTATTTTGTATGAACTTAAATAAAAGCGAGCATATTTTATCACCTTTACTATGGCCTGAAAGAGCAAGGAATGTCTGGCATGTTAATGTGCTAAGGAAATGTCCCGAAGTATTTTCAATTTTTGTTTAATTTTAATCTCTTACAAAACCAAACAGTTTAAAGTAGTCATTTTAAAATGTGTGATTGATTTATGAAGCTAAATGTTTTAGAATTTTCGAAGCCGTGACATTTTTGGTACCTGGATGTCTTTCACATCACACGAAGCCTTCAACTTGAAGGGAAGACCCGAAGGATCGTAGAGAACGTTTGGACAATGCAATGCTAGCGGCAGCTTTAGAAGAAAGTGTGGCAAGTCGTGAAGAATATATAACGAAAAGCAAATATCACATGTTAGATGAACTCACACGGTGAAATTTACCAATGAATCAGTTTTAGTGAAAAGTGGTCCATGTCTTCATATCTTGGTGATTAATCAAGTGCTGTATCTAAAACGATTGTGCTATTTCGTCGTAAACAATGAATTATTGGTATCACTGAGAGTTTAGGACACAGAAGTGAAATGAGTTGGGCACATTAAATTTCCATTAGTGGTTAATTGTTTCAATAAGTTTAATGCTCTACTTGATGATGTTCGTGTACATTTCACCACATTACATTCAGATTCAATCAGGAAAAACTTGTTTAATTGAGAATATTTGAGATAGTTTGCTTCCTCACATGCCAGAAAATGAAGAGAAGATAGATTTTATTAAGGAACAGTAACCTCTTAGTTTGTAAGAAAAGAACATACTCAAGGAAGTATTTAGTTCATTGCTCACTAGTACATTCTATCTCCCCTAGCTGCTACAGATACTTACGAAGTAGTATTTTTACTTTACCCACTGAAACGACTCTATTCTATCTCCCCATCCTGGCTCGGGTTTTTCTCCGTTTTTCCTTCGGGTAGAGGCGGATTTATTATACAGGTTCTCTAGGCTTTGTCTAGGGGCGTGTTTATTGTAAAAATAAATCGTGAATTTAGTGTTTTTTTCAACTCTTATGATTTTTAAACACTATACTGNTATATGTATTATAACTCGCAGCTAACTTTTTATCTTATCTAGGAACTTTTGCTGAAATTTTTGAATCCGCCTCTGCCTTAGAGCCCTTGATCGGAATTGATGGGATGGTCCCTTGCTTGCTTCCGGAGAGTAAATTAGTTTATTGTCCTCCACATGGTCATACGCAGTTTGTACTGTTTTTTGACAATAAATTTTTTATTATTATAATCAGTAGTAAATTTTCAACCACACCTATATTTGAAAAAAATTCTTCTGATTTTCTCGGGTATCTGTCCAAGAAAGTTTCATTCTTGAGAGGAAAAGATAAAAATACCTTATTACTGATCGATGAAATGCGCCTCTAACCCCAATTTGACTTTAAGGGTGGCAATATTTTTGGTCAAACAGAGGGAACTTCACAATGTGCCTCCAGTGCATATATTTTTATGGTACGTAGATTAGATTTTAAATATTTGAATGTAGGTCATATATTGCCTGTGATGTCAAATAACGCAGAAGAATTATTTCCATTCATACGAACGATCATTTTGAAACTGAAACATACAGGTTCTCACGTATTAGTGTTATTACAGACAATAACCTCATTAACAGAAAGTCAATGGGTTTTTTTCTGTGATTCTCCTGAATTAAGGATGAAGTACGTCCATTCGAATCCTGGTACAGGCAAACCATTATACTTAATGTTTTAATAGTGTTCATATTTTAATATGTGTCAGAAATAATTGCCTAAATACAAACATCAGCAGATAATATAGAAGTAATTGCAATGATAATGAAGAATGTGTGGCTTCATTCCAAGCGCTTAAAAACTCTCCACGCCCGTGAAAAAGATAAATTGCTTAAGTAGGGTCGAACGATTACACTCAAATCTTTATTCTCATCTATTTTGGAACGCCAGAGTATTAAGCTTACCATAAATGTTTTAATCATGAGAATGTAGCTGCATTAAGAGATTAGGTACAAAAAAGGCATCGAAAGTTCGAAAGGGACAGCTGATTTCATGGATATGCGCATGGTGGGACTTAGTGAACGTTAGGACGGCGTTGAAAGGACAGAAACTCGGAAATAAATATCAAGAACCTCTCACAGAGCATTCACAAGACAGTAGAATTTATGAACCGTTTTCCAACGTGGCTGACTGAAGAAACTAAAGGTTTCAGAAGAGGAATTCAATCTGCATTACATCACTCACCCATTGACTTTCTAGATTTGGCGACATATTAATAAACTTTATTGTCAAAAATTTATTGACTCAAATCTGTAAACATGTCAATGCGCAAAAAGCTCTATCTAACCTCTCGTCTTGGTTTCATTCAAATCGTCTCATCGTTAATACTGATAAAAGCAGTGTCCATGTCATTTCGCAATAGTGTAACGAAATCTCTTTATCCTACATCCCTTTCACTAAACGGAACCCAAATAAAATCAGTCAAGATAACAAAATTTTTCGGGGCATCATATTCAGGACAACCTCAAATAGAATTGCCATATTGATAATTTGAATTCCAAACTAAGCAAAATATTCTACGCGTTCCGAATTTTAACCAACATTGTTAGTCAACACGTTTCTCGTTGTGTGTATTTTGCAAGTGTATATTCTCGTTTTCGGTACGGCATTATTTTCTGTGGCCAATCCACTCAGAGCATACAAGCATTTATAATTCAAAAGAGAATAGTTCGGATTATATGTCAATCTCTCCCCCGAAATTCAAGTAAATCTTTATTTAGAGAATTAAATATGAAGTGGTCGTGTTTGTTAAGACAGAACTATTAAAGTCTCACCCCTGCTTTAGAAGAAATAGTCTAGTTCACGAACACAACACTCGTAATAAGGCTAATATTCATCGTCCTGGCGTGTCAACAACTGTTTGCCAAAGAGGCCCTTAATCGTTCAGGAATAATTTTGTATAATTCCCTTCCCAAAAATCTAAAAGATATAAATAAATTGAATCTCTGTAAATCCGCGATTAAAAGCTTTTTAATGTGCTATTGTTTCTGTAATGTGAAAGAATTTACATATTTTAATAAAAGAAGTTAATGAGAGTTTCAATTTCCTAATAAATATTGTTTTCCACATGACTTCGGATGATGTAAGTGATGTTAATATCTCTTATACTTTATCACGCCATTGTTATACTTCTCTGGACACGTAATAAATCCCGTTTTTATGCATGTTGATTTTGCTCATTTTTGTTCATTAATAATTTATTTCTATCTGTACGCAACCTTGGCACGGTTGTGTACATTATCTCTGCAGCTCCATCCTAACCCGGATTTTACTCCTGTTTTCCTCCGGGTAGTGTCGGTTTTTCCTTGGGCGGGAATATCATTAATACTTTTGTTTTATTAGACTCGAATTTTTACTGCACTAATATCTACAATTCATTTTGAATAATAAATGGATAACAGTAGTTATTTATTAAATAATTTCTTTTGTAAATATTAAATTCGCCACTGCCCATGGGCCCTTGACCGGAGTTGATGGGATTGTCCCTTGCTTGTCTCCGGAGAGTAACTTAGTTTATAGCCCCCCACGTGGTCATACGCAGTTTGTAACTGCTTTTGACAATAAAGTTTATTTATTTATTTCGTGAAAAGGATAGCAGAGGAGATTACAAGATTAGAAAATCAAGAAAAAATGTAGGTGAGTTTGGGTTTTCCACTAATTTTTCATTATTAAAATATTATTTATTGTTATTACTATTGCGACATACGCATATTTATTACCATTACTATTATTACTACTATTTAGGCAGATACTTTGACATTAACTAACATTATTAATAAACACTTCAATTTTATTGTTAGAAGGTTAAGATGATGTAAAACTGGAATCTATTCCAAGCACTTGCAGCATATCAGGGGAGGAGGAGCCAATGCAAGAAGATACAGATTATAAATTTCCACAGCAAAAGGAAGCACGATGTCGACGAGCCGTAATGCCCCAATGAAAAAAAAAGCAGGACAGAAATAAAGAAGTGGAGGTACTGTCAAGGTCCCATAGAGATCAATAACGAAATTTTCTCTTTGTTGTTAGATAGGCGTAATGTTTCTGGTAGGGATGCGGTGCGAATTATAGCAGCCACACCAGAGGCATTAGGTCATGACCCACAGAACTTAATTCTTAACTGAAATGTCATACGACTACGCAGACAGCATTTACGACAACAAAAAACGTATCTCTTCAAACATAGATTTAGAAATTCCGATTTGGAGAGAGCTATTGTACACGGGGATCGGAAATTGCTTCCAGACTCTTGGAGTAAAGAAAATCATTTCAAAACCTTAATCTTTCTTAAGGTATGTCACACGTTAATTTCAGAACCGTGTCTATGAATTTGCTTATGTCAGAATAACACGAGATTCAAATGCCCTGAAATTAGGAATAGCTAATGACAGAATTTACGTGCTGTTATCTAATAGATAAATAGATAATTACACAATTTCACAACCTATTTTCTGCTCTTCAACAAGTGTCCGAAATCTTGACATGTAAAATATAACACATACATTTAAAAAAAAATAGACATTCCGAAGAATTATTTGCCCTTTATCGGACATGTCCCGCCTGTAACGTGAAGAGCAGTCTATAACTAATATCGAGAAATCAGTGTACATTGCTTTTCGCGTACAAAACCTGTGGGTTCAATGCGATTAGTGGTTTTCTGTCAAGAATAGTGTGATACTCCTTAATTTCATTAAAAATTACTGTACACAATTCAATCATGATAATTTTTACAAATAAATTACATTTTAGCAATGCGCACCTATGATGATAATAATAATAATAATAATAATAATAATAAATCTATTGTCAAAAAAAGCAGTACAAACAGGTTGTTAAATTATGTAATTATCTATATATCTATTAAAAGCAGCACGTACATTTTGTCATTAGCTGTTCCTGATTTCAGGGAGTTTGAATCTCGTGTTATTTTGACATAAGCAAATTCATAGAAACGGCTTTGAAATTAGCGTGGGACATACCTTGAGCAAGATTATTTTTTAAAAATGATTTCACAACTTTTTTCATATTTTCTGTACGTTATTTGAATACTGCTACAATACACGTATTACGATATATTTGCTACCTCTATTTCCTCCTTCCACCTAACTTTGAAAGATTTTTTTGTGGGGCTTTAGGGCTTGTCAACGGCAGGGTGACTTAGATAGAGTTTACAAAGGAAGATATTTCCTGTTCATGATGCGTGTTAGCATAGTTTTAATTAGTAGTTCGTATTTTTTGGCGCAATTATTTTGTCGTAATAATAAATGAACCAATTGATGATAAAAAAAATTTGAGCTTAGAATTGAAAACCGACTGAAATTATTATAGCAAGAAAATGTTATTGGTTTTTAGGTTGTTCAAATTTATTAATTTTTCACCTGTATGATCAATAATTGTACAAATACCTTCTATGTTCATCTCATGTTTGCATACTGCTTTTGAAGATTCATACAGAGCTTGTATTGCCCCAGTTTATTTACCCTCGTAAATTACTCCCTTACTTCTTTGCTTTATTTTTTCCACAATTTCCCTAAAACTTTTACATTTCTTTATTTCGTTTATTATCACATCATATTGGTAAAATAGGAATGTTATAGATTGCTTAATATCTTTTTTGTCCTCACAAAGGACATTCCTCAAATAAGTGTCATTCAACGACTCACAATCCACATAATCAGTCTATTATTTCTGCAACATTTGATGCGACTGTTCGTGTGGCTTCTTCTTGCACTCTACGTTTCTGACACAGTCAGGACGTTTCCTTTCTTATTCCCACACCTTTAAAAGATAGGTCATGAAGTGAGAGCATTCGAAATTTATATTTCTCTTACAATCATGGCAAAAAAACAACACTTTTCCTACATCCAAATCGCATACCACGCATTGTGTCATTATAAACAATTTCAATTAACAGAGACGAAGTAATATAAAAAAATACTCGCAAGTAAATATCCACCGTCGAATGACACAATAACTAAAACAACCACTGGATTTTTCTTAAGTGTCGTATAATTCCAAAAAATATTATTTACTAAACATATACAACAGCAATTCATTTTTAAAAGTTCACTCTTAAATAAATAATCATCAAAACATGACATTCACTCATGAACATAAATATGTCCTTCCAAAACCCAAATTAATTAAACTAGCATAATTGACATAAATATTCCTTAGCAAACAGAGCCATTCAAAAATATTTACTCTTAATAACTAATCATTACACGGAGTCACAAACCAGTTACAAACACATTATTAACTTCACGAAAAAAATACTTTTTGTTTGATCACTGTTTATTTTTGTTTACTAACCTTAATTATAAAACGCAATTTGTGTTCAAAAACGATATGGGGAAGTTGTGAAAGATAATGATGCTAGCTCACCACCTTTGTTGTCGAGCTGAAATTTTTTGGTTCTCTATGTACAATTATGGACTATACTTTATATTAACATTACTTTTCATTCTCTTTAATTTTGACCAATTAAGTGTTACGATATTTGTGTATAGCGCGTTCAACATTCATTTTGAAGCTGTCATCATTCAATATATTTATTTTTTGTTGTACAACTTGTGGAAGTAGTGTAATGTAAAAAGAACACCTAAATATTGATAATTATGCTTAGGAAATAAGGTGAAAACTATTTATTTACGTCAATAACAAAATATTTCCCACACTTCGTAGACTACGAATATGTATTATCTTAATAAAAAACTCGTTATATTTCGTATGAATCGCAAATATTAGATTTAATATACACCGAACTTATTATTTCTAATTACGCTATGTAGACAATACTGAATAAAATATCCACCCATTCCTACCGGGATCGAATCCTCGACCTCTCGCTAAGGAAGCTTTCACGTTATCCATATACCATGACGTAAGAAATATGCAAGGTAAATTAGTATATTTAAACACCAAAATTGGTACATGAGGGGATTTTTACCAAAGGAATCTAATGGGCTATGTACTGATTTGATGAAAATTCGTTTTTTCTTTTCGGAAATACGCATACCAAAAGTATATGTGGAAAGTATATATGGGTGTCACCGGCGACAGCAATGCAGCATTCGACGAACAAAAAACGTGCGCATTCGAGATCTTCACATGTTCCCTACTCTAAGCATCACTGATCCCGGGTGTATTTAAATTTCTCTGCAAATTATAAAGGAATATCAAGTCAGCGAATAGCTGAAGTAAATACACAACAAAGAAGTCAGCGTTTGGAAAATTTACGACTGCGTGTACGCGAAACACGAGGTCAATAAAGTGAACACGAAGGAAACAACACTAAGAAGAAAGGAGACGTCGTTATGCTAGACGTGAGCTTTATTAGCAAACGTATTACCTACTTATAAATTAGCTGCAGATTCTTTTTTTTTCTTTTGTGTGTGTGACTTTAGGGCTCATCAATATCGAGGTCATTAGAGCCCTTAAAACTTGTACAGGTAGGGAAAATACAGTTACGCACTAGGGAGAGCCAACATGACTCTCCCCGCGTGTGGGACTCGCCGAATAACTCAACCATACCCACTAAAAACCCTCTTGAATTACAACTCAAAACTCAAATCCCAGCATATCTCAAGTCTTTACTTAAAACATTAAAAAAAAGAGAGAAGAAGAAGAAAGAGGAAAATGAAAGATACGCTAGCCCTAATAGCGTCGGAATCGAAAAGAACAAGAGGTGACCAAGGGAGGTCAGGAAAGAGAAAGGAAGGAGCATGGCACAAGTAAGTGGAAGTAATGCCAGACTCAGCTCGGGGCCCCGTGTTTGCCAAACACGTACTTACTAGATGTAAATCCCCTGGGGGAAGCTGCAGATTCTAATGTTACTTATAGTAGCTTAGTTAATTTTAACACAAGCGGGTAATACTTGCTTTGTTAAGAATACAAATAGTGGAGTTATTTAGAGCCCTGCTTCTACTAAAACTTTTAACATTTGCTTTATACATTCCTGGATTTTATTTGTAAATTCATTTTTTTAACGGAAATTTTTGTATTTTACTTGAACTAAAGGACCAAAAAATGTTGTTGGTAGTGATAAGAAACATCAGTATGTATTTATATTATTAGCTCCACATTTTATCAATATATTTTTACTTATTTTTATTAATTTCTCAATTTTGTTATATTCTTTTAACTTTGATTGTAGGTTAGTTGCCGAAAGCCGCTTTGGCACCATTAATAAAATATTTTTTGAATATTATTGTTTGTTGAAGGGAAGGGAAAACTGAATACACCATCACTAATTCTAATTTTTCATATTTCTTTTATTTCGTGTGTACTAATTCTCGATTTCATACTTTTTTTTTGAGGTTAGACTATAGCTATAGAATAAAGTTAGTATATTTTCCCCGTTTCTTGAGCTTCCTTCCTCCGTAGTTTAACCCGAGAGGTCACAATCTTTCTCTTTCAATAAAACCTTTTCTAAATATTTTCCATTATAGATATTTTCCGCACATAATACTTCGCCAATAAAGTTAACATACAAGACATTAGCAAGCCGAATCACGAGTTCTGCACTGCCAACGCTGAACTTGTGATTTGGTGTTCTATCAGATTTGACCACCGCATTTCCCGTTGAACCTCCTTAAGTGACCACCCGCTGCATCAGGGAAAGAGCCATCCTCGACATATTTTTTGTTAGGAATTCGAAAACTCATTTTCGCCACCTACAGCACATCATGCTGATTAAATCAGCGTTTCTCGAGACATCTGAATTAAAATTTCTTCTTTAAATGAAAAAATGTTTATTTAATAAATACAATAAAAATGTTAAACAAACAAGGAAAGTATAATCAGGGCGATCATGTTAACAAAAATAAATGATAATATAATTTTCTCGGCAAGGAATCGAACCCGGACCTCACACGTACATATGCGAGACGTTGAAACATTTGAAAACAAATGGTTATTTTCTATATACTCTATGTATGTGTTCTATGGGGTATATATACTGTGTGTCATCTCCATAAAAGTAGGAATCACTCCTTAAAGCTGGACACAAACACACACACAATATCATATATGGGCAACGTAAACTGCACAGTTACGAAATTAGTAAAATATTTACGTATGGAATTATCATT
This sequence comes from Laupala kohalensis, assembly GCA_002313205.1. Taxonomy (NCBI): domain Eukaryota; kingdom Metazoa; phylum Arthropoda; class Insecta; order Orthoptera; family Trigonidiidae; genus Laupala; species Laupala kohalensis. The sequence continues at coordinate 205,637 of NNCF01131342.1, read as the reverse complement.
CATTATATTTATGGTTACAAAGCATTGGAACTGAGTAAGTAAACCATAGGTTGAATTCCTTTACAAAAATACTTTTAAAATTCATTTTGTGAAGACCATATGCGTAGTCATACTTCGGTACTATATTTAAAAATATTACGATTCATTGAATGTCATATGACCTTTTTGTGAGCCATCCAAGCGAAGCTCGGTCACCCAGATATTAAAGGATTAAGTAAACACAAAAATCTTTCAACAATTTGCGTATTCAGACTTACACTTAGAATTCAGACATACGACAATGCATCAATGGATGCATTAACAATTATTAAGTTTTAACATATAAATTGTTTTGAATAGTAAAAAATTAAAAACTCTCACTCCTGTGGTTGTATCTGAATCTTTTACAAATTGAATCTTTTGTATTCTCACATATGAGGAACAAGATTGGAAAGATACTTTATACCAGTCGACATAGACAGTGAAAGAAATATTCTCGTTCACATAATTTACAGGAACACACATTTGGGAAAACGTTCACACATCTGGAAAAATAGCACTTGATACATCAAAATTGCGGCAACTGAAATTGAATAACAAATTGATTTATGAAAATAATTTAAAGGCATATTTCAATATGAACTACTGTACCATTAACAATATTGAAGTTGTTGGAATAAATGCCCTTAATAATGAATGACGATGTGTTGTCATATATATGAATATCATCTACAAACCAAAGATATCAAGTTACACAATAGACAAACAAATACATGGATTAAAATACATATGGAACAAAGGTTTAACATTGCCAATGTACATTATTTGAAATTGAAACTAACGTGACTTGAATCTCTCGCCGTTATAGAGAATAGTACGCGAATGACATCAAATATTACACAGCCCCACAAAAAATATCTGCACCAGAGCCCGGGTATATGGATGCGACGTAATTTTGATGCTTTTTTTTGGGGGGGGGGGCTTTAGGGCTCGTCAACATCGAGGTCATTAGAGCCCATGCAAGTAGGGAAAAATGCAGTTTCGCACCATAGAGAAGACCCGTAATGACTCTTCCCCGTGTGTGGGACTCGCCGAATATCTCGACCATACCCACTTAAATCCCTCCTGAAATCAACAAATATCCAAATAGAAAGATGAAAGATAAGAGAAAAAAACAGAATACCAATACATTATTTCACAAAAAAGGAAAACAATTTTTAAATATTATATTTTCAAATTACAGAAACAAACGATAAAAACAAAGA
>NNCF01131342.1:192736-203859 GCA_002313205.1 Laupala kohalensis | reverse complement strand
ATGTTCTTTCCATCACTTTGCAGTGAGAAAAGTACATCCTGGATGTTCTGGATCAGCTTATCAGCCGGATACATGTTCTGGATTGCTTGGAGGGCACTCAGCGAATCAGAACAAATCAGGAAATGTGATCCGCAGGAGCACACTTTGTTGATCGAAATGCTCTCAATATGGCGTAACACTCAGCAGTGTAAACACTGCACAAGTCACCTAGACGGCAGCCACTGGTCTCACGGGGAAATACCACGGAGCAGCCGACACCATCAGCTTGCTTCGACCCGTCGGTAAACACAGAGATACGGACCCCGTGTTTGTCGAGGATTAGGTGAAAGAATACCCTCAACATCGGAGCTGGAGTGTTCTTCTTGTCATGATGCAGAAGATCGAAAATAATCTTCGGCTTGTGCAAAGCCCAAGGGGGAGACTTACTAAAACATTGATGTAAGACATTAGGTGTGCGTATATTTAAAGTTTCCAAAATTTGTTTGGAGCGATATCCAAAAGGTTTGGTTGCTCTCAGTCTGTTGTTGTAGAAACGGATGGAAGAAGAGGATGGATGAAAAACCGCGTTGGGCACCAGATTGTCGGGTAAAGTTTGCAAGTGGCAAAAGTGTCGTAGCATGAGGATTTGCCGCCGGAGGGAAAGAGATGGTTCGCCATTCTCTGCATACAAACACGGAATGGGACTAGTGCGGTATGCTCCCGTAACTAGTCGAATTCCTGCATGGTGGACACTATCCAACTTCTTTAAATAGCTTGCACGAGCAGAGCTATATACAACGCAGCCATAATCGAGCCGAGATCTTATGAATGCTCGATAAAACTGGTGCAGGGAGTAGCGATCAGCGCCCCATTCCCTGCTACTGAGGCACTTCAATAAATTCAGAGATTTTAATGTTCTTGCTCTTAGGTCTGTTAGATGTTCAATCCAATTCAATCTCTGATCAAAAATCAGACCTAGGAATTTCACAAAAGGATAGAATTTGAGAACGTTGTTTCCCAGGGCGAGGTGAGGTTCTGCCAGAAGGCTTGGTCTCCTACTGAAAAGAACACAGCGTGTTTTCTCAGCAGAGAAACGAAAACCTGTCGTTTTCGACCAGTGGTATAATCTATTAAGGACGAGTTGGATTTGTCGCTCCGCACCTGTGACACTCTGTGATGAACAAAAGATAGCAAAGTCATCGACAAAAAGAGAGTGTAAAACAGGATTCTTTACAGCAGACGTTATGCTGTTTATGGCCACTGCAAATAAGGTCACACTCAAGACTGAGCCCTGAGGAACACCGTTCTCTTGAAGAAGGAGATCCGAGGTGTCTCTTCCAATTCTATAGCGGAAGGAACGTTGATCCAAAAAGGACATGAGCATCAGAGGAAGACGTCCTCTAAATCCCCAGGCATAGAGTTGTTGTAAAATGCCATGACGCCAAGTAGTATCGTAAGCCTTCTCGATGTCAAAGAATATTCCGATGAGATGTTGTCTTCGGACGAAAGCATCTTGAATTGCTGATTCCAGGAGAAGTAAGTTGTCCAGGGTGGAATGGAACTTCCTGAAACCACACTGAGATCGACTCAGCAAGTCATGCCGTTCAAGATACCAGACGAGACGTCGGTTGATAATTCTCTCCAGAGTTTTACCAACACAACTCGTCAAGGCAATGCTTCGATAACTACTAATGTTCGTTTTGTCCTTACCTGGTTTTAATAAAGGGATAAGCGTTGCTTCCTTCCAGGAATTAGGGAATACTCCCTCGGACCAAGAAAGATTAAAGATATCCAGAAGGTATTCTTTCGACTCGAGACTGAGTTGTCTCAGCATTTCATAATGAATTGAATCAGGGCCAGGAGCAGTGTTGTGGACTGTCGCTAGAGCTGACTCAAGTTCCCACATAGAGAAGGGAGAGTTGTAGGGTTCCCAGTTGGTGGAACGAAAGTCAAAAGATGTGCTCTCTGCTGTTTCCCTTTCTCTCGCGAAATCAGGATCGCAGTTTGCTGTAGATGTTAGGTCAGCAAAATATTCAGCCATTGCTGTTGCCATTTCTCTATTGTTGGTGAGAACCCGACCCTGATAATTGAGTCCAGATATTGGGTCTCGAGAATACCTTCCAGATATCTTTCGGATTGTCTCCCATACTTTAGTGGACGATGTTGTTCTCTTAATGGTGCTTAGAAACTCTTTTCAGGAGGTGGATCTGGATTCTTTGATAGTTCTGCGCGCTTTTGCTCTAGCAATCCGATATGAGGCTAGGTTTTCCGGAGATGGACTAGTCTTAAATCTCCGCAATGCTCTTTGTCTTGTCCGAATGGCGGAGCCACATGAGTCGTTCCACCAGGGGACATGAGGTCTTCGCGGAAAAATGGATGTTTTCGGAGTGGATTCTTCAGCGGCGTGATGAATCACCTGGGTCAGTTGGTCGACCCTCTCTTGGACGCAACCCGTTTCTCTGAAGACAGAGAGGGAACGGTACTGTGTCCAATTAGCCTTACTGAGAATCCATTTCTGTGGCTTGTTTTCGGGAATAGTCACACGTTCCTGCAAAGACAACCAGATAGGATGATGGTCGCTACCATGCAGATCATTTTCTACCTTCCATTGAAAGATATCAGCAACTTCAGGAGAGCAAACTGATATGTCTATAGCAGTCCATGACCCCGTGCCACATGTGAAGTGGGTCATCTCCCCGGTGTTCAGTAGACATAAATCGTCCCGCTCAAAGAGACAATTCAGCAGTCGGCCCCTGGGACAATCGCTCGACGAGCCCCACAGTACACTGTGGGCGTTGAAATCTCGAAGGAGGAGGAATGGTCGAGGGAGCTGATGAATTAAATCTCTAAGGGAGGTCTCCGAAAAATCTCGTGTCGGAGGAAGATATATAAAACAGACAGTCATGGCTGTCACGCCATGAACTTTGACTGCTATAGCCTGAATTTGAGTTTGTAGGAGTACAGGTGAGCAGAGGATTGTGTTTCTAACAAACACGGCAACTCCACCTCTTGCTCGATCTCCCGTGGTGTCGTCATATTTGAAGCCGCTGTATCCTCGCAGAGAGGGTGAGTGTTCTGGTGGAAGGTGTGTCTCTTGCAGGCAAATACATATCGGATTACGACGCGCTAAGAGTTGTAACTCTTCACGTTGAGTTCTATAGCCATTAAGGTTCCACTGAAGTATGGAAGCCATTACTGTTTCGAACCTCCGGGGTCAGGATCGTAAATGTGTATTTCCGCATCACCGTCGGGCAATACACGTTCTGACTCCGAGGAAGAAAGCACAGAGACATTCATTTTACGCCCGTGCGATTTTTTGCTTGGTAATTGGACAGGGTTCAGGGGTTTATCCCTAGAACCAGGCTTTGTCTTTGTCTGTGTTTTTGTTGCAGTAGGTTTATTACTACTTGGTGTTTTTGTAGTAGGTGTTATTGTAGTAGGTGTTTTTGTAGTAGGTTGGTGTTGTTTTAACTTTCTCGGGAAGGGCTGACTCAAATTTTTTTCCGCATTTGCACTGACATGTGCACGACGTTGTCGTACACACGTCAGTGAAATCGGCTTGAAAAGATACGCTCTTATTTATTACAGGAGTCCACCCCCCAGGGGACTTACATCTAGTAAGTACGTGTTTGGCAAACACGGGGCTTCGAGCTGAGTCTGGCATTGCTTCCACTTACTTGTGCCATGCTCCTTCCTTTCTCTTTTCTGACCTTCCTTGGTCACCTCTTGTTCTTTTCAATCCCGACGCTATTAGGACTAGGGTATCTTTTATTTTCCTCTTCTAATTTTTTTAAATGTTTTTAATAAAGTCGTGAGATATGTTATGATTTGAGTTTTGAGTTGTAATTCAGGAGGGTTTTTAGTGGGTATGGCTGAGTCATTCGGCGTGTCCCACACGCGGGGAGAGTCATGTTGGCTCTCCCTAGTGCGTAACAGCATTTTCCCAGCTGTACAACTTTTAAGGGCTCTAATGACCTCGATGTTGACGAGCCCTAAAGCCCCACAAAAAAAAAGAAATTACAGGAGTCTTGGCTGCGGTGGAGTAACTGGTAGAAAATACAGGGGATAAAGCCCTGTATTTCTTCCGCGCTTCACCGTACGGGATCTTCTCCGTAGTTTTAATTTCCTGCACTTTCTTTTCTTCAAGAAAGTCGACACACTCCCTGCTCCATACCGGGTGGCTGCCTGTGCAATTAATGCACTTTGCAGGCCCTGGGCATGAGACGCCGGGTTCGTGTGCCTCCTTTCCGCACTTTCCACAGGTGTCACGTCCCCTACACGATGTTGTCGTATGTCGTGTGTATCGTTTGATGCTGATAGCGATGCCGATGTCCCCAGAAAGGTTTATCCTGTCAATTTTTAGTTACCTAAGCAGGTTCTAATGAAAAAATGGCAATTTTACAGGTAACATGGAGGTGCCCTGGTAGCAAAAAACGCGAAGAAATGCTAATAGAACATTATTTGTACTAGGATTCATTAAACATTTATATAAAATTATCGGGTTTTTCAACTGTTGAAGTTTAATGTTTGATAGAAACTCCGCACAAAGTGTAATAACTCGGATCATCCTGTAACTTTGCCAGATGATAGGACAAGATACAAATAATGTATCGTATAGATGCGGAAGAGCCTAAAGGCTCATTTTTTTATAAATTTGGCATAAATTTCGCTTATTACAGGATATGTATTGTGTCAATAAACGCGAGACAGGCTGAATTTAGTTTCCATTAGATTTTGCTTTCCCACTCCTGTACGATCTGAATATTTATGTGTTGTTTATATGGAAAATTATTTATTTTATTGATCTTTGTCACTATACTCTCTAGGACGCGTTACATGTAAAATTGCCTTTTTTTTAATACCTGATGAGGTAATTCGGCGATAACTAAAAATTGACACGATGGATTTTTCTGGGGACATCGGCATCGTTCTCAGCATCAAGAAATACGCCGATTCCACATACCCGGTTCTCTAGTACAGAGATTTTTTTGGGGGGTTGTGTTTTTGTTATCTCAACAATTCTGCATATTCTCAGTTAACAATTCTGATTGTAGAAATATACAAGGATATTGAATACCTGCGCATAGGTTGTATTACATTACACTTCTTGCATTAAATCGAACATGTCACTCTATATAAAAATTTAAATGAAACAGATTCGAAATCTGATTAAATGTACATTACATCGCCTCACCGATATCCAACTATGTCAATGCTATTCAAGCGACACTGGTATACTCCAACAATCCGAATAAATATTTTACTAGTAGACAACACCACATCTTTCATTTATTCTTAAAAATGAATACTAGTATCGCCTCACCGGTGTCCAACTATACATTACATGAATATTTGATGTCAGTCAAAGAAGGCTCCATCCGAAATCCTATGTTTTCCTTGGAGATCACTTTATGAAGATATTAAAGATGCTTCTTGATTACTGAGTTTGTTAGTTCATTAGAGAAATACGCATCTTACTTCTCACACATGTTCAATAATCACATAGTTTTACACATGCATGATGGTTTCAATCACTTCACAGTCTGAATTTACAAATGAAATGATGAATAATGAAGTAGTTACATATTTAACGTAGACTAAGCGAGGTTTACACCCTGTTCTGAAGCAACCAGTTATTTTGTCTGTACCGAACATCTCTTTACGTGACCGACACATCTTCATCGCACGATCGCCTCTCTGTGAAAATAACACGACAACCGCAAAGGTCGATAATCTGTAGGCAAATGTGCCACCGACACACGAGGGAAAATATACCAAAAAAATTAGCCACGACGCAGGAAAATTTGGCGCTCTTAATTACGCGCAATATGATAAATAATAATCGACTATTTCACCAAATGTAGACTAATCGCGATTTCCGTAAACTCGATTCGGAAAATGGAATCGCGATTACGGTTTGTGCATTTCAGCAAGCAAATCTAATCGTCGATTATGTTGATCGATGTTTTTGACGAATTCTCTAGGTTGGTAGTAATTTTAAGTACAGTGAGATTATTTATGCATGAAAAAAGTGATTTGAAAACAATATTTACAGTTGTTAACACTTAATTGCCACAAGAATGAATAATGCAGGAAAATAATGCAAGAATTTATGCATGACAAAAGAAAATTTGAGTACAATATTTAGTTAGTTTATTCTTGTGGCAGAAAAGTTAATTGCAACTTCACTGATAACTTTATTATGTGATATATTCAGTGGCCTATCTATAATTTGACCTGAACTCTTAGCAGATAAAATTGAAGTTGATAAGTGGCCTACTTGGTAAAAGTGTTTCCACATTATTAATTGTTATTAATAACACCAGATTAATAATATCATATGAATAACTTTAATAAATAACTTCTTTTCTATNAGTTCACATACTTTATTAAGATATAATAATTATAAAAAATTTGTGCTGTAGAACCATTGTAATATAAAAATACTCCCCGTTTACACCCCCCCCCTTGATTATGGTCTAGATCTGCCACCGGATATATTTATAATGAAGTGTTGGAAAATAATGAATCCCGATTAAGCAGATTCTATACAAATGAATGAACTTAATTTCAGTGACGGCAATTTGTCTTTACTTGTTTTGCTAACCAACTCTCATCACTAGTTGAGCTCATAGTTTACATACTAACTTCTATCCTTTTTAAATGTTATTAAAATATTCGCATTCTTGTTTTAGTATGAAATTGTACTGGAAGAAGAAAACCCAAAACCCAACGAGACAATCGAAACGGTTCTGCCAGACGTTCCTGCTCAGAAAACCTGCCACCAAAATATGGAGGGACGTAGGAATTGGAAGTGGGGGCAGAGTAGACGACGGCCTACTCTGTCCAAGGAGAAGAACCAGTTGGAAGCGGCTAAAATAGAGGCACTGGAAGCCTCAAAGGAACGGGCACAATTGCAGTGCCAGATTTTGCAGAAACAAAACGAGTGCTTCCAGAAAATGAGTGAAACTATGGACGAGATATTAAAAGTGAGGTTGGAGAGGGAAAGAGAACTGTTGAAGCAGGAGAACTTAGAACAAATGTATTAGAAAGGAATAAAAAATAATTTATTCAATTTATTAAGTTTCTATAATAATTAATTATCTCCTGTCTCACAATAAATCTACCATTTTGGTGATTTGCCTCCCTTTCTCCCATATCCCCTTGCTGCATCAATTCTTCCCAAGGTAGATGAATCACATCAGGGTCATCTGGAGGGAGTTCTTCACCCGCTCTTCTCAGAATGTTATGAAGCACTGCTGTGGCAACAATAATAGCAAAAGATGTCTGTATGATTAGTCTCATTCCTAATGCTAGTACTGGAAATCATATTTTCCATACTCCAATAGTCCTCTCCACAACATTCCTTGTTCGTATGTGACTCGCGTTGTATACTTGTTCTTCTTGGTTTCGTGGAACTTCTATTGGGGTAAGTAAGTAGTCTCTGCACGGGTAACCAGAATCCCCCAAAAGAAGTCCCTCGTATTCACCGTTTCCAAATTTGGCACAAATTCTAGAATGATTAAAAATTGTGCTATCGTGTGCACTTCCTTGCCACAATGTCTGAGAACTCCATGCACTCATTTGTGATGGCTTGTACATTGATAGAAAAGTACCCTTTCCTATTGCGAAAAGGTTCTGCAATTTCACTGCCCGGTGATGTAATTCGCACATGTGAGCAGTCAATAGCACCTAACACGGGGAAAACTAGCAACAGAGTAAAATTTCTGCTGTGTTGCTTGCATCTCCTGCATTGTGGTGGGGAATGTAATATGGCGAGGCATCAGTCTTGCAATAGCTGCACTCGGTGGACGATTCGATGGGCAGTGGGCGCACTAAAGCCACCAAAATCAGCAAGCTCCTGAAGGTGGCAGTTTGGGACCAATTTCACCTTATGGTCCAACGCCGTAGAAAAATAACCTTATTCTTCGTATATCCTTCCGCGAGTGCTGCTACCTCCACCATCGCCTCCATCTTCACACATACAACATATTTTCTTAAAACTAAATCGCCGGGTCTAACAAACCTAACATCATTGTTCATTATAATTGTTCATGGCTAACCTAACATCATTGTTCATTATAATTGTTCATGGATCGCTGTCGCGAGCCATATTGTAACCAACATACCCCTAACATACTAACATAAACGGTGGCGGAGAGAAGAAAATAGTGCGGAACATTATTTCTTTATAACTACCGTAAATATGAAGAGCGAAGAATACGACTTATATTTTCGGAACCGTAATAATATTTGTAGTATTATGACATTAATCATTTTTTCGAACCCTCTTTGGACCAAAAGGTGAATTTTGGCCTTTATATATATATTAATTAATTAGATAATAAAACTTCAATATCATTATTTTGCATATAAAAACAAATCAAACATTGCTTCCTTGTGTTCAAGCAGTAATCGAAAATATAAATTAATCACTGATATCTTGAGGTTGTATGTACGTAAACGAGGTGAAAATTGAACTTACTTGTCTGATGGAAACTCTAATTGGTTTTCAATTTCATCCAGAACATTCAGGGCTGATGTCTTGGACAGGCGAAATCGCGAAACGAAATCTACCTCGTCCAACTCATCAAAATAATTGGATCACTCTCGAATCCAACGTGGACGCCTTTGTGGCTCCTCAAATATAAGGTCTTCCACCGTTTCATCCAAACCGTAGCAGAACATTGCGACAAGCAAAGACAAATATAGAGAAAAGAAAAATTTCAGCACCCGAACCTAACCAACAAATCGACAAGCACGAGGGAAGTACACAAACAATATGGCTGACAAATTTCGAGCAGTGCTGGAGAAAATCGCGATTTGTGCTGGTAATCGAAGGGTCCCCGAGCGTTTAAGAGTAGATCGCGATTTACGTGTAAATCGAAGTTGGTGAAACGCGCATTTCGATAATCGCGATTTACAACAGAGGACATCTCGTTTAAGGTATTAAACGAACGTGGTGAAATTGGGCCAAGTCGGATTTCACCAGCGCTACGTAAACGGCGTTTGGGCTCAAACGCCGTTTGAAAATGCGTGTGGCACTGTTTTGCATTCCATTATTGAGCGTAAACGCCGTTTATGCCAAAACGTCGTTTCAAGCCAACCTGCCAGCATTATAATATCATAAGAAAGATATATTTTATCTCCCTGAATAATATCAGAAAATAAATCAGCTCCCAGTAGAACATTCATCCTTTTGGGAATATTAAAGTAATTATCAGCCCAATCACATTCGATGGGAATGTTAAATTATTTTTTGCTATATCGCATATTAGGAAATATGGGCAAAATAGTATCAACAACATAAAAAATTACAGATTTCTTCCATACAGAATCCTTAGAAAGGATTGTGGCTTCTGTGACACCATGCCATGCAGAGGAGAGTGAGTTAATACTACCAATATTTGATAATATTTTCTTAACAATAAGTTAAAGGATTGAACGTAGCTCAAATGAAATTAAATTGACTTGAGATCCACTATCTAACAGGGCAGTAGCAAAATGATGAGTGTTACTTGAGGGTTTTTGAATTACAATTGATGCTGTGGACAAAATGGTTGTTTGTATGGAATACATGTTAAATACATGTTTTATGTTGGTAATTAAGTAAAGCATTTATTACATGTATTAGTTAAATAAGATGTTATGAGTGTATATAGACAAGATTCACTTCTAATGTAGGAACTTCTTTTTAACTTCATGTAATCTAAGTATCTTTACATATCATTATTTACACCTTTCTATAAATTTGTTTAATACTTGAACTGTGACTAATTTTCTCTTGGTAACTTGGTAAAGTTTCATTTTAACACATGAGCCAAATAAAAAAAATGTATTATTATGCTTTTGAGGTATTCACAGTTTTACTAAGAAATTTAGATAAAAATCAATGTGGGCATTTGTAAATATTTCTTAATATTCTTACTGTGAGTCGAACAGTATCTCTTTTGAGTAAACTCTTGATAGGTTGACGAGCCTTGCTCATTGGTTAGACAGAATGGTATTCAACCTGTAGAAAGGAAAATCGTATGGTTCCTTCATAGATTATTATAACTAGTTCTTCTGATATATCTACTGTTTTTGGAGTCATGGTACTGGTGGATTGTTTTAATTTCTTTTTTATTTCATTGCAACGTTTTCAAGACACCCTACAGAACAAGTCTTCTAGACTCCCAGGGAGGTAGAACTGGATCTGTTTTCTCATTTCAGTCTTTCAAATCAATCAGAAGGCAGAAAGATTTGTTTAATTTTGGATATAAGTTTGAACTGAACAATTATCAATCTTGTTTAAATTTTTATCAATTAGTTCTACTTCACCTTCATAAGATTTGTGGCATGTAATTCGCCTCGTGCAAGGAGCAAAGGGATTTATACACCACTGTAGCTTAAGAAAAAACCAACATTCAATTGACTTCTTTCTATGTAGCCAATGGAGGAGGAAGGAATTTAATTTCATTTACGGACGAGTTTGATAAAATTGAATCACATTTTTGGACTTACATGCTTTTTTACATTCTCATATACGTAGTATGTTTAAAGTGTTGTAATCGAGTAAAAATTCGAAAACGAGATTTTTAGGAAAATATCTGTTTTGGAGACCAGTGATTTCGAAAAAGTGGATATTGGCATAACGTCCATTCGTCCATCCGTCTGTGCGCAGCGATTCCGTGAAAATGGATTCACAATTTAATTCACATTTCGTATTTACGATTGATTTTACTTGTCGTCGATGCACGCGCTCTAATTTTCATTTTTGCTTTAAAACAAAGGGTACTTGACATGAAAGTCAAATGATAATAAATATTAATAATAATAATAAATTTTTTTTCAAAAAACAGTACAAACTGCGTATGACCACGTGGAGGACAATAAACTAATTTACTCTCCGGAAGCAAGCAAGTGACCATCCCATCAATTCCGATCAAGGGCCCTAGATAAGATAAAAAGTTAGCTGCGAGAAACTAATAGAATGTCAATATGTTTGTAATTTTATGCAAAAAATTACATGTACAAGTTATTATCGAAATATAGATTATTCTGAGTATAGTGTTTAAAAATCATAAGAGTTGAAAAAAACCACTAAATTCACGATTTATTGTTACAATAAACATGCCCCTAGACAAAGCCTAGAGAACCTGTAT
>NNCF01131342.1:149634-192276 GCA_002313205.1 Laupala kohalensis | reverse complement strand
AAAGGTGGCACTTCAGTAATTCGGTCTTAACAAACAAGACCGTTTCATAAATATAAATGCAGGGAAGTGTTAAGAAATTTAATTCCTTGAATAAAGGTTTACAAGAGTTTCGGGGGCGAGATTTACAAATTATCCGAACTCTGAAAGAATTCTGAAAGTTTGAATACTCTGACCGGAATTGCCCCAGAAGGTAATGCCGTAACGTAAATGGGAGTAAATATTGNCCAATGATTACAAAATGTATTGAGAATAAGTTAAAATAAATCAAAGTTACTTAAATAGGGTAAATAAAAATCTTAGAAATAACGGTGTTAAAAGTGAGATACAATTAGAAACTTATCGGAAATTGTTAATTCCAGACATTTAAAAAAAAAAATGAAATGAGGGAAGATTTATCTTTAAAAATTGTAGTGTCATAACGAATAGTACCCTGAGTGTACTTTATCTTACAGACATAATTCGTATATATTGTTATGAAATAATTAATTTTATTGAAAATCTAAATTAAAAATTCAAACCGTTGAAAAATACAGCGTGGGCAGACGGTTCCCATCGCACGCGCGGCACTTTGTAAAAGGGTGTGGGTGGCGGTATTCGGAAAGGCCACTAGTTTCGGAAGAGAAAGGAATGAAATCATAAAACTTATTTCTTAAGAGGGAAGGGCACTCGCCAGTGGTCGGCGCGGCACCCGGCACTTTAAAGGGAGTTTGGAACNATTGTGAAATGACATAGACACTGTTTTGTCAGTGTTTACAATGAGACGAATTGCATGGAACCAAGTCGAAAGGTTAGACAAAACTTTTCGAGCATTGGCGTGATTACATAGTAAATTAGTGTCATCAGCAAAAAAAAACGGCTATCCCAAATGTATCTCAAAAACGGCTACGACCATTTTGCTTAAATTTTCTGTACGTAAAGTACAATTAGTATGCATTACATCCGCATTAGCGGTATTTCGCTTGAAAGTTAGACTATTTCGCTTGAAAGTACAGTAAAATAACTTCTGTCTGCTACGAATATGCATGTTTCATATTTCAAGAAACTTAAATATTATTTAACATGAATGAAGAAGAAGTAGAGTAAAATAATATTCTGAATATTTATTTTACATTCAAATCTCTAATAAAAGACAGTAATTAGTTGAATTTGGCTTTGAGCCCGAGTAAAATGTTATAGTCCATTACACTATCATATACATTGTTTTTAAATACCGTGTTTTTTCTAACTCTTATTACTTACATTCGTAATTTGTCGGTGTGTGTGAATTTACGGCGCGTAATTTTAAGTTTGCCAATGGTGTGAATCCAATGTGTATATTGTTATGAAATATTAATTTAGTGAAAATCTAAATTAAAATTTCAAATCTTTGAAAAATACAGCGTGGGCAGACTGTTCCCATCGCACGCGCGGCACTTTGTAAAAGGGTGTGGGTGGCGGTATTCGGAAAGGCCACTAGTTTCGGAAGAGAAAGGAATGAAATCATAAAACTTATTTCTTAAGAGGGAAGGGCACTCGCCAGTGGTCGGCGCGGCACCCGGCACTTTAAAGGGAGTTTGGAACGTGAGAAAAATTAAATATTCGGAATTATAAACATTTGGCAGAAGGCGTGACTGGAACAATGTACAACAAACTTAAGAATTAACTAGGGTGCGGTCTCGGGAGCGCTTCAAGAAGAGACCAAATGTTAGTAAACAAGATCGTAAAATCTTCAAAGCAAAGAGCGATCAATGAATTAGCAGCGCAGCACATGGATCCTGGGAATGGCGGCAATTTTCAAAGTGCGGTAGTCACTAAGGACTCCGGAGGTGGGCTAGTATTCGCAGAACTCCAGGTTGTTTGGGTGGTCGGCGAAAAGTACACGGCGTGAGAAAGGTTGAAAGTGACGGCACGAGGTAACCACATGGCATCGGAGAAACGAAGATTGTTGTTGTCGAATCAAGCGACGGGATTCGCTCGGTTTAAACATACGTCACTGCCATTTCGACCTATCCAAGGAAGCTCGCTTGGAACAAGACGAAGAAAAGGATTGGGAATTAGAGATCACGTGACACGTCGGAAGGCCTTTTCAAATTTTTTTATAGAAGAGGGGATTTGAAATTATAAAAAGAGGTGCACATAACATTTCAGATGAGATACGAGGAGATGCTGAGATGCATTCTTATTGACGCGAGTATTCAGAGATATTCTGAGATTCGGAGATTCTTATTACTCATTCTTATTATTTGTACGAGAATATTCTGAGACGAATATACGAGATTGTGAGATTATTTTGTCAGTGAATTCTTGTTAGAACTTTGAGGAATCTAACTTATTTTGGAAATGGATTTTGTTCCGAGTTATTGAGCGAGAATCGGAACAGATGTCTAGCAACTTGCGAAATGAATAATTGACTTTCATTTGGGAGAGATTCTCCGTGGCCAGTTTAGGGCGTGAGCAGGGAGTCCATGACTCGGAAAGCAAGGTCAAGAGCCATTAATTTGGCTATGGATCCTGGGAAGGGCGGTCAGAGGCGTCGATGAATGGAGTGGTGACCAGCGGCAGAGCCAACCGTAGGGGAGGAGTTCCGGGTTGCAGCAGACAACAACCCACGGTCACTGAACCGAGCGTCCGCTCCTGGCGACCCGCAGTTTGGTATAAGGTGGCCTACCTTTCAAGTTGAGTAATAAGGTAACTGTAATTACTGTTGTCGAAGCGTGTACTTCGACAACAAAAGACTAACGGGGAAGATAATCGATTGCCCTAATGAACTTGAACTGATTAGCTTTGCTCTTGTTTTGTTGATTTGTGTAAAGTAAACATAGGAAATGAATAGTGGGGACTGCTTAGTGAACCCACCTCATTGCGAGTGTTATGTAAATTTAACGTGTGAATTTTGGGGGGAAATTTAGGGTATTGTTCATATGCATGTAATGATGTAGTGCGTAGTAAGTTTAAAAAAATGTATTTATGTTTAAATGAAACCAGTTTTATTTATTGTGCTACGCGTATTTCAACTACCAGAAGTGTGTGTGTTTTTCTTGAAGAATTGGGCACGAATCCCGCCCGTCCAAGTTCCTGTCATTAGGTTTTACTTTGTCATTGATTAAAACTTTACTAGTTTGTTTATTAAAAATATGACTTTTTAACCAAAGCTCATCTTACCTAAACACCCATTCATTAATTGATTAATGATATTATTAAAAAATGTCACAATATGTAAATGTGTCATTTTAATGTTACTTTTAAAAGGAGAACACAGGTATTTTTGCATCTTATGTGTCTCTTGGTATCGTGAACCTTCCACCCACGTGACCCATATGCTCTACTCGTAAACTCTCTTCCGGTGGCGCTGCATCTTTTCGCTGCGTAAGTTTACGTATAAGATGCAACCACTGTTTCTTTTTCCGGATGTTGTTGTAGACTAGTGGATACTGTGAGTCATATTTACATGTTCATGCATATAATTTGATGCGTGAGGATGTAATTTTATACTATTACTTAACGTTTGAAGAATTAATTTGGTGACGTGTTTTTGTTTTTGTTTAATGGTGATGAATTTATAATTTCATGTTTTATAGCAGTTTCAATCGTTAAAAATATAATTATATTAAATAATACATTTTAACACATACAGAATTCTTAGACGAGACCTATTTTAACGAAATTATTCATAGATACCATTAAATTTTATTAATAAAATTTTCAATTTCAAATTGCAAAGAAATTAACTTATTAGTTTTTAATTAAATTATATAAGAATATTGAAGGTCTGCTTTCTTTGTTCTCGCGATAATAATATCCTAATTATCTTTATTTATTAATATATCTTTGAAATAGAATATAATAGATCTTACTGATCTTATCTCCCCCAAAAACGAAAGAACTGAATTTGTATATTAGAGATTCTTTTATATAAATGCCAGTAAATATATTTCTTAAATAAATGTTTTAAATTTAGTAAAATATAGAGTAACATGTTAAAAACAACCCTCTCCTAATAGAATGCTTTAATATTGCTCTCTAGTCCAGACTGCGAAACGTAGATGAGAAAGAATGTGCAATGGTTTTGCACCACTAGTGTGTTTCTCTTGTAACTTTGCTTTATACGGCTCATTTATGTTTTAAATTTAGTAAAATATAGAGTAACATGTTAAAAACAACCCTCTCCTAATAGAATGCTTTAATATTGCTCTCTAGTCCAGACTGCGAAACGTAGATGAGAAAGAATGTGCAATGGTTTTGCACCACTAGTGTGTTTCTCTTGTAACTTTGCAAATAAATTAACAAATGAAAAATACAAAAAGCAAAATCTGGTAAGCAGATCATGTTTTTAGACCTTTGCATGAAAATTCACTTTTGAGGGTATCTTGTGTGATCTGACCTGAAAAATAATAAATTTATTTATTATAGGTCCAAATAGTTGGTAGATATACATAAATGAGTACCTTTTTGCAAGTATGCAGTTTTTGTACACAGGATTGTACATTTCCATACATGTGAAAATGACATGTAATCTTATTATAAATAAACAGAATTAAGAGCAAGTATGTATTTTCTTTGTATACATTCCCTGTTAATAATGCCCTGTTTTCATTTTTTTTTTTGTTTCAAATGTGTAGTAAAATATTTGAGTGTTAATTATTCACAAAGACTAATTTTTGCAGGGAAAATATTTTCAGCTAAATATAATTTGAAGTGAGGTAGCATTAGAAAGTGTGAGGGGGATACAGAACCTAGAAGAGGATAAGGAGGGAAAGGGAATCTGGAACTGCCACGCACCCTGGCGGCCGCTTGTAGAACTAATCTGGAAAGTAATTCGGAGAAATTTCGTTTGGAGCGTGATTAACTCGGAACCTACCGTTAACACGAGAGAAGGGGGTCTGGTATGTAGTCTGTTATGTACACTCATTTTTCCTGACTCAACGAGAGCTACAATGTCTAAGCCATTACCACATTAATTTGTAATTTTAAATAATAGTAGTGGTGTAATAATATATAATTCAGTAATATAATTAATAAAACACATCTGAACATTGTATTTTGTTATTTTTACTCCATGCTTCCTCTCCGATACTCCCAATTACTACATTTTACACTTGAAAGTTGTATAGCATTTAGTTTTGAAAATACCTTAAACTAAAACCTTTTTAATTTAACAAATGAAAAATACAAAAAGCAAAATCTGGTAAGCAGATCATGTTTTTAGACCTTTGCATAAAAATTCACTTTTGAGGGTATCCTGTGTGATCTGACCTGAAAAATAAAAAATAATTCTGGATCTAACAGTTTTAGCAAAAACAAAGGATGTAATCAAACTTCAAGTCATTAAAGTTACCTATGGAATAAGATAAGAACCAGTTTTCTACTAGAAGTGGTTTCGATTTTAAGAGAAAAACTTACATTTTGCTGAATAGCTAAATATCACTACGTTTCTTAACTTGAACCTCAATGAGGCACGTGTAATATAAGGTTGAGCTGAAACATTACCAATAACATTTCCTAGCATATTGGCAACTTTTAGTGGGAGGGGGGGTGGTGAATGATGAAAAAAATTTCCTTACCTTGTGACCACTCTGGCACCATACCACAAAGAATATGTGAACATGGATTATAGCCAAATATACGGTTTTAAGACAAAGACGCCACAATAACCCGCAAGAAATTAATCAGCAAATAAATTCTTACTGTGAATTTCTTAATTTGTATCCACTACAGTATTTACGTCCAAGCAAATTTCGAAATTAAAAAAAACAACGAAATTTCAAAAAAAATTTCAAGAGTGTGTTCGAAAAAAAAAGAAGGAATTGATGGTATGGTTCCTGACTTGCTTCCAGAGGGAATGATAAAGAAGAAATAAATAAACTCAATCCATAAAAATTAAGAAAAGTTATGAAAGCAAAATTATGAAAAATAAATTGTAAGAAATATAAAAATCAATGCTGGAAAAAAATTTGAATATGAATTATAAGGAATACCTAAGTAGATGAGTAGAGGTTAGAAGAAAATTCTTCTAGCTAACATTAATGAGTGGGGAAGAAAAGAAAGGGAAAAACAAAAATAAATATATGGAAATTATAACATAAGAAGAAAGAAATCAGCAAGAAGGGAAACAGTTCAATTAGATAAGTGATGAGAGTAAAAGTTACACAATGGATAAAAAAAGAATTTAGAGAAGTGTTATAGATAAACAATTAGAAGGGTGGAATAAATTACAGATTAATAAGAAAATGAATTTTTCTCATTTGTGTTGAAGAAAACGGCCAAGCGCTCAGGCTAAATGTAGTAAAAGCTCGGAAATATTATGATTTTTGAGCCATATGGAACCATTTTTGGCAAAATGATGCAATCGTCAGTTCATACCATATAACCTGTGGTTCAAACACTGAATCGAACAGGGATACATTTTTCAATATTCAAAAGGAAAGCTATACTACAGTTTGAAAAAAATTCTGTCTGAATGAATAACAGTTATCAGACAGGAACAGGAATGAGAATTTTTGTGGATTTACACAGTATTGAGAATGAGAAGGTATATCTTTACAAAAATTTGATAATATTTCCCTATATGCATCCTTTGATACGAATTGAAGGCACAGAGGGGCACAAAGTCCAGTAATATTATTTATATTTTATTATGGTTAGTTATTTTAGGAAACAAAAAATTTAATTCCTTCTTTGATAAAAAAATTCTTAATCGAATACCTATTCAATTTTCATTTTATGTCATTTGTGCTTAATATACATTTCATGAGGTATCTCCCATCTCATTTAAATTCTACGGAAGAAATATTAAAACAATGCAATAACTTTCTTTGTATCCAAATATTTCTTTTAATTTGACTCATCTATAACTAACCTTTCACAAAAGTTATGTTTATTGAAGAAATAATTACTTATATGGGACATCATATAGGAATGTACATAACTAATATACCACCAATATATAGATGTAATTGTATAATTGTTTTTAGTTAACATTAGACAACGAAGTGAATGCAAATACAATAATTATCGTGGCCAAATATTAAATAATTCAACTGTCCTCCTCAAATGATGTCACTGGACAGGAATTTACTTTGCTTACAACCAAAAATAAATTAGTTAATAATCCTCCATGTGGTTGTATGCAGTTATTAATGACAGTGAGACAATATTGTATATACTATTCCACGACCTGTATATAATTCTTCCATGTACCCTACACGTGGAGAAGATATATGATAACTTTTGGTCAGGTGAAAATGGTGTATTAGGTCTGGGTGGAAATGGTGTACAGTTGTATAAGGTGAACAGATGGTGTAGTGGTTAACACCCCTGCAATCAAAGCAGGAGTCCCAGGTTCGATTCCCGGCTCATCACCATTTTCACCAGACCGAATGTTATCATATTACACAACCATTAACCAATTCATTTCAGGTGAAAACAATTATAAAAAATTTATCTTATTTTCAGAGAGTAGAAGAGTTGTGTGCAAATGATATTAAATTAATGAATTCTTATTTTTTATTTCAATATTTGAATGTAATTAGTGACAATTTTTAATACAATTTTTATCATTCATGAATTCTATCATGAAGAATAAGAAGTTTTATTAAAGATATGTGCAGTTTCTAGATTAATTTGAAAAGATACTCATTATATGAATATTTTCTTAAGTGGAAATATAATCCATTTTATAAGTTATTTGTAATATTTGTAACATTAAAGAAAAGTTTCTGGATATCAGTCATGAAAAATGCATAAAATATTTTTTTCTTTGACACCGACATTTACCATTTATAATTGTAAGAAAAATAGTTTTTGTTAATTTAATAAAAACACTCCATCAGTCAGCTCTCTAATGAAGAAACATCAATCTCAAAAACACAGTTTTTATCTAATTTCAAATGAAATGGAGGAAGCACATATTTGTCAAATCTGCCTCATATTCCTCAAAGAAAAGCATTAATAATCTTTTTTAACATACGGTGTATAAGTTAGTCTTGCTCTTCACATAAAAAGTAAATTGATGTGAAAATGTATGTTTGGAGGAAAAAAAGACATATCTTATTTATGAAAAGTTATATGCACCTTTAAATAAATATTTTGTGCAAAGAATTGTTTCCTATTAATGTGCTTCACAATAATATTGATATGACCCTTGTTGTTTTTAAAACCGATTATTTGCTAAATTATTTAAAAAAATCACCAAAAATTAGAATTTAAAAAATTGTTTTCCGTTATTTCTTGATGATCAAGCTGACTGGAGGAGCAATATCACGAGTGTTATTTAAGGATTACGGCGGTGGCAGCGCTTCTCCAATTGGCGGATTTTGTTGGCCGCCTTCAGCGTGGAGCGGCGCGTGTGCCACTTGAGAATGCGATGAGTGCAGGCAGAGACTCCTGATTGGAGTCCTCGCTTGGCCATGGACATATGCAGTCCCAATCGTACTGGTGATGCTGGTGATCGTCGAGTGCTGTCGTCTTCGCGGCTTCGGAACACTGTTGCGTTCGCGGCTCTTTCTTCCAACAGAATGAAGAAGAGGGAATCCGTCGTCATCGGAATCATCTTCCTTCACTTCGTCATCGGTCACGGGTTTCGCTTCCTTTTCTTCTGCAAAAAGCCATTCTAATCAGAAAATTACCTTGTATATTTACGCTCTAGTAAGAATTGTGTAGCCACCTCTTTTCTGCAAACGGCCATTGGCCATTTGGAGCGAACAGACAGCCTCCCAATGGTCATTTTATCCAGAATGTGGAGATGTTTAGTCAACTTCGATGGAGTCACGAATGTGATTCGTCAACAGAAGCGTAAGATGATTTTTGTGATGTGCGCTATACAAATCTATACCGATTAATGGATTTTATCAAACTTTCTGATCTTATCAGAAACGTTTTAAGCGGAGAGATTATTTTATTTTATTTTTCGCTCGGTGTTGCGGTGTTCGTGTAGCGCAATCACTGTACTTGGCAAAATAATCGACGTATTCACAAATATTATTAATATGCCATCCACTCATGGACTGAACCAGCAAATAACTTAATCATGCTAAACATGTTTGCTCGTACCGATAATGGGCGATGTGATAGCGGGAACGGCTTATTTTAACTTTAATTCATGTTATTAATACATTGCATAAATATAAAGTTACTAAAAAACATGGCAAACAAGGCGCTACTGAATGTTATTAATTCATATGCCCAATGCGAGGATGCACTTGATATAATTCAAGAAATGTTTTAATGTTGTCCATTGTTATAAAAAATAGAGAACAAAAAAAGCAAAAGTATGATTTAAAGAACGTGGACAGATCTTTGCTTTATTTCAGTCCTGTGGTTATCTACTAAAAACGACATAAAGGCGGGTACGTGTTAGCGTATATTGTATATTTGATAGAATAGAGCAAATACACACTAATAACTCATACCCACTTGACCCTAATTGGACAAATATGGCAAGTATACAAAACTCAACGCAAAGTGAAGTATCAGCATTAAATATCCACCCGCCAGAAGCCAACAGATATTTATGTGTTTTTTATATTAAAAACGGTATTATAATAACTCCAGTACATTTTAAAACAGCGTCACCCACGAAGTTGCTGTGAAAATAAATATACATGGAAGTACATAAAATGGGTGTACCTTTACGAAGGGACCAATTAATATCCTGGCTAGGTTTGTTGAGCTGGTAATCTATAATGTATGATATTCTCCATGTATCAAATTAGATGAAGCTGTAACACGAGCAGTCGCCTAACACTTAACTGAATAAATAACTTGTCTTTATGAATACTACCGATAAATGTTTTATGTAGTTCTATATTTCTTATAGTCGAGATATTCGGCGAGTCCCACACACGGGGAAGGGTCATTACGGCTCTTATCTATGGTGCGAAACTGCATTTTTCCCTACTTGCATGGGCTCTAATGACCTNATATATATATATATATATATATATATATATATATATATATATATATATATATATATATATATATATTTCTTAATCAAGAACTATTTTCTCAAATGTCGCTATCAAATGCATAAATTGAATCACATACCTTTAAAGTAGAAAAATCTAGGTTTCCAAATTTATATATTAAAATCAAAACCTACAGAATCGCTATAAAATATCCTACAAGTATACGTTTACCCTCCCTTCTTTTCACGAACATTCATTGATTTTTGCTCAACGAAAGATCATAAAGACCTTTGAAATTCAAGTCCTAGTTCAATGAAAACTAAGATAATGAATTTAATGAAACTAGCGAATTCCAGTAACACAGTAACTCTCTCACGTCATATAATTTATGCTGGTTAAAATTACACGACGTAGTTTACAATTCGTAGATCGACCTAGGCCGAACACGTTTTACCCAGCAAAGTACATTCTGAATTAGTCCTTGTTAGAATAATGCTTATTTAAATTATGCATTAGCTCGGTCTCCTAACTGTGCCAATTAGATTAAATCGTGTACATGTAGTTCGTGCATGATTATGGTAAACTGTGTACAAATTCACTACGGAACTGTTAACTGAATGAAGCGCGAATTTTTTCAGATGTTGGTATACATTTTTCCCCACGTAATATCATTTTCTGAAAGGACTTTTTTTAGTTAGTCCAAGACTATTATTACAAATAGTGGAAAAATGTGATGTTATTATCGCAAACAGTATTACATGTGATCTCGCAGGAATCTAGCGTCAGGAAACTGACACAGCTCCGTTTAATCTTCTTTTTCATTTTCTGTGGTGTGGTTACTATTAATAATAATAATAATAAATTTATTGTCAAAAAACAGTACAAACTGCGTATGACCACGTGGAGGGAAAAAAAACTAATTTACTCTCCGGAAGCAAGCAAGGGACCATCCCATCAATTCCGATCAAGGGCCCTAAGGCAGAGGTGGATTCAAAATTTTACACATAATTTTTTACACATAATTACAAAATTACAAAATACATAATTACAAAATTACACATAATTACAAATATTTACACATAATTAAGTTATGCGTGTTGGTCGTAAGAATAAAGGGAGCCGGAGTGAGGGTCCCGTGACTGATAATTATTTATCTGTTTTGCTGAGGAGGAGTCAAGGTTCCCGTTTATAGCAAGTGTAGAAGCCAGTTTCCAGCTTTATGTTAACGCAAAGATTTTTCGCCAGCGCCGAGTTAGTGTCTCTGCTTGGAGCCACATGATTGCTAGATTTCTTAGTCCGTCCCTGATGAGCACTAAACCCATGACTATCTGCCAACTGACAAATAAAACTTTTTGACCCCTCCCCCTTCCGTCAACTGTCAATAGACCAGCCTGAACATCTGTATATCTTCAATTTTAAAAAAAAGTTATTTATTCGATAAGGTACTATAGATACTGCTCTATTTTTGAAATCTTAGTATGAAAAATGAAAGCAAAACGTCATAAGTACATTAATAAAAGAAGAGAAAAATTTAGCTCAACGTTAATGTGACTTACACATGACTATTTTTAATTAACTAAAGTTAATTAAATTTCAGTTAACGTCACTATAGTACTTCGCCTTTGGTCCATATTTATGAAGTGTTCATGGTAATTTTTATAAACGTAATATTGCTTTTCTTGCCTTAAGATGGCATGTTTATTCAAGTATAAAAATCTGAGATTTGGATCTCGTAGATCGATGTGATAGTAACAGGCGCGCCAACGTTTCACTGAGGTGTATAAGGGAAAGCAATAAACGCAGTGATGGATCCGCGATCTTTTTGAGGGCGAAGGAGGGGCAGTGTAGTTTCCCAAATGGGTGCTGCCCACCGCCAATGTTTACACTTGGTGTAGAATTATTAAGAATTTTCTTTTGTTATATATTTATTATTTGTCATTATTAGACATGTACACCAGTTATAAGAACATATGCCAATATAGTTTATAATATATATGTTATTATACCGGAGGTCAACCATAAAACACGTTCGCTTTGAAGACGAGGGTTCCTATCGAACTTTACGTTGATGCACAATCTATTAAAGAGGGAGGGGAGATAAAAAAGTTTCGTACGGTCATGGAGTTCCAAATTATTATATAGTTATTCAAGATCACGAAAATAAAATTATCAAATAAAATTATAAATATAAATAATGTTTATCTAATGTTATAAAATATTAGAATGCTTTTTAAATTAGAATTAAAAATTGTTGAAATATAACAAAAGTTTCAACAAATTATTTTTTTTGTCATAACCATCCAGGTACTTGATAAATTTGAATCGTTCACTGACGGGGGGGGGGGAGTTTCGTTTTGGTGACAAAATCTTACGAAGGGCGTCAGGAAAGCAGAGGTGGTTTTATACACACACTACGTGGACGCGCGTCTAGGAGTCTTCACAGGAAAAAGTCTAACAATTAGCAAAGTGATAAACCTATTTCAAATTAATGAGACACGTTATGAACACAGTAGATGATCCGCAAGGTTTTGTTTTTACATCGTGTTTAGAATTCGAATAGTTAATATTTGCATGCTTTAAAGGGGAAACATGGCCTGGTATCAGACTTGTTGAGCGTTTCAATAAATTGCTTTCAAACGGTTTTGTTAAGATTTTTAATTTCGTTATTTATTACTTAGTTCTTCGGATACTGTGCAAAACAATTTTCATTGTAAAAATCGGAAAGTTTTGAAAATTTATTTTAAGGATTATACATATAAACACAGATTATATTCGGAAGACATTACCTACAATATAATGTACCTCCTATTGCACGTAGAAAAAATTAATCGATGTTTTTTTTTGGAATAATGGAAATAATAGCCTTGCCTGTAATATTGTTTTCTATCAAATCCGTTTTTTCACCAACGTCTGCTTCGAGATTTAGGTCAATGACCCGTGACGGCTTCGGAGTCGGTGAGCGCTGAACCTCTGTATCAATAAAGCCGTCGTCCAAGCAATCAGTAGAGTCCGACGCTTGTGATTTTCGGACAGCAATATGTCCGTCATGCCCGTGGTTCGAGGGACCTGAGGGCAAATAATATTTAGAACTTTTGCAGTGCACGAGACTATTTAAAGACACGACCGACAGCGGTAGTCTAGTAGCGTCTTCGCTTCCACTATATTACTGAGAGGTACAGCTAGGGATGAAACCCTGCTGGGGTTAAAAATGATCTGGAAATTATGATAATTTTTAATACCAAATATTTATCATGTTTTCTGAAATTTATAGTAAATTATTTCAATATTTCGATAAAGTGGACCCGAAAAGTTTTATTGGAATTACAAATAATTTTTTTTTCACTTTTGTGGCACCCTACTGCTTTTGGCGCTTTGCCTTCCCCAAGGATCTTCTTATGGAATTTAAGTGATAGAGAAACTTAGAACTCGACTAAATGACGAGGGTCGATAAGATCAATCGACCGATCGGCTGATATTTAGCCCGAATTGGAATACTGAAATTGACTTTTCTACATAGAGGTAACTACCTAGTAATTTATTCAATTGACAGCAAGGTTTGTGGATCAGTTGAAAAACATTTCATACGACTATACCGTTTTCTTTGACAAATCATATCTATCAATGACAACAAGTCAGAGTTAGAAATTGAATTACTTGAAGATATTGCAATCAGCACGTACATATGTTCCGGCGCCAATTATATTCCGAAAACGCCAATTGCGGGCAAAACATTTCCCCACTTTCTTCTTCATGTTTGTCACCCTTCTCATTCACGACGAAATAAGTGAGTCGCCGTCCGTGTCTTCCGTCAATGTGTCCCGTTCCTCTATGGAAGAAACCACAAGTGTCACAAATTGTGGCACCTTGTAGGTCACGGACCTCTTCGTCAACAGAAAAATCATATTTCGTAGTTTGGGAAGCTTCTGTAAAAAGCAAGTCACTATCTATGCTGCCAAAGCTTTCCACTTTCTTCTCATTATCGTCTTTCAGTAAAATGGAGTAGTCGAATTCTTCATCTGTATTACCGTCTATTGAGCAGGAGCTATTTCCGTTAAGTCTCTTTTCTTGAATAACCTTCCAAGGATCATTGGGAGGTTTTCCGACTTCTTCAGTGTCATCGTAAATATTGTCATCAAATGTATGTACTTGTGTGTTTTCTGAAATTCTAGTTAATTCTTCAGGGGTGAGTTGAAAGGGATCACGCCCAAATGTTCTCTCGATTGATTCTTCGACTCGGCGAGATATTTCTTCAAATGTTGGAAATACATAGTCCACCTTCCCTTCTGTCTCTGAATCCGGAAGGTCAAGGTCTGGAGTGAATCTATCCAGAGACTGTATGCGGAGGAATAAATCCTCGTCGCTATCTTCGCTTGTCATATCAAGTGTCGTATAGTCAAATTGTCGTTTGCATTCTTCTTTGTCACCATCCTCGCTACTAATTCCTCGTGTGTAGTAGTAGCATTTCTCCTTTAATTGTTTAGGTGGTGAGTTGTCTTTAATAAATAATTCAGGATTAACATCGCTTATTTCCGGCAATTCCTCTTTGTTCTTATTTACTAGAGACTGAGGAATATCTTCATTTCCTTTTTGAAAAGTTTTATCTTTTCCGTCATCATCCTCGGTGTTCGTTTGGGATGTACTAGGGTCTTTATAATCATTTACTTCAAAATCTCCGGATCCTTTTTCAATTATCTTAATCTCTTGGTCGCCACTGTGTTTTGTTTTTTTTCTTGCTTTCTTGGCATTTCTCCCTCTCTTGTTTGGTTTTGTATTCTTGTTTTGATTCGGGGCGTAAAAGTCATCATCTTGATCGGTTTTTTTCTTAGTCTTATCCTCAGGTTCAATATTTCTCGCGAGGCAGCAGCACACAAGTGCCAGAAGCATTGCCCGAGGGCGATCGCCGCAGCACCGACGCAACATCACAAGGTCTCGATCAGCTCTCTCTGGTTGGGACGTTGCTGCACAACGAGGACCCACAAACACGAATTCTTGCTTTCGTTGTATTAGACAACAATGGTTTTTTAGTGTTATTACATAGTGTTAGGATTTTATTTCGTATTTTGATTGGTACTTATGTATATTGACACATTATATTGTATTTTATGCCAGTTTCACATTTTAGTAGCTCCAGTAAAAATAGACAATAGTTGAAAAATGAATATCACTGCTCCTGCCAACGTTAATTATTTTTTTTACAAATTGATTACATTTTGAAAAGAGAAACTAAATTGAGTTTCTCTGAGCTAGAAGATAATTCGAGCTAATACGTAAAAACCATTAAAAACAACATATAACGGGGAATGAAATGATCTTTCCAACATTTAAGAATAATTGAATCCTTTAAGCTCTTCGTAATGTTCACAAAGTACATGATGTTCATTACCTTGTTGACTAAGGCTTGCATATAGATTGACCATATTGCCAACATCTGTAGAGTGAAACTGAATGTGGCATAAGAATACTTATTCTTATTGTGCCTTACTATACAGCAGTCCAGTCACAGTTTGCTTAATAAATATACAGCCTTATTGGTTGAAAGTAGCTGTCTGCTATAATACTTAATGTCCGTTACATTCATAACTCATGGACGTATTTTGGCGTTCTCTTGCTTTACGCAGAAGTTATATAGCGCATCGAGTATTGGGCCCAATAAAGGGATCTTGGTTCACGTGGTGAAAAATATTTTCGTTGAATTACTCAGAGATAAAATGCAAATATTGACACAATGAACCACTATTTTGAAATTAATTTTAGACGGAAATGTCATGCAGAATATTTGCCTAAGGAAAACGATTGCACCATTGAAGTGTGTTATAGTTAACATAAAATATGTAAACTTTATTGTCCATAATATTATTATTACCATGGCACTACAGCCCTTTGCGGGCCTTGGCCGTCGTGGAGGGTAGAGCTCCGCGATTTTCTTGACCCCGGCACTAGAAGAAGGAGGAGATGTGGTCAGCATCTCGCTCCGGCCGGCTTTTGGGTCCCAGGATAGATCCTGGTACTCATTTGATAGCAGGCTGAGTAGGCCTGGGAGCCAGTCTGGATGTTGAGGTGTAATGAAAATCACCACCTCACCGGGGTTCGAACCCCAGCCATCCAGTTAGCAGCTTAGTGCTCTACCCACTGAGCCACGCTGACTCCTTATTGTCCATAAGCAGTTCCAAACTGCGAATGAACAGTAACTGTGTAGTGCGATGACATTGCATGAACTGGTACCAAAAAATGAACAATAATACAAAATGTGAACAAAAAATGAACAACTCGTAATAAGATTCCAGACATGTTAGATACCCAGTAAAAAAGTAGTCAGTGGCTGATTCTTATTTGAAAAATTAACACACCAGATCAAACAACTTTTCCCGGAATTAATTCCAGAACATGTCACGTTCAGAAAATATTAGTTCCGGACAGAATTTTGCTTCAGTTTCGTCTCCCTTTCTCGTTGTTCAACACCAAATGAGTAAATCGTCGTGCATCTTTCCCGCAAACGTGAGAAAACTCTGTAGCAAGTTGAGTTAAATGCGAAAAACTGATCTAGTAGGCCATGGTGTTAGTTGAGCATCGTTTCGCTTAATTAAAAAGGGACCGATAGTAGATTAGGATACGATAACAATATACTACTACTCGTTCACTGACATGGCGCCCGAAGTCTTGCTAAACTTCGTGCTTCTTCCAGTTTGTTATCGAGAACACTGGCCGGCTCTTGAAGCAAGATGGCACAGGGAGGTCACAAAAATATTATTCTGTAATAGATCGTGTTAATTATTTATTTCAGAATCAAAATTATTATTATTGAAATATTTTCCAATATTTTCAGAAGAGTGAACTGTTGCCTTATCTCAAAGGAGGGGAGAGTGGTGGCACTCCAGTCTCTATCCCCCACCCCCACTTCCTTCTGCCTTGCAGTGGTCCGTAGCATTCGTCAAAGTGCAGATCGCTAGCCACCTTTGGTCTAAAATAATAAACCTTCGATGGTATCTCAACTCGGAGCAAGTAGCATTTTCATTTTTCAATGATACTTCGGGGGGAAATGTGGAAAATGACATGGTTGGAAAATTAAGGTCTGAAGAAGAAAATGATTGTGATGGTATGGGTGTAAAAGCAAAACTGAATCTCCAATAAGTTGATAATTTATTGGAAAAAGGAGTTGACACTTTTTCTCTCCTCGATGTAAATTATTTAAGAGATATGAGGTCGATAATTTTTAAAAATTACTGTTCCTGATGTGTGGTGTAAAAATTAAATCATTTAAAAGCTAAAGAAATAGTGAACATTTTAAGTGTTGTTAATGACATAGCTAAGAGAGCAGTAAAATTAATCCAAGATTTCAGTTCCTTTTTGACGAAAGACGAAGAATAATGGCAGTTTGTGTTACAAGTTGTACCTGAATGTGGGCACTTTTTCCATTACAAAAAATGTTTCCAAAAGTTACAATATCTAAGCCATTTCCTCCTCAATTTGTAATTTTCAATTGTAATGTAGTAATGTGTAATTCAACATCATGATTAATAATTAATAAAATACATTTGAACATTGCTTGATGTCATTTTTACTCCTTGCTTCCTGTTCTTTACCCCCAATTAGTCCACTTAAATTTGAATGTTGTAGCATTTACTTTAACTTAAGTCATTTTAATGTACAAAATGAAACACACAAAAAGCAAAATCTGGTAAGTAATTTTAATTGAATACTGTAATGTTTTCTTTTTTTGTGGGGCTTTAGGGCAGGTCAACATCGAGGTCATTAGAGCCCATTCTAATGTTTTCCTTTGCTTGAAAATTCACTTTTGAGGACATCCACTACGATCTGAAAAATGATAAATACCACTAAATCTATCTGTTTCAGCGAAAAAGTGGATGTTATCAAACTCCAAGTCAATAAAGTTGCCTGTAAAATGAGATAAGACCAGTTTTCTACAACGAATTGTTTCGATTTTAAGGAGGCAACACATTTATTTTTAACATACCAGGACGTCAATTTGTACTTTTCATCACTTTGTAAATGGCATTAACGATTACGGTACTAAAGATAGCAACAAATGACGCTTGTTATGTCTCGAACTTGCGCAAAACTGTAATCCCTTCTATACCACTCTAGATAACATGTTAAAATAGATCGTGCACAATGCACCGTCTGACGCGTGACAAAACACAAGAAAGTTTGAAGCTGGAGTGTCATCGTATGTCGCGCTACAGACGCTGTCGCAGGACAGTCTCAACCACAAGAATGTTTGAAACTTGTCGCCCACCTTTGTCATCAACACAGGACAAGACTTAATATTCGGCTTCGCTGGGTGATTATATTGGCATAGTACCTGGAAATGCCGCATGAGATTTTCCAGGTGTCGTACGAGAAGAAGAACCGAGAACGGTTAAATATTGCTTTCAAAAACCATACCAATGTTAAGTACATCTAAAATAATAGGTAATACAAATAATTAGAAACATGGATAATTTGTGAAGGGTGTTGGTTATACTAAATGTATTGCAATATATTTAGTTGGCTTTAATTTAAGTAATATTCTCTCGTGCTATACTCACATGACCACTCGAGTGACTTATCGAGGGCCGTTCTTTCAGCCACATGCTATCTGGCGGTTGTCGGAGGAACAATGCCAAAATAATCACAAGTGAGATGGCTCACCTTCCTAATTCTTCAATCCATACGGAGTAGTATTTCAATTATTTTCTTCTACATCGGTTTCAAGTAGATTCACGTGGTTCGGGGGAGAATTTTTCGAGAGGCCATTGACGTGCTAATGAAACGATTTCTGTCTTCCTATGTTAAATCAAGTTTGAAGTAGTCCTAATCGAATTGTCGCTTTCATTCTTCTGCGTCACCATAATAATAATAATATATTCCATTGCTCCGCTAGGAGCACAAGTTGTCTACAAAGCTCTTCCATTTCTTCCTATCTTTGGCCACAGTTCGTAAGTCTTTCCAGCTGCGACCTTCAGACTCTTGCACTACAGATCTTCTCCATGTATTCCGGGGTCTCCCTCTTCTTCGATGACCTTGAGGGTTCCATTGTAAGGCTAACTTGCAAGGTTCTTCATCGTTCTTTCGTAAAGTGTGGCCTATCCAACCAAATTTTCTTCTCTTAATTTCAATATTGATGTTTTCTTGCTCTGTCATTTTCCAGAGCTGTTCATTGGAAATTTTTCTTGGCCACCATATTTTCATTATACAACGAAGGTATCTATTTACAAAGGATTGCAGTTTCCTCATTATCTCCTGTTTTACCAGCCAAGTCTCACAACCATATAGCAGCACTGGCTTTACATAAACATTAAACAATCTTTTTGTTTTCTTATTTAGGGAATTTGATTGCCAGATCTTCCTGAGTCTGCTATATGCTCCTCTGGCCTTCTTAATTCTGTCTTCTACTTCCTTTTGTGTTCCCCCATCTTCTGATACATTACTGTCAAGGTACGTAAAGTCATGTACCTTTTTGATTATTGCACCATCTAGAGCCATTTGTTGTTGCGACCTAGCGTTTATTCGAATCTCTACTGTCTTTTTCATGGTAATTTTTAAGCCCACTTTCAGAGATTCGTTTTTCAGTGTATTAGATTTATCTTGCATGTGATCGATCCTATGAGATAGCAGACATATATCATCCACATATTCCAGGTCTTCCAATGAACCTGTAAGAGTCCACCGAATGCCTGTTTTTCTGCCCTTCATTGTTGTTTTAGTAATTTCATCCAATACAATAAGGAACAATATGGGAGATAGAGGACATCCTTGCCTTACCCCAGAGTTGGTTTCAAAAGGAGAAGACAGTTGACTATCATGTAGCACTCAGCAGTTGAACTGATTGTAGCTCTCTTGGATCAATTTAATGAGTTTAACAGGGACTCCTCTCCTTCAGGGCTTTCCAGATCCATCTCCTGTCCAGTGAATCAAATGCTTTTTCATAGTCGATGAAGAGTAAATATAGAGGTGACTGAAATTCTATGGATTGTTCAATAATAAGACGTAAAGTGTTGATTTGATCAACACAAGACCGATTGGGCCTAAATCCACCTTGTTCTCTTCTTAATCCTTTTTCCAACTCCCCAAATAGCCTTTCGAGTATAATTCGTGTAAATACCTTGCTTATTACAGAAAGCAGAGTAATTCCTCGCCAGTTATTACAATCCCAGCGATCTCCCTTTTTTTGGAAGTTTGATAATAATTCCTTCTTTCCATTCATTGGGGAACTTCCCTTCTTTCCAGATGTCAGAAAATAAAGGATTTAGCAATTCAACACTAAGATGTGGGTCTGCTTGAAGAATTTCTGCAGGTATATTGTCTACACCTGCTGCCTTTCCTTTCTTCATCAATCTTATGGTGGCTATTATCTCTTTTTTTGATGGGGGTCTTACACTAATCTGCATTTCTGACACAGCTGTTTGTGAATCAGCATCGATGTTGCTACCTTGAGAGGTATTTAATGCTTCATAAAAGTGCTCTCTCCATCTATCTAGTTGTTCCTGAGTAGCTAATAGCAGCCTACCTTGTTTATCTTTAACAATAGTATTTACAGGAGTGGGGATTTGGGTAAGTTTTCTTATGCTGGAGTATAGATACTTCATATTTCCCTGGTTAGCTGCCTTTTGAGCTTCACTTCCAATCTCCTCCATAAAAGCTCTGTAATCCATTCTTGTATTCTTTTTGATGTTCCTATCAAGGAGTCGGTACTGGTCCTTTAATTTTTTCTTTACTTCCAGGGAATGCTCACCACATATCTGCATTTTTTGATGCTTTCTTTTCTCAATCACATTCCATGTTTCTTCAGATAGCCATTCCTTTCTCTCCTTTGTCATATATCCAAGGGTATTTTCACTTGTAGTTGTAAAGGTCAATTTAATTGCCTTCCACTTATCCTCTACTGTTGTGAGTTGCTGCAACTGCATTTCTCTCACCCCATTTCTGATTCCTGTTTTGAATTCTTTAAGTTTTCTGAGTCACCATATTCACTATTAAAACCTCGTTTGTAGTAGTAACTTTCCATTTCTTCACTCCAGAGTGAAGTTTACATCGGTAAACAACACTTTTTCTCATCCTTTGGTTCCAGTATTTCGTCGTTGTTACTTCTAATGGGTTTCAGAGAAATCTTTTTCTTTATGAAAAGTTGGGTGAACTTCATTTACTTTTATGTCATCTCACGGTAACTTGTTGGGAGGTAGAAGGGTTTTCGGATTATTCGCCATGAAAATCATGTTCATCAGTCTCCAGATACTGTATAATTTGTATTAATTTCTTGATGGAGTCAATTCTGTCTACATCATTTTTTCATACTTTCCTTTTCAGGGGATATGGAATAATCTTATTTTGATCCTCAGGTTTCACACTTGTAAATTAAAGGAATTGATCTATTAAAGGTAGTTAAATATTATAACTTATTATAAATAAATTGTTTTATTATTTTGAGATTGCTTTGAATTCTTTGTATATTTGGAGTGCTTTGCATTCCTAGGAATTCCAGACAAAAGTGCATCCAGTACATTGAAAATTATCCTCTGCCTGAAATGACAGAACTATTTCTTTTGAAAGTTTTCTCACATTTTCTTTTAATTTCCTTTGCCCCATTGCTCCTTCCACCTTGGATTAGCACATTACCTGCAGAGACACTCAAAATATACTCCCTCTCCACAATAATTGACCCACACATTTCCTTATTTGGGCAATATGTTTGTTTGGCATGGGAATCACTTGAGCAGCAAACCAAACTTTTGACAGGAGACTAATCTGAACATAATGGCATTAACTATCCTATCATAATTTATATATCATAATGAATTTATATTCTTAGTTAACTAATTACCAAGAATTTTCATTTTTGATACTTTTTGTGTATTTATATTACTTCACACACAAAATGTTTCCATTTTAGCAAATTTACTGGTTTATATAACATCTTGAAAAGCTTATTGTCATTAGAATTAGTTTCTATTGATTTGTCCCAAAAAGCTGAAAAATTGGTCAGAAGGAAAAAATTATTTTAAAAAAATTGGTTGCTTTCTATATTATGCATGCACATGAAACACAAGCACAAACACCAAACCAGCAAATATATCTCAATTGATAATCGATTTACTAATAGGCAATTATATGGGGGTTGGAAAAAAAATATAATGAAGAATTCTGCTGGTAAGCAAAGAATAATCAAATATTTAACTTCTAAAAGATATAAAATCAATAATTGTCAGTAATGTAAGGGAAATTGGGAAAATCAATGCAAGGCAGAAGCATTATTTCATTAATCCATACTAATATATGAATGCATAACATGAAAGTGTGTGTGTCTCTGTTTGCTGCCCGATCACGACTAAACCACCAAACCAATTGTAATTAAATTTTGCAAGGAGATAGTTTTGATGTTCAGGATGAACATGGCTAATTTTTATTTTAAAATAGTGCAAAATCAAACATATAAAATGATTTTGACCATAAATGTGGATAAAATCAGGACAAAAGAGAGTTATATTCACTTACGCAGCTTAAAAGGTTAGAGATAGACAACAACTATGAGAAGTGTTAAAATATTTCAATTTTCAAGAGGAAAAAATCAATCATCATTCAATTTAATGGATTATTTGTTTTGTGCATTTAACAAAGATAAAAAATTGTGTTTAAATAATAAATTTAGACAAATAGTGTAAATAGATATTACAAGACTTTAAATGAAATGGTGCAGGTTGCATCATGCCTCAGAAGTGAAAATTCGACCAGCACAGCTCATGCGACATGGTGTAGTGTATACAGTCAAGTTTTGTATTATCATAAACTTGAAAAATTAGGATGCTGTACATGTTTTCAATAACCGGTAAGTAAAAGTATTTTTATCTAACAATATATATAGATTTTAAATTTCCTGAGTAAAAGAAGATTATTCTAAGAATAATCCCGGGCAATGCTGGGTAATGATTGAAATGCTTATCAAATGAGAATGAGGGTAAATGGTGAAATCTAGTGATAAGAATCGCATTTATAAGTGGCATGCAGGCTAGCTCGTTAAGCTGCATTTTGCTTATACTTGCTAGGCCTGCTAGCACACACCTCAATAGTTATTTACAAGTAGTGATTGTGAGATGTGAACTGAATCAAAAGATGTGGTTGCCATGCAGTAGGTAGCTAAGGAAATGGACATGAGGTTTTGTAAAAAAGTTAATGACCTGATAAAATTCAGGTTAGGAGTAACGTTCGTGACCTGATGTACTCAAGAGTAGAAACTGTATGAAATTGTACTGTATATATAACAATTATTGATCAAATCAGGTGATGTTACACATGAAGTTAGTGAAAATATTATTATAGTGAAATATAAACCCCTCCTGCGATCAAAGTAGGAGTCCCGGGTTTGATTCCTAGCTCGTCGCCATTTTCACCTGACTGAAAGTTATCATAAAGAGTTACTGTTCACAGTACTCAACAACAGTAAGTCATTCTATGACATTTAGGGGAAGCAACAATAAGATGACAAAGTTACGCTTCAATAACACAGAAAGTAGTTTAAAAAACTGAAAATCACATAAGAACTTGTAACTCATATATCCAATAAAAGCAGTCATCTGCTGTTGAAGGATGATTATTCCATTTTGTTTTTCAATCAGAACTAGTTTTTATCATAACAATATCAATCAAAGGATAAAACTTTATACATAGAAAGTTGAAGAGAAACGCATCAAATAATAAAATACAGTAAAACAGCATACATGAATTACAAAAAATACTTGGAACATCACAGATGTCCCAAAAACTTATTTTCATCAAAATTCATTTTTCTTCTTCAGAGCTTCTAGTGCTTTCACAGTTATTCCAGAAAGATGATATGAAGACA
Source organism: Laupala kohalensis (assembly GCA_002313205.1). Taxonomy (NCBI): domain Eukaryota; kingdom Metazoa; phylum Arthropoda; class Insecta; order Orthoptera; family Trigonidiidae; genus Laupala; species Laupala kohalensis. The sequence continues at coordinate 168,558 of NNCF01131342.1, read as the reverse complement.
AGCTTCTTTCTTGATTTCCAGATTTTACTGTTTTTTGCAGAATATAACAATAAAAAAAATTGCTGTTTGTCCCACCTCACCACTTGTCATCCAGTATCTGGCATAACACATATGGGTTGTGTATGATAGCTACGATATTGGTATACATTACATCTTTTGTTTTGATTGGTATTTTGGGAATTATTTAGAAAGAAGTTAAAATGTAAGAGTAATTCCTTCGGTTGTGAGGTCAAAAAATTACAAACACTAAAAAATCCCTTGTCAGCTGGCAACTACACAAAGAGCGACATGAACTTAGGAGTTACATTGCCTACTATTGGGGGTTTTGAAATGTCCGGGCTGAAAATGAAACTTGAGGGGGCTGAGATACACATATTTCAGCACCTTACCCATCATTCATCTAACTCTCCTTTTCCCTAAATCATTTAACAATAACGAGTATAAAATAAATTATAAAAATTTCAAACACATTATAAAGACTTCACTGAAAATGATACTTCAAGAATATAATTCAAATAACTCTACAGATCTCTAAAGCCTCTTTTTAATATATTTCTCCAACTTCTTGATTCCTCTTGTTTCATGTTCAGGGCTGGATAGAAGTGGTGCAGGTACATTGGCCCCAGCAGCTTGTTGGCGGATTCGGTACAAGTCTAGTATGCTTTTATATTCATGACTTTTCATACCCTAGGAAACAAACATACATGATATTTAATGTATCTTTTTTACAACAATTTTACAAGAAGTAGTGATAATTGTCACATTCTCACATTGCTTCACAATTAATACCAGAACACATGTTTAAGAGTTAATTCTGTTATTATGAAGAAAAGTGATGAAAACACTTCAAAAACATCAAAATGGTATATTTCATACATTAACATAGCAACTGGGTTGGACTGCATTTCCCAAACAATACCACTTATACAATGCTACAGCCAAGAATAGAAAATACAAAACACTAACCTTCATCTCTAATAATTTTCGCAGTTCTGCTTCCGAGGAATCGGGTAGAAGTTTGCAAAATTGTTCAAGGAATGCTGCTGCAGGTTCACTTGGAACCATCACAACCTTTAGTAACATTTCAGCTCGAGCCATGCCTTGGACGACAACTTTGGTATAACTATAAGTAGATACAAAGAACATAAAACCAAGCATGTCAAATGGAAACAAAATTTGAATTGAAATAATCGAAACATGAACCAGTTAAAATTCGTTCCAATATATAATAGAAATTCTTTTTAAGTATATGAACTTCATTACTGACAACTAATAAATTTCTTTTAGAGGGACATTCAATCAACTAACAATATGATGTTTTGACACATCCAGAGAGAATGCTTGCTGAAAAAGACAAGACATGAACAATTCTTTCATACCACGCATTTGACCATCATCATGACTTTGTATAAAACATTTTTTCATTGTGCAGCACATCAGCAAATCAAATGAGTAAACAAAGTAAGAAATAAAATACAATTGAATAGTAAGACTAGAGACTTTTACGGGCAATTCAATGTGAAGTAGTCTCAGGTTGCATGGAAAAATCTTAAAAACATGTTCACAATAATTTCATTGCAATGTAAGTTTTCACCTTTTTTAAGATGTACATATGTAACCTCAAATTTTTCTCTGCCATTTTCAGTATTTCTTTCATCGCCTTGCACAAGTGTAATATTCTTTTCTGAAAATTCCAAATGCATTGGAAAAATTCCAAATTTATTGGAAATTTTGTGAGGAATTGAAAAATGCATAAAAAATTTTGATTGAGTACTTCCTCTGTTGGAAATCCCAAAAGTACACCCAAATTGCTATTATTTACACCAAAATATCTCAATGCATGATATTTTCAATGAGTTAATTATACTTGGAAATTAAAAATTTGTTTTTGAGGTGATGAACGAAATATTGAAAATCTGTTTAATTAAAACTATGATAAAATGAAAGATGATAGCAAAAACTCGCAGATCGCATCTTGAGGGCTGAAAATTTGGTTGAATTCAGTGTATCTCACAACAGGTTGTTCATAGACTTGTTGTCCTGAGTGACCAACCGGCTTATTCACCAACTCATAGCCTGAACTACTGAAGCTAGAAACATGAAACTTGGAATGACGATTCGCTCTGTAATGTAAGTGCCCACAAAAAAATAGAGTTTTTAAAAATTCAAATTTAAAAGGAAGGAATGGGTTTCAATGTTCTGCCATATTTCACATACTAATTGAGATATCATCTCAATTTTTGTACGGAAACATTGCTAATTTGTATTAATGCTTTGATGTTTTTATAGTACATTATATCGTTAGCATGTACTATTGTTGCCATACCTCAGAAGCTAATAGTGATATTATCTCGAATTTTGTATGAAAATGTATTGATTTTATTCAATTACCAGTCACATATGTTTAATTCATCAACATTTTCGTCCTTACCATGGATAACTCCTATCATGTGTTCTAGATAGAACAAGTATATGAACCAGTTGTTATAAATTCAGTTAATGGAAGAATAATAAAATTGGAACTAATAAACATCATACATACTTACAGAGGACCATAAACAATAATGATTCAATCATTCAAAACAGTTAAAACCACATCATACAATATAAAACACACAATATTTTGGGAACATATTTAAATGACAAGTTCCCATGTCAAGCACTCTTTATCACACTGACATCCTCCAGGCAGCAATACAGGAAATTACAAAACAAACCCAGATGGAGGCACAGTCCAACACTAAACTTGTCTGAACATGGGACAGATAGCAACAGTACAACTAGTTGATAACATGTAAAATCCTATCATATCATTTACTTAGACTGTATCCAATTACTCATTCATACAAACATACACTACCATACAAAGCCTGTTAGGTTCAGCTAGTTAATTAATACAAACAATTTAAAAAGAAATCATCAGAGTATCAGAGAAATTTTAAGTCACTAATAGAAATGTCCTGGCAATTCGTGTTTTAATTTTAAAAAAATCACATTTTGTTGTCAATACCAATTATTAATTTTTATAAGAATTGTACTTCACTGGCATCAATGAGAAATTGCAATGTTCTGTTCCTCAATATCCGAAGATATGACTGATATGGTCAAATACTGCTGTACTACTAAAGATAAATATGTAATTAATACAGCAGAAATGTAAAAAATTAAATTTAACATTCTTCATATGGCTGTTTCAGTGAGAATAACAAGGATTTTGTTCTGCGTATCTGAAGAGGCTATATTTTCTCAAAAACAATGCATAAGAAGGAGAGCGGGAATAATAACCCAACTCATTGAATTCCTTTAGGCATATTACACAGTTTATGACAACTGGCAAATCTAAAGAAGACAAGAACAAAATATCAATGCCAGTCAATAAACAGGAGTGTTCAACACACAATCATTTCAATGGCAAATATCAATCTTTCTCGTGGTACAACAACTCAATAATCTATGTAGCAATAACAAGTATCAAGATATAATAGTTTACAACCTTTTACAATTAAAAACAATTAATTATGTTATGTTGAATGACAATGGGAAACCGAGATCCCGTCTCCCATTTTCATTCAACATAACATAATTAATCTGTCACCTGACAGTGAGGTTCACCACAATTTAAGAGATTTCTATGTGTATAGAAACTATACAAAAGTAAAATCCTTTGATCAAAGAAGTGATATCATGACATCATTAATTACCGCTTTTAGCAAGAATGTTTTTTGTTGTGTAATTGTCTTTGAGGCAAATATATGTTAAATATAAATGAAGATTTGTTAAGATGCTTGTTTGTTTAAAAGCAGAAGACCTTATATCCATTTAGTTTTGAAAAAGTTGTCAACAATGAACCTCTACAGTAAATACAATAGTTGTCAACACCCACAGAAACTGATGAACATGAATCAATGACAATTGGCAACCAAAAGATGTATTTATCTACATTTCTGGGTTCTTAACATTTATTATAAAAATAAAGAAATTTATTACCTTAAGGATTCTACTCTATACTCACCTAGCAGGAGCTTTGCGTGACACTGAACATCCTAAAGAAGGAAGCTCGAGCAAAGCTGTCTTTAACATGTGAGTATCAAGCAATAATTGTTCAGCACCAACAGTGCTCACGTTTTTACATTTGCTCAACTGTTTTAAGAGACTTGGGATGAAAGAACTGGCAAACTTGACACAGAACTGGGTGAAGTATTTGCGAGATGATGACAAATTATCCCTCACGACAGGCACAGTCTGTTTCAAATGTGTCGTTACTGCAGTAACATAGCCACTTTGGTCACCAACAGATTCAGTTGTCTCCCAAGAGATCTACAAATTTCATAAGGAAAAATATTATTACATTTATGTAGATAAGGTAATTAATTACAATACAACTGAAACAATGAATACAATGCTAATTTTAATGAAAGTCTCTTGTGTAAGATAACAGGCATGTGCTTGTCACAACAGTAAGATATTTCAGTTAAACTGATTCATAGACATAATATTTATGAAAGTTATATTTCATACCAAATAACCATTTTGGGCTATTGAGTCATGATGTAACAGATACATCACTTCATACACATCAGAGCCATGGAGACTTCATTACAATACAACTCTTTCGAGAGTTGCATCTTCATTGATTCTCTACACGACACACTCTGTTACACTGTCAGACTGGAGGTACCCACATTTTGGGGTCACAGATCCAGCCGATATATAATTGGATCATTGCAATGCAGCTGAACAAAACTTCTTTCATCCTCTATTATAATTTCGACCTTGGGTATGATAACAAAAAATGGCACTGAGTATTATTTCTGGAGTATGCAGTAGAAACTCTGTGAATTGGCTCCAAACTGATTTTGTTCAACACCCATCCCTAGTTTACAGGGTCTAGTCCATTATCTAACTATAATTAAACTTTGGTATACTCGATACTTATGTTGAAAAGCAATACCTGATGTTGGAAGACATCAGGAAAATTTAATTTGTACAACTTAATTGTGTCATGTACTCTCCTCAAATCCTTAATATCTATACATAATAATATTTGTAAGTACATTAATTTCTTGGAGCTTGACACAATGCAAGAAAAAAGCAAGTCCATTAAAGAGAATGATGACTAGTGATGGGTCGAGTTAATCAACTTCAGTGCAATCAATTCAATTTTGTATTCAATTACATGTTTTATGTAAATGAAATACTTTACTTTCACTTCTTTCGAAAAGTGGATACTTAGAATCGTAACCAGTCATCGTAAAAATGAGTTCTACGAGTTTAAAAAAAAAATGATTTGGATGTAGGGCCAAATTTCGTAATGAATTCATCAGTCGAAGACGTTTCTGACTACGTAGCTTAGCAGCCTTGATTTTTTTCTGTACAATTACTACCTACACCGAATACTATCATGGCAAAACCAAAATGTTTGGGTCATAACAAATGTATGCCCTGAAAGTTACATCAAATGTTTCTTCTTGAACCCACAAAACACAATGTACATGATATCCTCAATTGATGCAATACATAGCAGATCATATTTTTATATTTCACATTGAAATTAGTGATATGTGGATGATTTTTGAGTTTTACGCACTCTAATCACATCAAAAAGTGATAATGTGAAGAAGCTGTCTCATACGACATATATTACTATAGGAATTCACAGTGGAGTCACTACAATAAATGATTGTAATAATTTGTTGGCCACACACTACACTCTCTAAACACGAACTAGTTTCAGAAGCTGTAGCTTCCATCTTCAACTTTTGCCAACTGCTGATCAAACCAACAGTTCAAAATGCTCACCAACATTCTTCATCAATTTTACGGTTTCATTAATTTAATGTTTTTTGTACCAAAAATGTGCTGCAACTGTTAACTTTTCAATTTGTCCACATTTGATGTGCCGAAAATGTTCTCACATCTAATGTTTTTCTCATTTCTAACTTTCATTTTGGAGTCCAATACAAACTTTGTCACAATCCTTGCAATTAATTGCGGTAATTCCTGATCTGTTAACAGGAGGTACTTCATCCTTATAATTAGCTTTAATTAGGGACTAGATGCTACATTTACTTTGTGGAACCAAAGTGATATTTACTTCTATGAAATTTTTGTGGAACTTCTGATGCAAGTAAGGGTGATAAGAAAATTTTTGGTAAACTTTTTTGGGTTTTTAAAGTGGTTACATTTTGTACAATTTTTTGTTTCTCAATTTTTCTTTCTTTTTTTAATCCATCGTTTTTGAAAATCAATTACATATGTCACTTCCAACAAATAAATCTTCTAAATTGAATTCTTCATTTTTCAATGGGGTATTTACCAGTCTATGAGCAAGGTTATTTATTATGTTATGCACTGCACCAGATTAAAACCAAATTATTTAATGTTATTATTAGAGTAATTATCAGTGTGGGTTTCTTTTATAACTATTCCAAAATCAAATCTTTAGTCACAACTATAAATTTCAAAATCCATAAAGGGTAAAAAATGTTGGTTTCCATTTCCAAAGTATATATTATAGTTCTATCTTGAATATTCGATTAATTTGAGAGCATCTTCAACATGTCTTTTAATGACACAGAAGATATCATCTACATATCAGTACCAAATTCTGAACATCCATGGAAACTTCTTGGTGATATGAGCTTCGAAATTGCTTGTAAATAAATTTGCCAGAAATAAGGGGAAAGTGGATTTCCCATTGCTAATCTAAATGTTAGAACATAAATTTTCCATCAAAGCTGAAGAAATTTTTGTTGATCCCTTAGTTCCTCAGGTACATGATTTGCCTAAAATACACAAACCTGGCATGAAAATGAGACCCACTGTCAGTGATATAGGTGTGCCCGACTATAATTTAGCAAAATTGTTGGTAGTAAAATATCTGAGTCTCCCAAAATTTGAAACATTAAGTATTAAGAACTCATTTAAACTTATCAAGAAAATGGAAGATAAAGAACTTGATGAAGACGATGTTTTGGTTTCTTTCCGTGTGGTCTCTCCATTTACCAACATACCTAAAGACAAATTATGGGAAATTTTGAAAAGGTGGTTACTCTCCTTGAACATGAAAATTGACAAAATTAATGAAATTTTTGAGCTAATAAAATTGTGTATCAAAAAGTAAAACAATTATTGGTATTGCAGAACAGAACTTTATTAAGGATGAAATCAATCTAAATTACTTTCAGGACCCACAGAATTTCAATTAATGCATCCATGTGGGTATTTGTCATAATCATTCATGCTAACAACAGTGAAAAACAACTTGGAGTTTGAACTGAAACAATGAACAATGTATTAGAACATGAATTTTTTTTAAAAGGAGCTGACTTTAAGTTCCATCACATAAGGAAAGTAGGCAGGGGAAGACAAACGTCCCCTATCCATAATTCGATATTGCTTAACCAAGATTTGAATTGTTGCTTTTACTCATAAGGTGAAGGGGGAATTTGTGCCAACACTGATATGTGTGTCCATTCCACAATAACCAACAAGGGGTATGGTATGTATACAGGCCAATTCTGTACAAATGGTTCTTGACCTAAAAATGTAAAAAAGAGAAAAAAAGGAAGAACAGAAAAAGGGAATATTTTTGGAAAATTTTATAAGATGGATGCCTCTACGCAAACAAAAGATATCAAATGAAGAAAAGACAAGTCATTACGACATTGGAAAATGGCTTGATTGAGACAACTCAAGCGTTTCTGGGTGTGTTTTGTCGCAGCACCACCATGCACACTGAAACTGATGTTTTTATTTATTTGAGAAAAATTCCAAGCAGTACGAAAGGAATGAATGTAAAAAGAAATGTATCAGGTTATCACAGCATATTTTATAGTTTATGGAAAACTTAAGCCTTATTTGTTTTCATTTAAAATTGTAATAGTGATATTTTTGCATCTTATCTAATTGCTTTTGGCCTTATCTAAAGTTCATACATCTAGCTTTTTGTTGCTACTCCTAATTTCATTTTAAAAGCATTTTATGGTGTCAAAGTGATAATTATGCTATTAAATTTTAAAAAAATTACAAAGGTTTCAATGTTACATTAATTTTCTGAAGTTTTTTTTTCCTCAGTCCTTTTCTTCACGGTTTCTTTTAATACCATTTTGATCACTTGGTTAGAATCAATGTGAGCGAGTGTTACACCTATTATCCCAACATGATACAATGATAAATTAGATTGAAGCCAATTGGAGCAAGATAAACCTCTCTCATTGGTTTGAATGTAATAGTGTTATGTATCATTGGTCATTCGTGTATGACATTGTGTCAGTTGGAAAGTACAAATACAAATAATTACTTTGCTCATAACAGCCAAAGCAGGTTCACATGCAGCCTCCAAATCCTGGACTAGCAATTGAATACAACTTGATATAACACTGTAACAAAAATTTTGATTGCATGGAATGTAAGAAACAGAGAATCCATCAATTATAACACATGAAAGAATTTTAATAAAAATTAAACTGTAACTGATTTTTCTTTTCTTATGAGTTCCCTAGCTTTAATGAACTATTGCATCATTTAATTATCATAATACTTACAAACTTGATTTAAAAACAAAATAGGAAGTGAACTTACTTATGAAATACATCTTGTTCTTGAGAAAGACTAATACGATCTGCCAACTCAGTGTTAACCTTTTCTTTCAGCTTTTGTTCAAGTTGTTGGGTAGTTTCTAAACAGTATTCAGCAGTAGTCAGCACACTATGATAAGGTGAGAAAACAAATTTTTATTTTCATACTTATCTTTGCCAGATTCAAACATAAAATACCACAATATGCATACCAAACAAAGTTGACGATCAAATTGAAGGTTAAATTTTACCTGGACAAGAGTCTGGTTAAATTGAAAGAATAAAAAACTAGAGTACCAAAGGTAAAAACTTTCATTTTAAAATTAAATTCATCCAATTTTTAGTACATTATCATCTAAACTTTTTGTCAGGTCTTTTGAAAATTGGAATTGGCCAAAACAATGCATTTGATAAAACATGGCTGACAATTATTACGTTAAGCTTCCTAAGTTTATCCATTATATAATATTTGTTCATTGTGATTTTCATCTTAATCATGTTACAGGGATCAAATTTATGGTTTTAATTTTTTTATTGCTTTCCATCAATCAAATTTACTTTGCATTTATATTTATTTATTCTACAAAAATAACTCATACAGCCAGGGACTTAACTGCAATGAATCATCTGATCAACAAAAGATTGGTCATAGGAATTCGAGTAACAGTTAGGTCGGATACGGTAGTATTAGAAAACTGTATGAAAGGGAAATTAAGTTACACACAGTTTACAGAATGCATATGACAGGAAAGGGAGGTGATGGCACTCGTTCACGCTGATCTTTGGGGACCAAAGCAACACCAAGTGGAGAAAAAAGGTATTTTCTCGCCTTCATTCATGACTGCTCATGAATGCGAGGTTGATTGATTAAATCCAATTGATTGATTAAAGGTGAGATTGATTAAATCCAAAGATGAGATGGTCGGCGTGATGGTAGAATACGACAAGCAGATGTTAACGATATTTGGTAAGAAATTGATTGTTGCCAAATAATTAACGATATTTGGATTGAAATTGAATTGATATTTGGTAAGAAATTGCACAGTTGTAAGGAACTATGGTGGCAGAGCCGACAAAATGTAAGTTACTAGATTCTGGATTAAACAATCGTTGTTTGGAGAAGCAACTTTAACGACACCACATTTACCAAACGCCAAGCAGGAGAATTGACAAAACCCCAGATAATTTTTTTACAGGAGTAAAACCAGATCTAAGGCATGAACTTTTGTTTCTAGGGTTCATTCTTTGGTACCGAAACAAAAAAGGCAAAAATGGGACAACAAAGCAGAAGAGGGTGTTTTGAGTTTGATGTATGTGTGGTGTTAGCATAAATGATGATAGTAGTGACTCTGTGGGATAGGTAGATAACCCTATTACCCCAGTTCCTCAATGTTATATTTTATGTCATCTAATGATGTTCCTGGCCCACATTGCAACATTCCACCAGCACAATTGCACATTGAACCTGTTACATTTCAGGTAGTGGTGTAACATTATGAAGCTTGATACTCTTATGCCAGAAGCTTCTGAGTGCTCTGATGTGCAGTAGGATGATTTTATTTATCTTTTAATGCATTCCTAGGTGTGCATTTTTAGGAATCAATTCTTTATTAGAATTCAATACTTTTTATGACATTATTTCGGTTTTGAAAGTAATGCATGCATTTATGCTTTTAAATAGCCAACTAACATTTCCATAATACTGAATGTACTTGGCAACACAGCAGCAGTCCAGAGTTACTTGGAATTCATTCGTCTAGTCGATGCTTGTACAGCTGTCAGTGGTCCTCGTAGGACTGCTTGCTCAGTTGTTTCCAGTGTTGCCAATTGTACAGCATGGCTTGGAAATAGTCGACTATGGCTTTTTGGAAGAAATGATGATTAAATAACTATGTCCTTTTTAATTTGAATGTTCTCTTGAGTGAACAAATCAAGGGGTAATTACCCAAGTTTTATTGATTAATTATTGAGATATGATCCAATTTCACAAGAGTTATTTAACAAACCAAAGTGTCAAATGAGGTATATACACTGCAAGATAAAATTAGCGACGCATTTTCTCTCCATAACTTCTATGCTTTGAAATCCATATTACAGTAGAATCCCTCTTAACCAGTCTGGTCAGGATCGAGACCCTGACCACTTACCCATTTAATCTGAATTTCCTGTGAAATATCGATTTTTGTTCAAAAAGAGTCTACAATTCTATCAGATTATAATGAATAAACAAGCAAATGAGATATCATTACAACTCATTTATTTTAATGTACACATATACGTTAACGATCACGAAAAACTTACACATTATAAACTTATACAAACTTGGAAAACTTAATGAATGTAGATAAATACATATTGCATATACTGTATGTATTATTGTTACGAAAATCAGTTATGCGCTGAAAGAGGGAAAAAAAAACCTGTCCAAAGTCGGTTAAAGGGGTTGGGCACTCCCTTGCATTTTCTAGCCACTTTCTTATCAAGATATTTTTGTGCCACATTGGGACAAAATGAAGAGTGTTGAAAGGTGATAATTTTGTGCAAACACTGACAAAAATATCACATCTTCAGAAATGAGGGAGATCTAGTCTCATGTATGAATGGAACAAAGTAACAATCTTTGTGACAGTTAAATGGACTAACATGATGCTGACAAGAACTGAAAGTAACAGTCAACACAACAGTTTCGCAATGAAATGAAATGAATCAAAAGGGAATGTAAAGAAACAAGATTCATTGTTCTATGCTACTCTTCACTTTGTTTATGTTGAATTATGATACAATTTCTTTTTCCTGTTTGAATTTACCATGGTTTTGTTGTTGTTGTTTTTTGTTGTTGAGGTCATTAGAGCCCTAAAAACTTGTACAGGTAGGGAAAATGCAATTATGCACTAGGGAGAATCAACATGACTCTCCCCGCATGTGGAACTCACTGAATAACTCAACCATGAGGAAAATGAAAGATACCCTAGCCCTAATGGCGTCGGGATCGAAAAGAACAAGAGGTGACCCAGGAAGGTCAGGAAAGAGAAAGGAAGGATATATGTAATACTAGCACAAGTAAGTGGAAGTAGTGCCAGACTCAGCTCGGGGCCCCATGTTTGCCAAACACGTACTTACTAGATGTAAGTCCCCTGGGGGCGGGGGTTGTTGTTATTTTACCATCTGAAGCTCTATAAATGAGATTTACTTCCTAATTCGATGCATTAAATCTTTTAATATTTTTCTTGAAATAATTTTGTTGAGAAACTATGAAAATGCCAGTTGCCAGGATTTCAATTTAATGCTTGTTTTCTCTGACTGTTTCCTTCAGCTTAAAATTTTAAATATTCTGTACACATTTAAGATTTTTTTGTATATGCAACATTATTTACTAATCAGTTTATTGAAAAGACGCCATTGCAGATGTTAACTGAAACAACATTGTTTGGTTAATCGATTGATTTTCGGATTAACGGACTTCACAACCTCAAACAACTCGGACAAACTGGAAAATTTGCTATTGGAATCAGTCGGTTAATTGCCCACTCCTAGACATATCGCTTTCCATTATATGTAATAAGGTTAATGTGGGCATGGTATATTCTCATAGCCTCACCTGCACACTCTTCCTTGTTCTTCTGGAGTAAATCGAAGCACCTCGTCTTCTTTCATAAAACTGTTAAATAGGCTCACGGTGGTAGAGAGACCTGCTGCCGCACCAGTAGGGCCAGGAGGTGTGACACGTCTAAGTCTAAAATGAGAATGATGATATGATTTTACAAAGATATTCATTGATGAAGTATGTGCATGAAATACTTTCACACTGAATAAGAAATATGATTCTGTAGCTCTCAACTGCAATTGCACTGAGTATTGTTGAGTGGCGCAACTGATGTTCTTCATTATTATTTATGATGGGATTAATTCTAAATTTTTTCAAGTTGGAATTATCCAATTTTTCTACTTCTCAAATGTTTCAAACATATGAAATTTACAGCACAATAAAAATAACTACATATATACCAATATAGAAATACCGGTCTCGTGCACTCATCAAAAAGGTGTTTTTGGCCACATATTTTGTGTCACTCACCAAGTCAATTACATTTTCAATTTAATTATGGTTGTTGCATAATGCTGTTACAAAGAAAATATAGTAAAATAAATTACATACGCAAAAGGGAAATGCCAGACTTGTGAGGATCATTTTAAAGGAAATTTCTACATCCAGAATTTACTGTAATTATTGAATTTCCAAATTGTTTGATGGTCCTTAATACCACAATAGGAGATTCATTTTATGTTCCTCAATATCAGTTGTCTCATGTCAATTCTACTCCAGAGTTTAACATACCGAAATGCAGAAGCATCCTTGTAAGCTGAATAGGTATGATGATGCTGTCAAAACTACTCTCGATACTAGAAAACACTTTGGAAATAAAAATTACACATTACTTGTTAGTTTTTACTGCAGTCCCAGCAACAGTTACCAGTGAGACTCCGTTCAGATGTTGTCTTAGTCCACGCTGCCGAAGATGCCTGCCATAGTCACAGGCAAAATGTTCAGGTGTAATTTCAAAGGACCATGGCATTATGGCCCGAAAAATAATAGTACTACTCAAGATGCCTGCCATGAAAGTCTACAAGTCTCCAAAAACTCAATACAAGGAAAAGTACTTGGCTCAATACTGAAGTGAACAGCTGAAGACCTGATTTGTATCAATTAGGAACATACCAGAAATGAAAGAATTATTGTACGAATTTCAATTTCATTCTCCCAAGACAATTTTAATTATTAGTTACTAATTACAATAAAGTATGTAAGACTCCTTGATTTCTTGCCTTACATGAATGTTGATATTATCCAATTTGAGTGCCAACCGTAATTTTGATTTCGGGCGGGGGGAGGGAGTGCAACTTGCCATAACCTTCAAATTAGTATTTCTGTAATTCCTGTAATTTAATCTTTAACGAGGTCACATATGATTTTACAAGAAGCAATTAAGAATGTACGAAGGAAATAAAGGACCTTTTTTTGTTTTTTCAAGCTGTACAGATTTAATAATTCTCCATTTAAAAAATAAATATTTCATCAATTTTCTCAGTAGTTTCCACTTTATGGAATATTTCCTCATAAAAAGTTTCCACACAAAGAGTCTCAAAATTTATGAAGGTTATCTAGTTTGGGTAAAATGACGGAAGGACAAATTATTCAAGTGAAAACACTCAAGTATTTTGAAAAAAATATCTTCGGAGTCATTCTATGGGAACATGAGGTAGAGTTTAAGAGCTAGAAGAAGTGTGTAAGAGGGAATGAGTTAAGAAAATAAAATGGAATGTTTAATGGGATCTGCCTAATGTGCATCTAAATGGAGATAAAATCCAAATTTGTTTTTCTGAGAGCTTAAAATACACTAGGAACTCCGTGTTTTACACTCAATACTTTTTATTCAGCAACAAAAAGTATACGCATGTTTGAATATAGCATATTGTGGAAAAGCGACCAACTTACACATATGCAGAGAAGTGCCAAAACAACCAATCGACAAGTATTTTTAAAATTTGACATCTTGAACCAATACTCACTTGGGTAGACTGCCAAGCAGCAATTTGTTGGCGTACTCTCTCAAGTACCTCTGGAAGGTGGCAGCCAGCCCCAGCATTGGTTCCCCTGTACTGAGTTGCGTGCATTGTACCATGCACTTCTTGTAAAACACGAAGAGGTCAGCACACGAGGAAAGGACAGCGCCCCCACCTTCACCGCAAGGAAGGGCAGAGTCTCCAGTACCTCCCGCTCCAGCAGACATACCAGCTGCCTGCAGCTGCTGTTGCTTTGCATCCTGCACGAAGCGTTCGATCAGTTCTGAGAGATTCCTGTGTAAGGCACACATATTTTACCATATGGAATTATGCCAAAGAAGCTAAATATTTATTTATTTTCCAATATAATAACAATAGTAACACATACAGTACAATTTTCAGTTGCAAGTTAAAACAAACAAGCAAACTAAATTTTAAAAGTAAAAACTCGGTTTAGTTTTGGTACATATTTCAAATGTAAACTGTATATGAACTTATGATTTCTTCCCTTCATATTCTGTTCTCATACTATGTCTTTTCAATTGGGCAATATTTTTTACCACCTTCCCATGACAGAGAAGAGAGCCTCCACAACACGGAGAGACTGGTGGAATCTTATTCCTCTGGTTTTCAATCTTCATCATTTTATCATGTCCCTCCTTCCATGTATTTTACATAATTACTCTTGGAACATTGTGAATTTATCCTCTGTTGATATCAATTGTGGGCCTTCTTATGTTCTGTATTAAGAACATTCTATGTTCACACCTTTGTGCATCATAAATTGAGAAATTCCACAAAAAATGTCCAACTGTCTCTTTCAACTGATCAACATATTAGTTCCTGTTAGTCTCTTTATACATTAATTTCAAATAACTTTAAATGTTTCTATAGTCTATCATACTTAGCACAGTCTGTCTGATTGGAATGAACCATTGTCTATCCTTATTTTAAAAGAACATCCGGTACATATTTTATGCTCGCTGTCTTATCTGTGAATTTTTCCACACAATTTGCCATGCATGACAATTATTCTACTAATCTCTTTTGAACTTCATGTTATGTATACAGTTTAATTAATCTTCACTTCTCCCCTTTTCTTTAATATACAACGAATTCTTAATTTCTACAAGTGTAGTATTTGCAATATTACTTCTAATGTATCTGTTGGTTATTGAGAAGCATCCACTAAGTTTGAAGATGTACAACCTTTTACCACAATAAATACTTCTTAATTTACATTCATTATGTATTTTCATAATGAGGCAACCTTCAAACATGAAGTTAAATCAGTAATGTGTTTTCTATTTCGTTCACTAAATATGATTGTAATTATTGTAAAAACTGAAAAATATGATTTTATTTTTGGTTAACACAAAGGGAACTCCACATGGCCAATCAAGCTATGTGCAATATGATTTCTACCTTACTGATTGACAACTCTGATAATAACTCACCACAATAAAATAAAAATGTATTATCCACACAATGAGATAAATGCATAATTACCTGTCCAAACTCTCAATGTAAATGTAGAGGTACGGTTCAAAGCAGCGTCCAATGAGGCCATGGAACGGAGAAGGAGTCGCAACGCTGCTGGTTCCCCCACTTCCAGAAATCGTCGAGGGAGCCATGTGGAGGTTTGTGGGTGTAGGGGAAGATGCAATGGTGTCTGCTGGTGTTTGCATGCCTGATGATGAAGTTGCATTCTCCCGCAGAGTGTCGCCCGTGAAGCGACGAGCTAGCAGGGCCTCCAGATTGGAGGTGCGCTGTAAATAAAAGGTATACTGTGGTATTACTTCCCCAAGACTTTGAACAAGAGAAGTTCTGAAAAGTGCTCTGGGATGTTTGCTCGACATACACTGACTTGTTTCAGAGTGAAAGTACTCGGCTTCAATTCTGCCCCTCTGGTGGCTCAGGTGGTTGCGTTCTTGCTCTTCACCAAGTCATCCCAGGTTCAATTCCCAGTGGGGTCAGAAAAATTTGTAGCTTTTCACGTTAATGTCCCAGTTCATATATCTGTGACTATTGAAAAGCAAACCCTCCTTCCTCTATCCACCTCCTGCTAGTATCAATAACTCTTATTATTACTAACAAATCCCACTAACCCCTCCATGTGGGTCAAGATATTGGTAAACCCAGCTAACCAGCCCACATACTAACAATAGCATACCACCCAACTCCTATCTCCTATTGCTCCATGTAGATAAGCTTCAATAGCACATTACTTTTCCCATTTACAAATACTACAAATGGATTCATTTCATAATTGTGAAGACTGGATGAAGTTTTCAATGGAGCTCATGGCAGTATGACACTTTAGAGTTCTTTTCTTACTGTATCCAAACAAATATAAACAGTATAACTGCAAATATAAAACAGCCCCAAGTTTCTGAGAAAATAATGGATGAATGATATGAGCAAAAAATAAAATAAAATACAAACTTGCAAGACAGTTTATAACAAAATGTAACCTTACTGCTGTACTTATAAATTATGGAAAAATGTATTATGAAATTATAAATCATCATAAAACAAAAAAACCATCACCATAATATGGTTACTAACTGATATTCTATTTTTTTTAAAATTCTAAAGTATGAAAGTCTGGTGTGGGAGAATGAATGGTATTAGTGTGTAAAATATCCTGTATGTATGAGCCCTGAGGAAGGAATTTCCAGGCAACCAAATATCTTTCATTCCCAATTCCTTCTCTCAGAACATATGGTTAAATAGAGCAGACCTTATGTCCTGAACCTCACCTCACAAGATGATGAAATAAAAAATACATAAATAAGCGCTATCACACTTATACATCAGTCTCCAACAGTTTTCACAACAATATCATTGTATTTTTACAAAGAGTTTAATTATCACATATCAGTTGAGTTGAAAAATAGACACACGATATTTTAACTATTACTGGGGAAGAGCGATCACAAGATTTGAAACCACCAGATTACTTACTTCAGGGTGAGGTAAAACTAACGTAATATCTGTTTAAAGAGTATTATATATAAAATGAATTTGGAAAACACTGAAGCACCTTAAGTGCAGTCAAAGGACAGCTTCAAACACCTTTCATGAGTTTTTTCCTAAATCATAAAACATGTACCCAATTATTAAATTTTTATTCATATACTAATTTGAGTAGTTCTTATCATTCCATTTCATGTCTTTTCTTAATATACAGAGACAAGGGCTCTAATTACCTTGATGTTGGTGAGCCCTAAAGCACCAATAAAAAAAATAAAAAAAATAAACAGTGACTTCCATATGCGTAATTTGAAACTCAACAATTCTGCAATAAGAATGCAAAAGAGAAGGAGTTGGACAAAGGGAGACTTCAGATATTTTACAGATCAGGGTTTATGAGTGGAGACAGAGGACAGAACAAGTTTGAGATCTCAAACAACCCTGAGGAGGCATCCTACAGTATATTAGTCCTGCTCATTCTGCATGTTTCTGGGACTGCCCTTGAATGGTGGTGGTGGTGGTGGTGGTGGTGGTGACTCCATGGACATACCTGGATGGCAAAGAGCAGCAGCTTCACGTCAATCTCATCCTTTCGCTGACGCATGAGCGCAGACAGCTCATTACGCGTTACGTGAGAAAACTCAACAGCAATGCGCTCTGACATCTCCCACTGAGCAGGGAACATTGGACCCAGTTTTTCCTCAAAGGCAAGCAGGTGGCGCTTCAGCCATGCATAACGTTTATCCACCTTGTCCAACCATGCTGTATCCTGTGATGCTTGGAACAGGTGTTTGTACTCTGCCAGCTGCAGACCTACAAACCACTTGAACAGCTCGCGCCTGCAGAATTATCATTATTTGATCAAGAACATCTGACACGCTTTGAAAAAACATGTTTTGTAGAGGAGGTGAAGGAAAAAAGATGACGACTTCATTGTTAATGAACGTGTCAAATTTCTGGGTTTTGAGAAACGTCATAGAACTTAAGCCTGAAGTCTTAAGACAAGAGACTGTAGTAACATACTATAGTTCCTAATTAAACCTTTACAGATATTGATTCTCCCAAATGTTCCCCACTGAATGCTTAAGATGTTAACCTTAATAGTTAAAATATATATTAATTCTACATATAAATTGTTTTACTGAATAATTTTATACCTAATTCTTCCATTTAGCACAGTGGTGTATTGATTCTCATCTAGTCTGTCAGTCAGAAGTAAATTAATAACAACAAACTGATGGAAAACAATTTTCTACTTTTTGTTGTATAATTTGAAAATTAATTACTCATATTATACAATGTCACACCTTCAAATATGTTTACCCCTCCTTGCAAAGTATTAAAAAAAGTAATAACAATAAAACACAGGTAAAACGAATAAGGTCTTCTAGATTCCTTTTTATGAAATGACATTTCTATGTCTGGGGTGCCATACTATATATCCACAATAATTCACTCTCCCTTATAAAACATCAATTGCAAACACATTCATGCTATGATTAGATTAAGACAGATGGATATTATGTTAAGTTATTGAGAGAAACTGTAATTTCTTACCGGACTCGAGGGTCCAGTACAGAAAGTACCCTGCAAGCATCAGCTAACTGCTTGGAAGGGGCAAAATGCTTGGCCTGGGGCCCTGCAAATGCCTCATGGAAGTCTGCCAGTATCTGCTGCTCCAAAGCAGCCTGGACCTGTTCAGGAAATGACCACAATTAGCATGAGCTTCACATATCACATTGTTAGGAGAGAGATTTATGAGATTCTCAGTGACGAAGCCTATCCCCAAATCTTTTTTTTTTTTTTT
>NNCF01131342.1:97232-140315 GCA_002313205.1 Laupala kohalensis | reverse complement strand
TTTCTTAAATGATGTTACCACTTCTCTTGACCATGGAGAAAATCCTCAGGGTGTTTTTTTTTTATTTATCTAAAGCATTCGATGTCATTGATCACGAAATTCTCCTTTCAAAATTACAATATTTTGGCGTTCGTGGGCTTGCGCATCAGTGGCTGACTTCCTATTTAAAAGATAGATATCAAAAAGTCGAAATATCATATATTAAAAATAAAGTACTTCACTATTGCCTTTCAGAAACAAAGCCGCTAACTCGGGGAGTTCCCCGAGGTTAAATTCTCGGCCCTATACTCTTTTTGTTGTACGTGAACGACATGTCGTCTTCCACATCAGATTGCAAAATGGCTCTTTTTGCCGATGACACTAATCTGCTATGTAAACACGCCAATGCTCAAAGAGTTTTGTCTAACCTCTCGAATTGGTTCCATGCAAATCGCCTCATTGTAAATCGCCTCACTGACAAAACAGTGTCTATGTCATTTCACATTAGTATCACAAAATATTTACCCCAAGTTTCTCTTTCCTTAAACGGAACACAATTAAAAACTGGTACTAATACAAAGTTTTTAGGTCTTCATATTCAAGACAATCTCAAATGGAATTGTCACGTTGACAATCTTAATTCCAAATTAAGAAAATTGTGTTACGCATTACGAATCTTAGTTAATACTGTTAGTCCACATATTTCCCGTATGCGTGTATTTTGCAAGTGTTTACTCCCATTTACGATACGGTGTCTTCTTCTGGGGCAATTCTGGGCAGGGCGTCCAAACTTTCAGAATTCAAAAGAGGATTGTTCGGATAATTTGTAAATCTCACCCCCGAATCTCTTGTAAACCTTTATTCAAGGAATTAAATATTTTAAAACTTCCCTGCATTTATATTTACGAATCGGCCGTGTTTGTTAAGACCGAATTACTGAAGCACCACCCTTGTTTTATACAAAATAGTTTTGTTCACGAACACAGTACTCGCAATAGGAATAATATTCATCGCCCTAGAGTGTCAACCGCGCTTTGCCAAAAAGGGTCGTGTCATTCGGAAATCGTTCTATATAATTCCCTGTCCAAAGATATAAAAGATATTATGAAATTGAATCTCTTCCAATCCGCGGCTAAAAGCTATCTTCTGCTCCAGTGCTTCTACACTGTAAAAGAATTTATTGATTTAAATGAAAATTAAAATCGTCTTGTACTTTATCATTCCATTGTTGTAGTACTTTCAAAATATCTAACAATAATTTCAAAACTATTTTCCTGCATACTAGTATTATGTCCTATTATTCATATAAATTTAGTTGTATATGTACTCAACCCTGGCACGGTTGTGTACGTTAATTCTGTCGCCCCATCCTGGCCCGGGCTTTTCTACGGTTTTCCTTCAGGAAGAAGCGAATTAAAAAAACTCGCTAGGCTCTTACCTAGAGACGGCATCAATTGATATAATTATTAGCGAATTTAGTGTTATTTAATAGTGACAAATTATCAATAATACTTTAATATAGAGACGGTATCAATTGATATAATTATTAGCGAATTTAGTGTTATTTAATAGTGACAAATTATCAATAATACTTTCCGAATTATTTATAGCTTGATAATAATACTTTGTGAAATGACTTTTCTATGTTTTATTAAATACAATATTTCTTGGTATTTGTTAATACTATAACACGTGTCGAACTATTTTTTTATCGTTAGAGTATGTTCAATGTTAAATCCGTCTCAGACTGTTTTGTAAAATTACAACAACGTTAAAGTCGACGTTTTGCTTTAAGGACTTAAAGCGCCATTCTCTCCCCCACATACTTTTAATGTATGGCTTAATATTAGAGACACTCTGATTGGTAAAAAGACGATCCGCAGTTGTTTCAGGTGTGCAAGGAAAAGAATTGCATGGGTAGCACCGGTTTTATACGACCCTCAAAGGTCAACATATATTTTTTTGATTTTACTTTATGTGCACGTGCGTGCAGGACACGTAAACTGAACATTTCTTATTATATTTGTGATAAGAAATAAATTATAGTTTTGTCATTGTTTCTTGATATGTTTTACAGCAAACCGCTGATCCCATTGAACCCTCAGGTTTTGGGCACGAAAAGCAAAGTAGACGCATTTCTCTATATTAATTACATCCGAGGACAATATAACTCGTATTCCTGAAACCGTAGGGAATTTTATGACAAAATTATGAAGCAAATGTCAGGTGAAAATCAGGGCAAATTGTGCAGTTTTCCAACACATTTGTTAGGAAAGGTATTGAAAAATGTATTTTTAAGATGCAATATGTGACGAAATTATTGACCACGACACTATTAATGGCGGTCCATTTGAAAGGTATTGTCTATTTTTGGTCCAACGGAAATCGTTAAGAGGGCCACTTTTGTTAACAGGGTCATTCACATTAGTTATATCTGATTTCATAACTTCTGAATGTCAAGTTTGTAAAAAATGCATGTTATATATTATATGTCAAGAGTACGGTCACTTGTTGGAGAGGAGAAAATAGGTTGTTCAATTATGTAATTATCTATTTGTCTATTACAAAACAGCACATAAATTTTATCATTAGCCATTCCTGATTTCAAATCTCGTGTTATTTTGACATAAGCAAATAAATGAACACAGCAAAAAAATTAGCCCGTGACACCTTTGAGCAAGATGAAGGTTTTCAAAACGATTTCACAACCTTTTTCTTTTCTGTATATAATTTGATTACCGCTTCAATACACATATTACGATAAAATTGCTTCCTCTTTTGATTTCTTCAACCTGACTTTGATAGAGTTTGCAAGTGATAATATTTTCAGTTCACGATGAGCTTTAGCATAGTTTTAATTAGTATTGTGGGTTTTTGTCGACATTATTTTATCGCAAATATTAATGAACCAATTGCTGATGAAAAATTTTTGTATATTAAAAGATTCTCCCCATTGAGTTTAGCATGGAAAACTGTCTGAAATTATTATAGTATCAATATGAACCTCTTTCAAAATTCGTCTAGTGATCGCTGTTTTCAAATTCTCCGGATAAATCATTGCATCTTTTACCCTCTCTTTTACTAGTCATGTGAAAAGTTATTCTTTGAAAACTAAGCAATTATATTCCTCGACCGTTTCTCTGCTTTCTACATTAATTTCAGTCAGAATTATTACATCTAGATATTAAACGTTTTCTTGGTTTTGTAAGTAATCATATTCCAATTTTATTTAATAGGTCTTATTTTATATTTTACTTTAAATTCTTTTCAACTGTCTTAAAACAAAAGAAACTTGGTTCTTGTTCTGTTTCAACCAGTTCTATTTTTTCTATATCCAGTTATATGTTTTAAATTGTTTTCTCAGAAATTCAAACATTTTATCTAAATCACATTCATTCGTAATTCTAATGAGTTTAGTCTTCAGTTCACTTCATAACAATTTTTACATGGTTTAGCCATAAAAATTTAAAATTTCTTCCTTTACACTTAATCTTTACTTTCCAAAATAGTTTTCTCATAAAAGGAAATAACAGTTCATAAAATTAGAATACTTGATTTTGAACTTTAATTCCTTTCTTTTGAATTTTCAAAAACCATTTTTCAAAATATTTAGTTAAATTTAACAAATGTTTTATATATGCTTTTATTGACTTTCATGTCGTTTAAATTTATTAATTTTGCACCTGTAAATGAACAAATATCATGTATTTAAACTCACAACTTCCGAGTACTTACTCGTGGAGGAGTGTTTGCAACGACAACAGAAAGGTGAAAATTGCGCCGACCGGGATTCGAACCCGGGATCTTGCTATGGTCGCAGGTGTGCTATCCACTGCACCACCCGCCTCGACTCTCAAGTCCACTTGGCCCGGAAGAAGGTCCCGGGTTCGAGTCCCGGTCCGTCGCAATTTTCACCTGGCTGTTGTCGTTGCAAATACCTTCTATGTTCATATCATGTTAATAACTCACTTTTAGAGATTCATACAGATGTCATTTTTCTCCAGTTCATTTACCCACATAAATTACTCCCTTACTTCTTTGCTTTATTTTTTCACAATTTCCCTACAAATTTTAAGTTCCTTTATTATTGCATCATATTTGTCAAATAGGAATGTTACAGATAGCTTAATATATTTTATGACCTCAAAAAGGGTATCAAGTTTTTGTTAATACTCTCCAAAGCAGTGTCATTCGACGACTCACAATCCACGTAATCAGTCTATTGACTCTGCAACATTTGATGTGACATTTCGTATGACTTCTTGCATTCTGCATTCCTGACACAGCCAGGCCGTTTTCTTACTTACTCACACACCTTTAAATGATTGGTTAGAGCATTTGAAATTTATATTTCTCTTACAATCATGGCAAAAACAAAACACTTTTCCAAATCGATACCACGCACTGTACCATTTTAAATAATGCCAATTAACAGAAACAGTATTATAAGAAAAAAACTTACTAGTAACTATCCTCCATTCAATTACACAATAACCAAAACAGTCACTATTTTACTAAAGTGTTATATATGTTTAGTTAGGATAATTTTTGGAATTATATAACAGCAATTCATTTTAAAATGTTTACTCTTAAATAAATAATCATCAAAACATGTTATTCACCCATGAACTTGTCGTTCGAAAAATCATATTAATTCAACTAGCATTATTCACACATGAGCATTCATTAGCAACACAGCCATTCAAAAAATTTACTCTTCATAAGTTACCATTAGATAGAGCAAGAAATCAGTTATAAACACATTATTACCTTCAACCCCTCAGGGGACTTACATCTAGTAAGTACGTGTTTGGCAAACACGGGGCCCCGAGCTGAGTCTGCCATTACTTCCACTTACTTGTGTGAGGCTCCTTCCTTTCTCTTTCCTGACCTTCCTTGGTCATTTGTTGTTCTTTTCGATCCCGACGCTAGGGTATCTATCATTTTCCTCTCTCTTGCCCCATTTTTATAATGCTATATGTAATGTTTTGAGATATGTTGATATTTGAATTGTAATTCAGGAGAGCTTTTAGTGGGTATGGTTGAGTCATTCGGCAAGTCCCACACGCGGGGAGAATCATGTTGGCTCTCCTTAGTGGGTAACTGCATTTTCCCTACCTGTACAGAATTTTAGGGCTCTAATGACCTCGATGTCGACGAGCCGTAAAGCCCCACAAAAAAGTACCTTCAAGAAAAAATTACTGTTAGATCACTTTTTATCTCTGTTCACTAACCTCAATTTCTAAAGACCCTACACTAAAAAGTATGATAATCCATTTCTTACATTCATCTCGGTCACGTGGTTGCCTTCTGGGTAACTTCCCGTACCACACTGTAATTGAACGCTAGATTTGTTTAATATTAATGTTATAAATCTAAAATCTTTCGGGTATGTAGCTCCGCTACAAATTATTGATTTTAATAAAAGTTAAATCCGTCTTGTACTTTATCATGCCATTGCTGTAGTACTTTTTAAATAACTTATAACAATTTCAAAAACTATTTTCTTGCATGATTGTGTTGTCTTATGGCTCATATTCATTTAGTTTATGTGTACTCAACTTTGGCACGGTTGTGTACATAAATTCTGTAGCCCCATCCTGGCCTGGGTTTTTCTCCGTTTTTCCTTCGGGTAGAGGCGGATTTATTATACAGGTTCTCTAGGCTTTGTCTAGGGGCGTGTTTGTCGTAACAATAAATCGTGAATTTAGTGGGTTTTTTTCAACTCTTATGATTTTTAAACACTATACTCAGAATTATCTATAGTTCGATAATAACTTGTACATGTAAATTTTTAGCGTTAAATTACAAACATATTGACATTCTATTAGTATTATAACTCGCAGCTAACTTTTTATCTTATCTAGGTTTTGCTGAAATTTTTGAATCCGCCTCTGCCTTAGGGTCCTTGATCGGAATTGATGGTATGGTCCCTTGCTTGCTTCCGGAGAGTAAATTAGTTTATTGACCTCCACGTGGTCATACGCAGTTTGTACTGTTTTTTGACAATAAATTTATTATTTATTAACAAAAATTAAATGTTACTGATATGATATTTTAGAACATGAGCAGACAATATGAATTATGCACAAATTCATACATTTATTAACACTATTTATATTAATAATTTTACTGTAATATTTGTTTTTTTGCTTTTATTTTTTAAACTTTGTATCTACGCCTAGTTATTAATATTTTTCATAAATATTTACAAATAATCATGTGAAATATATATTTTACCATAATAGTTATTTTGATAAGTGTTCTGAAGGCTGTACCTGTTATAACCTTTCGTTAAAACCTCGAAAAATATCTTCGACAAATTATAACTGTAGGAGGAAAAACCGAACGAAAGACGCAAAATGGCCACCCGCATAAGTAACATGCGTTTCCAGACCTTGTTGAACCGACCTTGTGTCGTATAGGCTGCGTGTCATCTCGTAGGCACGCAGTTAGAGGTACCCAGTGCACGATGGCGGTTGTGTTATATGAGTGTACACGAGAAGAACAGTGTGCAGTTGAGCGATTTTTGTGAGCCAATGGACTGTCCACAGAAGATGTGCATTGCCAAATGCATCCCGTGTATGGTAACAACTGTTTCTCAAGGAAAGCTGTGTTCAGTTGAATCAAGAAGTTTAACCTATTGTTGTTTAAAATTTTTACGAATTAATTTCATTGCCTCAGTGGGGCATTCAATGACAATTTCTCGGGTTCGCTAAAATTATGTTTATTTTTCTTTTAACATTTTGAAAATATTGGTAATTACGAATTAGAAATAATGAATTCACCTGTATTTTGTTGGAAAAAATATTTTATTTATTTTTAGTATGAAAAATTTCGAAATAATTTTCTAAATGTAAGGGTACTAAACACTTTTTACACTGGTACACTGTTTCTGATCCTTTTCCCGTTGTTGCGCACACTTTGCGTTTTATTGCAGGTCTTGCCTTGGATGCAGAAGGGATTTTTTCAATAAAGTGCCCCCAAAATACCTTGCAAACGTAAAGGGCACTCCACAGCTTAGGATTGTCTTCCGACCGTCAAATACAAAATTACAACCACTTCACTCAAACATCAATATAAAATAAAATTACGGAGGAGAACAATCGATATTTAACAATGAACTTGTGAAAGATTCCGAGAACTAGTAGAAATAAAGACATGAACATATCTAGTAATAGTACGTCGAAATGCGACCTCAAAGTACAGGACGGGCAGTGCCCGCCTTTCGTCGTGAATGGGTTAACAAGGGAAGGGAAAGTATCAGAGATAGGAAGCGTCCTTGTCTACCTGTGGAGGTGTCAACATTTCACAACGAACAAAAATGATTTGTAAAATATAATTTGGGTAGTCGTCATTTTGAAACTGATGTTGCCGTAATCCATGAGGAAACTTATTGGCAGCGACAGCAACCAAAAGACTTCTTTGCCACTGGCTTTCAAGGGCTTGTAATAAGAGATGGGATGTAATAAGAGTTTGAATGTACAGGGAGACTGTCGAAAAGTAAAATAAATGTCAGGAAGTTACTTTTATTCTTATTGCCTCTATCCAGATTTGCGACTTATTTATTGACTGACCTACATATCTAAGTGAGCTATTGGCCGTCAAGAGTCCGACATGTCCAATCGAAGGGCATCGGTGAGAAACGGGTTTCAAGGCGCCTCCATGTAGCATCGACTCCGTACCACACCGTGAGTAAATATTACCTACTTCTTGAGTGACATAAGGAAAACAGGTCAAGGAGGTGAACACTTTTCACGAACGGTAAACACGGTAACTTTACTTTGTTTTTTTGATGAAAAATTATTTGGTTTTGGTGACAGGTTAATTTAAATTGAATTTATGTATGAAGAACATTTATCGCAAACAAAACTGGACAATCTACTCGATTAACGTTGCTTTCAGAATTTTCTTTTTGTGATTGATAGATATCTGTTACCTTAGTGATCGAATAGAATAAAGACACACTACCAAACTTGATAATTAACATTGAATACATTTGGAACAGAAGTCTATTTCTGGAGAACTCATTTTGAATCCATTAATAAATTATGAAGAAATAATTTTGTGTGAATTATGAAATGTATTCTTGAAGATATGAGACGTAATATCGTGTGCGATGTCATGAATATATTTATCAACACTTTAATATTAATAATTTTGCTCGAATATTTGTTGTTTTTTCGCTTTTTAAACTGGAAATCGTTCTTCTTACGTTTTTGACAATTTGCAATAAATGTTGAGTATAATTTCTTTAAAAACTATTTTGTATCGTAACAATTAAAATAAGTGTTCAGAAACTTGTCCAGTTTAAAAAAATTTATTTTATTAGTTATCTATACAGACCCTTTACCTTATTCCTAATTTCAAGGTTTTATTGCCAAATACACGTGTTACATCTTTCCTAATATATCTATCAAAATTTCTTCTTCTAACTACTCTACTTCTTTCCTTTCCTCGCTTCTACTATTTGTTTCCAGTTTCATTTAATGCGACCCTTATCGTCCTAATTCTGTTAAAAATCTTGAAATAAAGACGAAATTTTTTCGTCCTTTTTTTCCTTTTGTATCTATCCATGCATCGCTTCGTATAAAGTCACTTAGCCCACTTATAATGTTTCATTGAAACCTCGCAAAACACCTTAAATAAGTAATAACTATTTGAGGAAAAACCGACCGAAAGATGCAAAATGGCCACCCGATAAGTAACATTTGTGTCCAGACCCATGGAGGTATATCCTATGGCACATACACAATCGTCTCGCGTAAGACGCAAAATAGCCGATGTCGCAAAGAATTGTGGGAGCGTGTCCCGACCTGGTTATATTGACCTTGGTTTACGTTTACCCCGTGTATACAATTACCCCGCCTGACCGTATACAGAATAACGGTAGTGCATAAGAGAGTAATATCTGGGTGACCGAGCTTCGCTCGGATGGCTCACAAAATTGTCACATGATTTTCATTCAATCGTAATTTTTAAAAAGTATACTGCCGATGTATGACCACGCATATCATAATCTTGACAAAATGAATTAAAAAAAATATTTTTCGTAAAGGGATTCAACCCATGGTTTACTTACTCAGTTACACTGCTGTGTAACCATTAATATAAC
Organism: Laupala kohalensis; assembly: GCA_002313205.1. NCBI lineage: Eukaryota > Metazoa > Arthropoda > Insecta > Orthoptera > Trigonidiidae > Laupala > Laupala kohalensis. The sequence continues at coordinate 131,221 of NNCF01131342.1, read as the reverse complement.
GAATGATAATTCCATACGTAACTATTTTGCTAATTTGGTAACTACGCAGTTTACGTTGCCCATGTATTAATTTTTGTGTGTGTGTGTTCGGGTTTAAGGAGTGATTCCTAATTTTATGGAAACGACACATTGTATTTACCCGATAGAACACATACAGAGAGTATTTAGAAAATAACCATTTGCCTTCAATTGTCTCAACGACTGGAATATGTACGTGTGAGGTCCGGGTTCGATTCCCCACCGAGAAAGTTATATTATCATTTGTTTTTGCCAACATGATCTGCCTAATTATACTTTCCTCACGTGTTTAACATTTTTATTGTATTTATTAAAAAACAATTTTTTTTCAATTAAAGACCAATTTTTAAGTCAGATGTCTCGAAAAACGCGGGTTTAATCAGCTTGGTGTGCGGTTGGTGGCGAATATGTGTTTTCGGATTCTTAATAAAAATGCCGTGGCTCTTTCCATGATGCAGCGGGTGATCAGTTTATGAGGTTCAACAAGAAATGCATTGGTCAAATCCGTTAGAACAATATTTTAATATTCCACGTCTTTGATTCCCGTTGTATCCGTTCAGATTTGGCAACGCTGAGCTCGTGATTTGGCTTGTTAATGTGCATCTATCTTCCAGAACTTTTCTTCAAAACAGCTCTAATGAGTTTGAAGTAATTAAGTGAACAGATGTAATTTGGGGGAAAATGCGATGTAGTATGATATTATTTCTTGATAGATTCACTATAGTATCTAATATTATACTATAAGATAACGGATTCTGAAGAACTGAACACTTCGTTTAGATTGCGGTACACAAATGGAAACGGCATAACCTCCTGAAGAAAAAACAACATATTTTCACACTATCTATTAATTGTCTAAATGATTAAATATGCAAATTCACGGAGAATATTGATGACAACCCCGAAGTATCTCTTAAAACATGGGGTAGGGAAATTATCAACCAGTGATATTGACCATATTGATTATGCAGTTAGCAAATTACTAAAATTGTTGTAGGGCAAGAGGAAGACGCTAATTTTCTCACACATCGAACAGAGACTTGGAAATTTCTGTTCCCTTTTGAATTTGTTATTTTTACCAGATAATTGTCCTTTGAAGATGATAAACAAATGTCCTAAGGTGTATAAAGTTCATCAAGAGAGGACGTTATGAAAGATTCATAATTTGTTGATCAATTTCACCCCAGCATTATGATAATCATTTAGGTTGCGCACACGAAGATACCCTCCAAATAATGCTTTCTTTTGACATCATCAACGTTCATCGTCATCGGTCCGCTCTATTTTACACAAAATGCCACCAATTATACATCTATACCTTCTTCTTGAAACTCACGATCCATCAGTGAAAACTGGAAGAATTCGTGCCGAGAAAATGTCGGGGAACTTGGATGTTATACTACGTAAATGTTTGAGGTGGGAGTAAGATTCTAGAGGGAGCGTAGGTAAGATTCGCAGTGGGGGTGGGGGGGTAAAATTCGGGGTCGCACACTTTTCCTGAGATGTCCCATTGGGGGTAACCTGCGGGGAGGGTGTAGTATTACAAATAATAGCTAATAGTATTACAAGTAATAGGTCATTCCTTTTGTAGCAAATATTGAAGTACTTTAGTTAGTCTTCAGCGGGGTGTCTAACTCCAGAATCTTAGGGTAGCCGGAATACTACCCCCCGGAATCTGTAGTGAATCTGACCCTATGATTCCGGTAGGTAGAATTTCAGCTACCTCGAGGTAGTACTCAGAAACCTGTCCGTACTAACAGCGACTGATTCTGTTCTGGACAGTTTTTTGTTCCACTGGGGACTGCCAACATTTCTCAAGTTCCTTTTCCCCCACAATCTCCCCACCCCCTTCTCCATAGACTCTGAGATTACGTAACTTTTTCCCCTTCTGTCTTGCGCCGCTTCTTTCAGGGTAGTTCTAGAAATGCCGATGAATCTTTAGTGATGCTCAAAGCCTGAGGTTGATCATGTATCACGATGGAACATCCCCGCCTTTACCTACACACTTTATCTCCTTGTGCGGTCTCCCCGCAGGACTAAAGAAAAAAGTTACACATATTTCTTTTCAAATTACTCACTTAAGAACTGATAAAAGTTTCAAGTTTTAAGGGTTTTTTAATGACCTGAAATAAATGTTATGTTGCCCTTCGGCGCTACACAAAATGTGAAGTTCCAGTTGTGAGATTCCTTAAGCAGCAGTTTGGACTTCGAGGTCGATACGCAGGATTTTTAGTAACTTCTGCGCTTATCAGAGGTGGATGATAAAGTTGGGTAGGCCATGGTTCACCAGAAATGAAATGTTACATTTAGACTTAGGTATTCCTCCAATGGCATGAACCATTCCCAAACACTCCAATGATTTCTTTTTTAACCTAGTTAACGTCCACGGTACGGCTTACTATCATCTAAGCACAGACACTCCGTGTTTGTAATAGATTCCCAACGCATATTTTTCTTCTCCCGATTTTCCGACATCAGATAACCATAGCGACCTTTCTTTCACAGATTTATTGCGAATGTGACTTGTTCACTTTATCTGGCACATTAAATAGTCTTTGGGAGGTTCCGAACGGTTTTCCCTATCCATGTGTTTCTCCTGGGCCACTGGAAACTATTCAACAATTTAGCAGAACTGCAAGGATGACCGATGGTTAAAGAGAAGAAAAAAATGTGTTGGTTGGTGATGCTACATATGACGTTTCAAGGTAGTCAGGAATTTTCGTAATTTAATTCTATGAATATGGTAAATCTGACTTCAATAATTAAGTTTACATTATTTGAAACCTAACGCAGTGTTTTTTAAAGCATACAAACCAAATTTGAAGACGAGATGAGAAAGGTCCGTCGTATTAGTATTTCTTTATAACAGTTTTAAAGGTCTGAAGGAAACTTTATGTGGCCTAAAACAGATCGAAGGTTCTTGAACTTGGAGGAGTAATAATACTTGAGTGTGTGTAAGAGCAAACAAAATCGTGAAAGAAGCGATTATGTTTATCAGTTTCCAAATCAATATAAGGAATTCATTCAATTGCTTCAAGATTGCTAATTGTATCAAAGGTAATTTTTTTAACTTATATATTTAACACATTATTCGAGTAACTTGGATTTTTTTGAAAAGCGTCTGTTTAACGAAAGACTATAACAAAATAAAAATTAAGAAAAGCATATTTTTAAGTATACTATTTTTAACAATAATTTTTAATTTATCATACAGATTTAAAAATAAAGTTCACTGATATTTTATTGAGAACAAGTGTGCCAAATTATTTGTCTAAATGAAAATTCCCTCAAATAATAATTCGTATTAATTTAATTCATAAAAAAATGAAAAAGCGTGATTTTCGGATAAGAGAAAGTATAAAAAAGTTTTATTAACATACAAATTTTACCAAAACGCCTACATATCTGAAAGTAATATGTACCAGTAAATTGTATCTTAGTTATTAGAGACGATCAATTAGATCACAATTTTGCAGTTTTCGGTCAGAATATGGGATCCTCAGCACTAATACTGGTGCTGAACACTTGTTCCGAAAACTCGTAACTTATTCCGCTTGAGAATTTCGTGTAACCTCGTTGGATTAACCCGCTGTGCCTAAGAACGTAAATAATTCCTGTCTTTCCAGCACACTGCAGCTAAATGCATCAACTCAGCAAAGAACAACTTTTGTGCTACTTTCACACACACTTCGCTTCCTTCCCCAACATCTTCGTCTCAACCCTTAATGTAAATCTTTCCTCCCGTGCTCGAAGCTTGTGGGATCAAAGCCAGGAAACTACAGGGTGATACATCCAACCGGAATTAAACTGGAACTACCGTTACTTTATCGGCAAGGACTGTAACTATAGTATACATCGAGGTAGCTTAAGGGTTGAGGGAAGAGAAAAGGGGTGCATTTTAGGAAAGGATGTTGGAGTCACGCTCTTCGATATTGGTAATTACTTCCTCCATCTTTAATTAATTCTTGATTCGCTACTTGCAGAGAACACGGAAAATTAATGTTTCAGGTTGCAATTAAAACCCTTCGGCTGTGAGGTTTAAGAACCTTCCAGAACCAGATCCCTGGGTTCCTGCCGATTGCGCAGTTTTAAATTCAGCTTTAGTGAAAGGAATAAAAAAGATTGGGGGCACCAGTTGCGTAAATTTTGTAACAAACTTCGATTTAATGCATCCAACACACACATTCATTGAATAGTTTATTCTATTTGCAGCAAACTAGAAGCATCAATTGTGTTGAAATGACTTTTAAAATTACTTTAAAACTAGAGGTGCAAAACCATTGCTCATACTTCTCATATACGTTTCTCCGCCTGACAAAAATCCTATAAACAGAGGGATATTTTTGGCATGACTCTGTGTATTTTGTCGTCTTCATGTTACTCTATTCAATCTGTTTATTATAAAAATCCTTTAACTACCATTGACATACAAGCCGTTTAAAATGATCAAATTCTGACGCTTGTCTTTTCGAGGTAGTTAGCTAAGTGGGATTTATATTATTTTCCAAATAATAAACAAATTGTTAAGATATTATTTATGAGATCATAAAGCTAACAGGCCATCTACATTCTTATTTAATTTTTTAATAAAGTCAAAAAGAAATTTGTAATTAAAAAAAAGTAAATTTCTGTTGAGCAAAAATAAATTGGATATACGATGATCTATGTTAAAGAGATGATGCTGTTGGCTTTTCATTATTTTCCCAATGTATTGTAACGCTTCTTACACCTCTGGTTTCAGTTCCTTCTGTGAGTTTAAAATATTTCATTTAATTAAAGTTTTTATAATAATGTTACAAACAGTATTTTAACAATGAATTGTAGAAAATACTGCTACATTAAACAAGAAATAATTCTTCTAAATAACTTCATCTGATAACTACGAGTCTTCATAATTAGACATTCATTTGTAGATCACAGAATAATGGGGAGAAACCTCTAGTAAATGAATGACGTTAAGAAAAAAATGTGTTTAGATAAATTTGATTACCTCTATTATGGAAGATATGTCGACACTTTTTTAATAATAAAAGAAGTTGGTAAGGACAAAGTGCTTGGAATTTTCAACTCATTTTGTAATGACATTAAATTTACAATTGAAACTGAATTTGAAAAATCATTAAATTTTCCCGACACCATTGTAATAAATTATAATGGCAACTTGATCACTAATGATGATGAAACTAATGTTTATGTAACCATTGGAATCAGGTAGGATTCTAAACTTGAGGTCTAAACACCCATTATGTATGAAGAATTTGCTAAAATAAAAATATTGAAAACCTGTCTCATTAAAAGTTAAAAAAAGATAATATACAAGAAGTGAAAAGAATTCTGTTAATGAATGATTATCCAAAAAATATTAATGAACAAAAATATTTAAAAAAATTATTGGAAGAAGGTAAATAATGATGTAAACAATGAGTTCAGTAAAGAAAGAGTAAATATTGAAAATCAAATGAATACTAAAAGAATTATGCCACTACCGTATATTCATAGTATAAATAAAAAAATGAAGAAGAGTAGTTGAGTTTAAAACTACTATTGAACATCATATGATTAATAAAGTTGAATTTGTTAAAAGAAATGAAGATAAAATCAAGATATTTGATGAAAGTAATATAATCTATTCGACCCCATGTAAATATTGTGATTTAAAATATATTGGACGAATGAAACATCCTTTGGCAATTAGGGTGAAGGGACACGAGAGAAGTTATATAAAAGTGAAAATTAGAGTGGAATTAGTCATAGCTGTAAATTTAATAAACATGTTATGAATTTTGAAAAGACTAGTATTTTAGACAAAGAGGAAAATCCTTTTAAAAGACTAATTCTATAAATTTTTTATATAAAAACAAATAAAAATGTAAATACAGAGTTAGAAAATTATGTATTTACAAAAGACCATGACAGTATATTCTTCTTACTTAAAAAGTAAATATTTAGAAGTATACTTATTTATGTTGTCATTGCTGTTGGTTAATGCTTATGTTACTCACACTCTCTAAATTTGAAATAGTCTTAAACTAGCTTCTGACAGAGAAGGTTCTCAATGATGAACCTTCCAAATTTAAAATTTTGACTAACAAGAATATAACGAATCTGGATTTTAACTACTTTAATGCTACTACTGATAAACCATAGGTATGATACTATGTATTTAGTTGCTATATAAGTGATAAAATCATAAATTATGAAACTGAAAAAGAATGATTTTATCATTACCATAATTTTTAACATGTTTTTAAAAATCTAGTAAGTGAATATGATACTGAGATTATAATGTAATAATATATGTAAGTTACTTGTTGAATTTAGTTCATATTTGTATTGTGATTTTAGTTAGTCCTGATGAAGAGGTCAGCATAACCTTGCAACGTTGGTGAGTACCAAGATTTCATGAGAGGAATTTCATGTAATATTCTGTGGTCTGCAAATTATTGTCTAATTATGAAGACACATAATTGTTATTAGATGATATTATTTAGAAGATTCAATCAGGAGACATTGAGAAATTTCTTCACTATGAAAAAATAATGATTTTTATTATACATATCCTCCAAGATATCAAAGTCCTATAGCCTTCAAGTTATATCTTTAAACACTATTTTCTGTATTCATCTAAAACCATATACTTACAAATTTAAAAAAAAATCTGGAGTGTGCTCCACTAAACTTTCCAATTATATTTCTCCAAAAAAAGATCAGGGTCTACCTATCAATAAAACAGCCTGCGTAGCAATAAAAATAAGCCAGCAAATTATTTACAGCTAGAGGAAACATGTATAATAACCAAACAAAAATAACATTTAACAGTTAATATGTATTTATCTTCACATCCTTACAAAGTTTGCTGTGTTAATTCATATATGCTCATTCAACTACAGATTGTAGGAATTATTATCTCTCACTATGAAATCTTTGTATTAGATCATAGGCTAAATATGGCACCTCCAAGATGACACATTTTTGATTAAAAGGTTTTCGCTGTATCTCAAGAATGGTGCAACCCATGGAAATGCTGTTTAGCAATCTGTACGCACAATTTAATCTACAATAAAAGTGTTTCAAAACAATTCATTTTTTCAAATTCAAATATTAAGAAACCGGAAGTGGAACAGATTTTATGAAGTTGGAATGAACTGTTTAAAAATAGGTTTTTGCTCCCAATGCATTCAAAGTCAGTTCTCTCCTTTGATTTCATTAATTTGTTCGCGAGTTGTAGGGTAAACAAAGTTCTAAAGACACACAAACATGACATTGGGCATCATCGCGAAAATTAGAAACTAGATACTATTCTACGTCTGCTTGGAGCATAATAAATAATATTCAAGTTTATACTAATTCTTGAAACTATACTAATATGTAAGAGCAGCAAAGATAAATCATTTTACTGCGTTTATACCGAAATTTCAGGCGACATACCACTAATGCATATGTAATGAGTGCTAATTTCACAGAAAACTTAAAAGCAAAATCGTTGGAACCACTTATGATAAATAATCAAAAAAGGTATTTCGATCTTTATGTGAAGAACTGTTTGTATCAAAGCAAAAAAAAACAAAAAAACAACAACATTAGAGCACGTGTATCGACCGCAAGTAAATTATACTCCAAAAACGAAATTCGAATTAAATTTATTGATCTACTTCGTCAGAATTACTACGCACAGACGGAGGGACCCGACGGACATTATGCCAAAAACAACTTATTCAGAATCAGGGACCACAATAACAATTATCTCCGTCTAAATCTCACTTTTGAATATTTTCACGATTACAAAACTTCCTATATATAACTTACACGAGAAATTTCCTTGCTTCTTTATAAAACTTGTTTAATATTAACATGAAGACGAGAATTATATTAATATATTGCATTGTAAAATATTTCTTTAAGATCTGAAAGTCCCTCGTTTTTCAGCATACAATAACATTATTTTACAGTAATTAGTATTAAATGTTTAAAGTAAATGATAAAAACAAAATTTCTTATTAATTTATTAGATTAAAAAATACATATAAAAATTTACAAAAATACAAAAATACTAACACCTACCATCCCTGGAAGCTCCAGTGTTTTATGCTGAAGTCTGACAACGATCTACTCATTGGTTGACTGAAGATCTCCAGCTGAAATAATATTCATTCTTCGTCTTTCATCGACGCTTTGAATGCCAGCGTTGATGCCCTTACAGATACCGGTCGCAAATATTCTCCTTGTATTCCCCACGTCGACCTAACCACCCACGGGTAACTATTCCTAGCCACAGCTCTTAAACTTCCTCGTGAGGGGAACTTCCGACAGTTACAGACATCCTCTCCCATGTGCTGCACGGGATTTTCTTCAATTGCGTCCACGTCTTCTTCATTCGCGGCCCTTGCAACATGAGGACCGTACGTGAAGACCTTGTTCCGCCTATCCCCGTGGTCATTCGATGCCAAGCATTCGGACGTGCCGTAGGGACGGAATTGTGTCTTCTCGAAGGGTCTTTTAGACGGCCGATATCCTGAGGCAATGTTCCAGTGACTTCTCGATGGATATCTTTCTTTCCGGTGAAGGCCGATCGGCTTGTTGACGGATCTGTTCTCAACATGGCTTGAAACGGGAAAGACCAACGTATTAGATTTGGACTCTCCCAAAACATACCGTGACGGGTTGTGCCGGACATTGTACGCACTGTGCACAGACTGGGCAGGCCAAGGAAAAGTTCCGAATGCTTTCCATGTGTGCTCCCGAAGGGCCTTGGGGCGCCCGTTCTTGGGATCGGCACTGTAGGAACGCGTTCCGGAGACGTTCGTGGAGATCTTCGTTGAGTCGTCAGGGCAGGAGGTGCGTGAAGTACATCCATTCTTGTGGGACTGGATGCGCATGTTCTTTGTCGAGTGCGGCTGGTTGACGTCCCAGTGGTACATGTCCTCCGGAGAGTGGGTTCTGAAGCTCGCAAATCGGAGTGCTGCACTGGGCGCTGGAAGGATGTGCCTCCCTTTGGGCGACATACTTCGCCTGTGCTTCGACACGCCGTACTCCCAACCGTCTTTGGAAGTGATTGCGCTGACGCTCTTCCCGTGCTCGAATCGCGATACTTTTGACATGTCGGTACTGAAGATTCTGGATGGGACGACGTCTCCAACATTCTTCGATGAAGGTTCACTTTTCCTTGAGCAGACACTGAAGCTCTTCCTATTGTCGTGCATGTTTTTGCTCTCAAAGGAGATGCAGTGGTTATGTGAGTCGATGCAGGAACTCTTCTTACGGTCGGTGCTGACATTCCTTCGGATGTCGAACGGCAGCATTCTGGAGTGACTGGTGTCGCCACTTCGGAAGTACTCAAAGACGTTTGCTTTTTTCGTATCGTCTCCGATATCTTTGCGCGTGGGACTGAACTTTCGAGTGATATCCCTTGGGTCTTTTTGAGATGAAGTTCTGAAGGTTTTCGAAGACTTATCTCCGAAATCCTTTTGGGCGCTTCCGGAGGCATTGAACAGGGCATCCCACGGCGCTTTTCTTCCTCCCCTCCAGACGTTGCTCCGGTAGATGTCCCAGAAAGATTTTTCTGGTCCATCCCCGACACTTTTATTGGGATCTCGGACAATTTTGTGTGCTTCTCGATTTCCTTTTCCGAAAGAACCATACTCTTTCCTATGGAGCGATCCCAGGTCAGTTTTGCTACCGATGATGCCAATTCTGTGTTTAATTTCTTCCAAGTTACTTTTTGGGGCACTATAGACGTAGTTCTTCCTGAAAATATCTCGGTCATTCTTCCCGTACTTCCAGGACCCATAATTCTTCTGGGGGTCATCCACAGTGTACTTAAAGGAGTGATTCCGCAATGCGTGGATGTTGTCTCTACACTTTTTTGAGGTTGGGATTCTGGAATCCTCATTCCCAGTAGGTCGGGCATTCTCTTGTGAGAAGAGTGTGTCCTTTTTCTCAAAACCGACGTCCATTCTACCGGAGAAGGATGATTGAATGTCCTTTTGCCATATACGTGAACCATCGTATCGACATCGCCAATTGCTCTCTCGGGTGTTCCGGAAACGGTGTGATGGCGAGAGAAATTCCGGAACTTTCTTCGGGGTGAACAATGCGATGGAGCTTTGTGGAAAGGAATCTCGACATTGCGTCCTTGGTTTTGCCCATACTTCTCCGTACGAGGAGTTTCGTCGCCGGAAATCTTTGATGTACTTCTGATTATCCCCGACTTTCGTCGCGGAGTTGATTCGTGTGTTTTTCTGGACAGTAATTCCGTTGAACGAGTACCTACTGTTTGTGGATCTTTCTTTGAAGAAAGGACTCCCGTCGCAGAGGATGCCAACGTCAGCGATGAGATTCTGGATGCACTCTCTAATGTCCTCCTCTTCGTTGTCCTCGCTGAGGCTCTTCGCGAGGTCATGTCGAATTTGGCTCGCGATTTTGTCAATATCATCTCTCCTTTGATTGGCTTTCCATTTGTTTTCTTCAACATTTCCAGTGTCTTTAGAAATCTCATTTCCGGATTGCATTTCACTGTCATTTCCCCAGTTTTCTTGGAAGATTGTATTGGCAGTTTTGTAATTATTAGGGGTACCGTCGACCTTATTGTTTCCGAGGCTGTTCTGTTTGTTGATTGTGTTTTTGGTTTTATCAGACTCGAGAGGCTGGTTGCGACAGGCTTCAATGTATTTCGCAAAGTGCTTGATGCTCGCGGTGAGAATTTTATTTGCAACTTTTTTTGTGTCAGACTTCTTTGTTGATTTACAAACTTCTTCTCCTGCAGAGGTATTCTTCCGGGGTTGAATCTTCGGTCCACTGATATTTTGGAACTTCCTTTGTTTATTCTTTTGGAAACCATTTCGTGGGCCCTTATCATGGGATATTTCACTGTATGATAGGCGAGAATTTTCTCTTGTGATGAGGGAAATCTGACCTGGTGTTTTTTTAATTGCTTCTCTTTCCTTCGCGAGAGAGACATCCCGGATTTTGACTCTGTGATGAATTTGTGTGTTTTTGCGTGGGTCAAAGTCTGAGGCTTTTCGAAATTCTTTTCGTGGCGTTCGTTCGCTGCTGGATTTTCTGCAGTCGTATTCTGAAGAACTGTTTGGCCAGTTTTTACAGAGCTTGTTTCGGATGTTTTTGGGGAACTGCATTCCGACTTTCTTCCGTACAATTGGCACATTCGAATGCATAATTTCTCGGGATCTTTTTTCTCTGTCATCGCTTCTCCAGATATTACTGACTGCTTTTCGATTCGTGGCAACATGGTTTTGCCAGAAACTGTGGCAGGAACAGTCTTCATTGCTTCCGTCGTTAGGACAGGAAAATCGGACTTGTTTTTGGATACTGTTCCTGCCTTCTTGACCGTTGGTTGCATCAACATTCCAAGAGTTGTTTCCTGAAATGGTGTTGGAATCACCCTCACTTCCGCAATTTTTGGGCTTTATCTGAACGGTTATATGTGGATTTTCGGTAATCATTCTTTCTTTGATCGAGAGGTAATTAGCCTAATCTTCGTCCGGCCGGCCGCCATTACCTCAGGTGTGTCAGCGGTTGGTTTCATACTGATTCTCCTGCGACGGCGGTTTCTTCTCGGTATCTTCCCTTCTCGCAGCTGCGCGATGCCATAAGCTGATCTGACGTGGGATATGTGCTAGTTCATTTATAGTTCAAGTAAGCAAAATGTTGCCTAGAAACTGAAGGTATTATTGCGATTCTCTCATAACCCACACAAATCATGGTCATTCATGAAATGTTCGATTAAATGAATGAGAATGCTATACACATTACCTCACGGGGTAAAAATATTCACAGTTTTTATTTCCAGATTCTAATACGAAACGTATACAAAAAGTAAGACATGTGCTCGAATGCGTGTTCGGATCTAGTTGATTACAAGACATGTGGAATTACATGATTAGATTACTGGAATGCGTGATCAAATAGTTTTTATAATAGTAGACTTGTGTCAGCATTGGAACTTCTCCGTCTACCAAGGAAAGAGTAGGCTAAGACCGAGGGTAAATAGGAAAACAAGCGGACATTGATAAAGAAATAAATATATTGTGGGGCAGTTCAACGAATTGAAGAAACTTTGTAAAAATATTATAACGGAGAATTCAGATTTGTTAATTGTTGTGTTTTTTAAAATCAGATAGACAAATCATTTTCAGTAGTGTTTTCCTTTTCACAAGCTTTTATTGAATTTACTTCGATCGTATGTACGTCTTCCTTCCGTTTGAAAATTGGTAATTGATTTTTGACCACTTACAAGTTTCCATCAAGCTGAAATTTTACAGATATGAGCAGTTGTTGAAGAAATGACATTCTGAGCATCCGCCTGAAGGTCTCGCGGAGCTGAGAGAGAAACTAGCACATCGAGTCTTCACGGTAGCTCTGCACAGTCGCCGTGGTATTAAATCGGCAATATTCGGCATTCGCGCGTAAAAGTTAATGTAATTTGATATTGAGTGTTCCCTTGACCTTAGGGATAAACGGTCGAACGAGGGGTCGCGCAGCTATCAGGCACGTGGACGCCATCTATCGGCGGAAAAACGCCGTAGGGCCGGCAGGAGCGAGTAGTGCGATCGCGTGCCGTCGAGGGGTGAAGGGTGCTAGAGGCTGTTTAAACCGCATCGGTTTCAAGAACTTCTATGTTCTCATGAGCAATATTTGATCAGAAATTCATTCTTGATGTTACCGACAGTAGTTTGCATACAGTAGACTTTCGCTAATAGTAGTTTGCATGACAATAGATGATTACGAAAATCATCCCTTCAGGGAGTGAAAATGGGGTATAAATATATTTACGTTGTCATCCCGTTTCATAATTTGTTATTGATATTCCAGCCACTTTCAAGTTTCTGATTGAGATAAAATTTTACGAATGTGTATAGTATGTATGACAATAGTAGGTTTTGGTATCATTGTACGAAAAAGGTTTTGGAAACATTGTACTTTCCCTAAAGAGAAAGAAATGTGGCGATGTGGGTTTGAGTGTATTTCTCCATAAATCTAGAAGGCCTGGAGTAATTTTAACCAAACATGGTACCCAGATGACTATCTGACAGCAAAAACAGTGGGGATAAGACGACTCTGGTACCCCTAGGGACGAGGTGGGAAGGAGGTTAAATGTAAAAATGAAGAAAAATATGATATTCGGTTGGAAACCAAAGTTTTCGGTGCCGTTCAGATAGATAAGGACGTTCCGAATGTTAGGTAAGTTCGCAATTAGTCCACACAGGAGATAATATGTCACTAGCACCCATGGGCCAGGGGGTGGGAATGCGCCGGCAAATAAAAATAATAAAATTATGAGAGTTATCAGCCATAGTGATTATAAAGGAATGGTTTTCTTGCATATAGGACAAATAAAACAAACTAACGTTTCTATTACGCCGACGTTTCGACCTTTTTCGAGGTCGTCATCAGGGCTACAAACATGGCATCCAATCAGTACATTATATGCAGAGATCACTTGCAGAAAGTAATAAAATGAAACTGCACTAAACATTACATACCTAAATTAACTTCTTACAACATAACATCACTTCACACTCCTCACTCTCCATACCCTTAACACCATAATACAATGGCTAATGTCCCATCCTGACCCGGGTTTTTCTCCGGTTTTCCTTCGAGTAGAGGGTTTTCCTTCCTTCTTATACAGGTTCTCTAGGCTTTGTCTTGGGGCGTGTATATTGTAACAATAAATTGTGAATTTAGTGTTATTTCAATTCTTATGATTTTTAAACGCTATACTCAGAATAATCTATTGGTCGATAATAATTTGTATATGTAAAATACATTTTTTGTGTTAAATTACAAACATATTGACATTCTATTAGTATTATAATTCGTTTTATCTTATCTAGGAATTTTTGCTGAAATTTTTGAATCCGCCTCTGCCTTAGGGCCCTTGATCGGAATTGATGGGATGTTTCCTTGCTTGCTTCCGAAGAGTAAATTAGTTTATTGTCCTCCACGTGGTCATACGCAGTTTGTACTGCTTTTTTGAAAATAAATTTATTTCAATTTTATTTACTAACCACAAAATGGTCTCTCTCTACATGTGTGTGTATTCAAATGCATTAACTCAATGCATAGAGTACCAACCCACGACAAACAAAACATAAATTCCGTCCCTACATACAATATACACCATTTTGTAATACATTTACCGCTCATTATAATTATTAAAACAACTAAAAATAAAGAATAAAACATAGATGACGTAAAAAAATGAAATATATTAATAAATTTAAATCGATGACCCACCATTAACTATCCATACCAACCCCTACATACAAAATACAATTGATACCTATAAATATTCCAATTACAACACTACTTACTAATCATTGAAAAAAACTAAACCATATAATATTGACTAAAAAATATAATCACAATTTTTGCATTAATAATGCAACATCAAGAAATCATCATACCACACATACAATATTACAATTTATTTTTGCAATAACACTAACATCCTGTAAATATCAACTCCCACATAAGTATACTATTTATCACAATTTATAATACATTTAGCACACATTAGTGTTGTGATTATTTTTATTAAAATTGTGATTATATTTTTTAGTTAATATTCTATGGTATTATAGAGGAGATGGGATTGGGTGGGCTGAGTTTTTTCCACTCTTCATTCTAAAGTCTCTGAGAGTGGGTGACCAATTGACGATGTTCGTTCACGGTATCCGAACGACGAGAACGCCAACTCTCCTTGGCTGTAATATAGAGTGCATATAACCATTAATGAGCGACCAGCGACCAGCTTTTGTCTGGGCCAGGTCTCCTGTTTCGCGGTAACAATTGGCGCGCGACCCGGCGACCTCTCCTCAGAAAATGAAGAGGAGTGATAGAGAATGGAGAGAGGAAGCTAGAGAAATGAGAAGGAAGAGAGAAGAATAGGTAGCCGCAGAAGTCCTTGGTGGATTATTTTCGATATGAGATGCGGAAAATAAAATAAAACAGCGTCCCAGAGCGCAAATTGTGGCATGAGAGTGCACGGTGGTCAACAGCGTCTCTGCAGAAGCGAAAGGATTCATAAGAATGGAAAGCTCATCTCTTGGGAAGTGTTTACAAGGTGTACGAATAGGTGCCACAACGTCTGCAGGAGTATATTCTGTATTGGAAAAAAGTATTATACCCACGTAAAACGAATAATTTTTTCTGCATTATGTCTCTGCGTGCAATTAATATTGATTTCGCCTCAACTTTCATTTTGCTGAACGTAAGGAATACTAAGTAACTTTTTGTCATTGTGCCATTAGAAGGAATAAACACACCGTCACCTTATAGAATAGTTGATTTCAGTATAAAAATACATTTACATCATTTTTACACAAAATTGCTTCTAAATATTTTACACTTGCTGTTTTGTATAATTGGAAGAATTGGTTTGATGTTGACAGATTGATGTTCATAACAAGTAGTAAAATATTTTGTCATTCTGACAGTATTTATTGATGCAAAATTCTTTTTGACCGCATTGCGGCCATCTTCAGTGCGACAGACCCAGCACTGAAGATGGCCGCCATGCGGTCGAAAAGGACTTTTGCATTAATAAATACTGACAAAATATTTTACTACTTGTTATGTTTCGTATAAGTTTGCACTTTCTTCTTTGAAGAGGAACTGACACTGGAAGATACATTGTGTCATTACGTCTAGAATAATACAGGACCTCACCGCAATGGCAAGAAACCATGAACGTTTTTACACCCATTAAAATCAAAACAAATTATTGAAACTATCTTTATGAAACATATACCTCTCCCTACAACAAGATGAAGAACCTTAAAGCTTCATATGATGGATTTTTTACTTTTTTATTTACCCCTTTCCTTGCAAAGTTTCATAATTTCATTTGGGTTTTGAAATTGCCAATTCATGTAAGTAAGACAAGAAATCTAGGTTATACCCAAGGGGCCGTTACCAGCCCACGATTATACAAACAATAATAACCTGTTCAACTTCAAAATTTCCCGTAGTGAATAAATTTATTATCACACAAACAGAAAAAAGCGCATGACCGTGTATAACTCCCTCCCTTTCTACTTTTTATAATGGCGAGTAAAAAATACAGAATAAAGAAAAATTTATTTTCGATTAATGAGAGAAGGAGGTAAAATCCAGAAGAAAATTCTGTGAGGGACTTCATTAAGATTTAAGTTTCATTTGATATAAAACTATTTACAAACAACACGACTGTAGTATCTTCTCACTTTCAAGATTTCCGTACATTTACGAAGAAAATACGCGAAAAAGGTGTTGTTCGAAAGTGACGTGTTCTATCCAGAGTTATTTTAAAATATCGAGTCCTCATATAAACATGATTCCAATATTTATTTAAAAAATCAAGAATGTTAAACATTTGTAAATCCAGAGGTTGAATATTTGGATGAAGATAAAACATTGAAGTCGACTTTTTTTCTGTTGGGACAAAGTCATTATTTGGTCAGTTAGCATTTTTCCAAGTGGTTGTGCTACTTCAAATTAAATAAATAATTCGAGACTTCCGACCTTTAACGGACGAACAGTATATATTTTGCGATTTAAAAGCTCAATGTTTCAAAATTTATAGCATATTGTTCGTCCATTTAAGGTCGTAAGTGTTGAGTTATTTATTCAATTTGATTATATAATGGACTTCATTGTAGTAGAAGTTGTGCTAATTCAACCATTATTTTTAAGCACGCAATAAAAATAGAGGTAATGGATTACATTCTCATAATTAGTCATAGAACCATGGACTAATAGAACACTCATAAAATATTCCACGCATTGCTCCAGAATTTATCTACAAAGTCGTTTTAATTAAATATGAACTTGTTATTTGAATTGCAATAAAATGAAAATTTATACTCGAGATGTAAAACCATGAATCTGTTTCGTTTTAAAAGGTCTTCTTGTTGCAGCTCACGTACAGAACTTCTATCAAGGGCCACTCTCTCGAGATTTCCATTCCACTGGAGGTGGAGGAAGGGCGACACACATTCACTTCTTCCCTCCTCCTTCTCTCGAAACTGCCCTTCACGCATGAACTGGCCCTTTAAGGGCTCTTCGCCGAAACGATGATGGATGCAAGAAACTGCACCCCAAGTTCTTCTTTCTTAGTCGTAGAAAATTCCTTTTCTGGTATATTGAAGAAATATATTCGAGGGTGAAGATGGTGTAATAGTGGTAGGAGGAATGATATGATGAATGTTACGTAATGTAATGAAGTGTGTGTAGTGAGAAGGAACGACAAGGAATGTTTTTTACTGTATATTCCTTAACTAAGAGGGCAAGTCAATATATACGTCGCAAACGTCAATTTCTCTTTATACCGTTTTAAATTACGGGCACATTTTTTGCCAGCATATGTCTGTTTGTATAGACTGTGTGACATCTCGTTGACACGCAGTCAATCAGAGGCAGCCAGCGCACGATGGCGGTTGTGTTGCATGAGTGGACACGAGAAGGACAGTGTGCATTTGTGCGTTTTTTGTGGGCGAAAGGACTGTTCACAAAATGCATCCCTTTCGAGAGCTATCGTACTTCAGTGTGAAGTATAAGTCTCATATGGTCTTCATTTTGTTCTCCACTTGAGGAAACGTTCACATTTGGCACTAGCTTTAATACCATTGATACACTTTATAACTAAATTTAGTACTTTATTTAGATCGGGTGAAATGTTTTTAGCTACCAGGTTTTCCCTCTGAATAACAGAATTCTCAAGAAGCACTACTGGAATCTCTTCCTTCCTCAATTGTTAGCAACCATTTTTCTTCCCCATCATATTAGGAGCACCATCTGCAGCACAAGATGTTATATATTTTATTAGTATATTATTGACATTTAAATAAATTTTTAGCTTTGGAGGTAGTGGTGCAAAATCACCTTTATCAATATATCTTACGTAAGTTATAAGTACGACCTCTCTGTGTCTCAATGTTGATTCATCCATTTGAAGCGAGAATTTTCGTGTGTCATAGCTTTAACGTCTTCATCTTTTTCCAGAACCGTTAAAAATGCTTATATTGATTAAATTCTCCCCTATAGTATGACTTTTCCCAGATTTAGCGATGAGTAATGAAATTTGATCACTAGCCTCAAGAGTACGATTGATAGTTGCATTATGAGCAGTAAATAGAGACTATAATGTTACTCTTTTCTCAAAAATTTTCTTTCAAGTTTGAAATAATTCAAATCTGAATTAATATGACCATTATGTTTCGCCTTCAAATGTGCTTCAAGACGACCTCGTTTCATTGACTCGTTGGTCAAGCATTGTTGGCATAAAACACAAAAATGTGTACGTTCATCGTGGACAGCGGGTATGAAACCAAATTTTACTGTGACTTTTACAGCAATTTAACGGACGCTCATTTCAAATTAACACCAACGGTAAATGCTGAGTTATAGTGCGAAACACACCAGAAACTGAGACCCTGGCTATTTGTTCTGAATGGCGCGAAATGCTTAGTATCGGCGCAGTATAACTAGTAGTTCAATTCTAACGTCTAAAAATGAAATCACTGCTACTAACATGGCGGACTTACACTGGACATTGACTCTGCTCGAGTAGCGACTGAGAGTCGCCATACGGATAACTTAAACTCTGGATGTGTCCATTTTCGAATTCCCCCCTGTGGGCGTGGGCCCCACGTTGGGAAACACTGCTGTACCCGAAAAATATTTGATTCTAATGATAACGTTACAGTTCCGACATCACTATTGTGTCACTGGGATCATATGTTAACAACACATTAGTATATAACACAGTTTCAAGGAAAACTAAGCACTTTTGCAATGTAACACAACATTGGAGAAAGTTACAACAATCTGTTCGTAGTCACCGACTGTCACCATTCTCGAAACGTGTGGTCAGGACTGATAATCTACGTCGTTACTTCCTGGTTATGTCAACGTTCTGCATCAAGTTAAAATTCACGCAGGGAGTCCATGAGTTGTGACGTCGTCAAGCCGTCGTCTCTCCCCGCGTACGCTATGGAATCATCCTTCGTTGGCACGTGACCACTGGGATTCCCAGTTATCCCAAGAAGTAGTGTTCATGAAAAGAGATGCGCAGAAACCAGCGACTTTCTGCCGCGAATGCGACATAATAGGTCACATCACTCTATACCAAATACATTCTGCCTCCACACAGTCTGTGCAGTAAGTACAAGATCAGTTCAATGACCACGGTAACGATGCCAAGTAGCCGAAGGAATGCTTGTTCATCCAGCGGGTTGAAAAATACCTGTTGGAAAGTTCATGGAAATGGCGAGATATAAAAGAGAGAAAAACTAAATGAACATAGCTCAAATCCATCGAGCACTGCCACTGCTTGCAACCAACACTAGTGTGAGCTTTAATAGCTAATGAGTTTTAATACACGGATGCGTTGTTATCGGTTTACCAGAAAACAATATTTCAGCTAAGATTTTTCTTCTTCTGTAATGCTAATGATATCACACAAAATCTGATGGATTTGATAGTCAGAAATAATAATTAAAATAAATGACTAAAACTTTAGCGAGAGAAAATTATAAAAATTCAGAAAAAAACAAACTATTTTCTCAATTTTAAATTTGCTAAATTATTGCTAAATAACTTAAGAGAAATGTTATGAAAGTGTATCTGGTACAAAATGCATTCCATGTTCAGATAGAAATTTATAAACAGTCGTTTCACCGAAGCTTCAGGTTGAGTTTCTAACTAGCAAAGGAACTTTGTTTCTTTCCACGTGTAATCATCTCGTAAACACTATCACCACCTGCTAAAAGCACATCGTCAACTTTTATTACTCAATCAACGACTTGTTAGTTGCAACAGCCTTCACTTGTTTCGCAATGCAAGTAAGCAATGAACGCTCTCGCGTGAGTTCCCGATTACACGCATTAGTAGGATAACGGATGTAAGAAATACAGTAGGCTTTCCATTTAACATTTCTATAGCTTTCGTTTCGAAAAAAATGCAACATTCTAAGTATCTAAACTATTTTTTTATTTCACAGAATGTACAATGTACCATGCTGAGTTGTTCGAGTTCCTGTTTCGAAAATTTAAACGTTTTGCTAAAAGTATTGACATTATTAACGCCTACTATCTTATTCAATTTAAATATTTAAAACGACCTTGTAAGTAGACATCTGCTTTCTGTGATCATCAGGTGATTGTAGTACAATACCAGAGCGTTAATAAAATATAGTCTTCTTACAAGGACATTCAAAATATTCAAATTTAGCTTTAACTGTCAAATAGTTACTATTATTTATATCGTAAAGAAGAGTTAGATTATGTAATGTTGGACGTTTGTCGAGAGTGTTTTGGAATATTTTAAAAACCCGTTACGTGGTCATACTTTGTGAGGTCAAAAATGAAACGGATACTTGAGTTTTGAGCTACCTGTAATTTACGTTTTAGTTTAGTAATGTCAGTGAAAGTCCCAGTAATCTAAGTGTAGCATGACAAGAGACTTGACTTTCAATCCCATTAGTAAAAGGACGCGTATTCGTCATAAACACAGCAGCGGTTGCGTCTTCCCTTCTAGAATGCCGCTGTGGTAGAGTGCGGGTTCAAACTCTGCTCGGCCGAACTAGGAGAGGTGTTCAACTGGGGTAGACCCTCCGTGGCTACGTGATAGCATGCTCGCTCATCATCAAGTCATCCTGGGTTCAATTCCCGGCGAGGCCAGAAAAAATTGTAGCTTTTCACATAAATGTCCCAGTTCATATAGCTGTAACTACTGAAAAGCAAACCCTCCTTCCTCTATCCACCTTCACCTAGTATATAGATCTAACTATTTCTAACAAATCCCACTAAACCCTCCACGTGGTTCAAGATGTTGGTAAACCCAGCTAAGCGACCCACCTACTGACAATAATCTACCACTCTACTCCTACCTCTTAACGCTCCACGTAGATAAGCTTCAATAGTACGCTACATTTCCCATTTACAAATAGTACAACAAGTGGGGTTTCTCTCACCTTCTCTAGTCAGATATTGGTTTGGTACCGTAAGTTCTCAGGCAACCCAACATCTTTCCTCTCGGATTCCCTTTTCCAAGTGACGGTTGGGTGGAAGAGCAGGTCCTATGACCTGAACATAAGACATGAAATAAAAATAAAGAGCGAATTGTGGAGTAAACTTTTTCCCATGTTATACCTATTCAATTTTACCATCTCAGCGAGCTATCGATATAGATTTTTATATTTTTCACGTGACTGCATCACGCGAAACGCGTTTTATGTACGGATATATTAAGGAGAGTGCAATTCCAGCGTTTTCTTTCAACCAAGAATAACCATTGTGTTTTAAACGAGTTTTAACACGAGACATTGCCCATACACTAATCAATGTGTGATTTTCGTTTAGTTTTTGCACAATGAAAGTGACTTTGGACAATTTGCCAGTAATATAAATTTGAAAATCGTAGATATTCACTTAAAATTTGTTATGGTTAAGATATTTATTTACGTTATTTTCTCATATTAAGAAGGGTAAAGGATGAAGGTCACTTCCTGGCGCAACGTCTCGTGCCGTTTGTAGAGAGAGACACTATAGATAAGATGTTTCACATTCCACAAATTGTTGTCGGGTTCCTTAATTTATTTTCGGTCTTTAATTACGGAAAACCATTTTATTGAAAGCAATTCAATTACACCCACAGGTTTCATTTTTCATTCGTGGCATCGTGCGGGCAATCTCATATTAGAGAGCTCTCTAATAAGAACATTTAAATAAAAATTTATGAGCAAACGCCATTTTAATCATATACATTACTCTCGTTGCTATGATTAAGTTATTTCATTGGAAATATTTTGTAAGGTTAGTTATTTCATTCAAGTTGATTATATGCTTTTTCCATTCTCGTTTTAGTTTGTGAGTGTAGTATTACGTGTTGTTTACGAAAAATGGACTTTTGTGTTCGAGTTTCGAAAGGGCGTTCGTCTGATCGTTCTCTAGACCTCCCCAGGGCACCTGTGCGCATGTGTACAGATTCAGAGAGATCAAATCAAGACTTTCCCTCCTGTGAGATAGTTATCCAGACGCAGTAGTTTCGCGGACCAATGTGTCCGTTGGGGTTTCATTTAGGACGTAGTCCTTCCTCCGACCTGCAACTTTTCTGCAACTTCCAACCCGATGGGAAAGGGACTTGGCTCACGGGTGTGACGTCACTTTCCGAGCGGGAAGCATAAAACTATATTTGGTATGTTTCCAAGGACTTCGATACGATTCGTTTCTCCCTTGTTACATAGAACTACTTCTGTTCTGGAACAGCGTCGGAGAGCAGTTTTTGGATCGGACAACACCATCTAGCCAGTCGTTGGACGTGATTGTGAACATTGCAAACGCGTTACTCAGTAATATTTTTCAGTTTTTTTTGTTGAAAGTTGGATTACTATTATAAGTAATATTAATTATTTTGTGTAAATTTTTTAACTTATAGCAATGAATGTCGATGAAATCGGAGAAAACCCCATCCTCGGAGAAATATATTCACTTACGCTACCTAAATGGTTAGAGATAGATGACAACTATGAACGAATGTATTCTTCACCTCAACGAATTCTACAAAAACGTCCGCGATAGCATACGTTTATCTATAAGGTTAACCTAAATTATCGAAAAAGAAACTTATTAAAAATAGACGTGCAATTTAAGAGAGTAATTTAGGTTTAAAACAATCATCATAAAATTCATTGGGTTCTTTGTTTTGTGCATTTAACGAAGATAAAAAAAGTCTTTAAATCTTAAAATTTGGACTAGTATTTTAAATTTTACAAGCGTGTAAGTGAAATTGAGTAGCCGCGCCACCGCCTTAAATTGAGTGTCTTGCCTCGGGTCCGCGTGTGGACAGA
The DNA here is from genome assembly GCA_002313205.1 of Laupala kohalensis. Taxonomy (NCBI): domain Eukaryota; kingdom Metazoa; phylum Arthropoda; class Insecta; order Orthoptera; family Trigonidiidae; genus Laupala; species Laupala kohalensis. The sequence goes on along the minus strand of NNCF01131342.1, from coordinate 108,354 downwards.
GGCCTATCACGACAAGTCTTGTCAGTACATTTTGCCATGTGACTCCAGCGTCCACATTCTGTAAAAGGACGCTGGTTAGCTACTATAACGACCTCATGGCACAAGCACCTATTAAAACCTCTCCACGAGGGTATACTTATTACGCAAGAACGTCTACTGATACATCGCGGCATTTGACTTGGCTCAGGTTAATTTTTCTTATAAGTGTATCACGCATTATAATTGTCGTGGAGTATCGCGTGGCTTACGCTGTCATCACTTTTATCGAGGACAGTCGTCGCAATGCCGAGCGTGGAGTGAGGTCAGTGGGACACAGTGACGTGTTAACGACAGGCATTATATAAAGAAGGAGTTATGGCCAGCTCACTCTCAATCGCTCCATCTCTCAATCTCGGCCGCCTCCATCGCCGCAGGGCCCGAACCGCTGCACCGTCGCCAGGTCCGGCCGTCGTCCGCCGCCGCCTTGAGAACCCGCGACTGATCATAAGCGCGATGCCGCTTCCGGCTCCGAACTCTGGCTACCACGCCGCACTGTCACACGACCGCCTCCGACACCCGGTCCCGCCGCTGATCGCTCGATCGTAAGTATCAAAGCACCTTGAGCACAATCGGAGTTTCACTAGAACCGAACTTCCTTGTCACCTGCCCGACAGCAATCCTTCCGGCCAACCACTTAGGACACTGCCCACGACAGGATACGACATAATTGCAATATATCATTTATTTTATAAATCTGTATTTCATTTCAAGATATGAGATAATATCCTATTTTCCACTGCGCATTCCTTACTTGCATCATTCTAAATATTTGGTGTGATGAATATTTTCGTTCACATATGTACGCAGATAATTTTAAGCATAAATAACAGATTTGGTTCTCAGAGTAGGCTTTGTGTATAACGGCATCGATAACTAGTGAAAACATTTCATATTTGACAAACATTTAATTTATTTAACACAAACACAAACATTCGTCTATATAGATTTATTCCACTTCGACGATTTTCTCATTATGATTTTTCTGTTCTGACAAATTTAACAAAATGACCGTAAAACTGTACACTGTGCTTAACAAGGATGCTTTTGATTTTTCTGTTGATGTCAATATTAAACAAAATTGTTCCATATCATTCAATAATAATAAAATTAACAATGTTTTACAACAACAATAATGAATGAAATACCATGAAAACCTTTCCGTATAAAATTTCGTTCCTTTTTGAAACTATACATCTTCCATGTATACTAAAAAGAGAACATTCTTTTTACTGAAGTACTCTTCAATGTTGTTTCCACTAAAGACTTCATGAGAGAAATTGGAATCAAAATTGTACAACAAAAATCACAATATAAACTTGACAATGTAAAGGCCACTGATTTGGTAATACTATAAAAAGTCTTCGAATTTGGGGATAGCAAGAGTCTAGTAAATATTGTCGGAAAAGGTGAGGTCAAGACGAATTATTTGTCTAAAATATAAGAATATTTTGATGCGTTTATATGGTATCATCAAATAAAGCAAAAGTTATATTTTTATTTGATCATTTTATTCTTTTATCCTTGACGTAATCGTTTTTGTTTGTTTGTAGGAAACGTACTCACCAAAGAAGAAAGTTTCAATGAAACATGTTACATTTGCTAAACATCTAACCCAAGTTCTAGCAACAGTCACAATGTTGCTAAAATCTCAGAAAATCCTCAAGGATCTGCTATCAAAAAAAGGGAAATAACACGAAAGTTGGTGCTTAAAAAATGAAAATCATAAATCCTGGCTTAAAACGAAGAAAACGAATGGAATAAAATAAATAAAACATTTCTAACGTTAAAGACACAGTCTTGAACAGAAAGTGAAGAGCAAAAGATAAATTTAAAAATATGATAGGTGAAGTACGGAAGATTAACATTTAATAAAGGAAGTGGTGAAGTGGGGATGCTTCGGAAACTGTGAATTTGAGGTAACTTTTGGAAGTTTTAGGAGCTTAGTAGAAAAATTATGATACGATCCAATTACAATAGTTCAAAGTTGATACAGGTTGGGTTGTTACATGAAGATAATCATTTGATCCATGTGAAGAAAAACCGGTATTTACACTGAATTTTAGGAGAATGGATAAAATTGTTAAAATATTCGATCTTATGAAGAGAAATGTGTATGACCCTGTGAAGAAGTTCCTCATGAAAGGATTTCGCCAGCAAGACAGTGAGTCAGATTTGACAGAAGATGATGGGTCATTTACTGAAGATTACTCCACGGACAGTGTAGATTATACGTCAGCGAGTGAAAATGATGGATCCTACTCTGATGGTAATGAATCACCAAGCGATCTAGAAAAGCGAGGTTGTGGAAGCAATGCTACTGAGAAAAGTTGGTTCAGATTACCACCATGGTGAATGTTTATGAGAAGATTCAGAAGGTGATCACGATTACTCTCGAGTGCGGTCAGATACTGAAAGTGATTGAATTTTGTATGGATATTAGGGATCTCGTGGTCATATTGTACAAGTTTGTGAATAAGTTTTTGGAAACGAAACGTGGTCCACAGAATGAATTGGAATGTTCGCATTTCGGTGACGATTTGACTCAGAGTGAAGATGACTCAGAGTAACAAGAACAGCGGGAGGGTATTTTGGATGAGGGAACCAAACTTGATATAATGACACAACGCAAGAGATGGAATATCATGAAAAATTTACCATACTGGACCTTTTTCTTAAACAATCTGTATTTCGAAGGAAAAAATGAAGGAGACAAAAATTGCATACTTTGAAACAAATGATTTGGGTAACAAAATAAAATATTTATTTTATCTCAAAACTTTCGTATTTATATAAGTGTCAACCAGTGGAATTTTCTGAATAAATTCAAAACGTTCAAAGCTCTCTAACTACGGGGGATCGGGTTAGATCGGGCCAAAAGCAGCACTCCAATGAGTGTTTTAGTTTGTTAACAGATGCCCCAGATATCTCAACCATAATGTCACTAGATTGATTTACTTTATGTACAAGCCCGTGAAGTCTGTTTCTCTCCGAACAGTAAATTCAATTATATTCAACTGAAGTGTCAAAATTCGGTTTCGCAAATATTTTCATGAATTATATGTTTTTGAGAGACTTCAGATAGCTTTGAAATGGAAGTGTTTTCTTAGCATAACCAAATTTAAGATTTTGAACACTTAATATTAACATTTGACGTTATTGAAGTTATCAGGAAGTGACATTGCATCACAAGGAATAGCTAAAAATTTATCCCAGTCCTTTCGAATGTGATTTTAATGCTTATCTAGTTTAGTTGATGTAATTCTGTTCTTAACTGAAAGGAATACACAACACACGAGTTGTTGTATTTTGACGAATTTAAAAATAGATTGATTGAATGCACAATTCTGATAAAAGCGATTTACAAAATATTTTTTAAATTATACAGGACTTCTAAAACGATGTTAACAAAATTTTAAAAAATTTGGATTAGTAAAATTGACTAAATCTTACGGAACTATTAACGTAGTGGGAGCGTCATAATATCTTATGGCTGGTGAATGTGAGATCGTGAGTCCTATTCCTCTTCTGTTTAACTAGATGAGGTTTTCATCTAGGATTTCCCTTACCCACTATATTTTCCCTTTGGTCACATAGCGACCACCTTCCCTCCAACAAGACATTGCAAGGATATAGTATTTGTTGTACCTCTCCAACATTTAATGTCTTCAGCTGCGTCAGTTTGCTGTATGTTAGAAGTATTAGGCGTTACCGTCCCAGCACCGAAGAGGCAGAAGCATAACTACGATTGCCTCTGTCCCATCATTTATGTACTTCGTCGTCTCATCTCCTTTTATAGCTGTATTTCATATTTTTATTCTTTAATACGTTTAGGTATATTTTAAGGTAATACAATGCCAAATACTAATATCTCCATACATATTTCACATTAGTAGATCCTAGTAAAAATGAACTTACTTGCTATCTTTATCCCTGAAAATTAATTTTATTGGACAGTGATTGGATGGTAAGTCTGTTCTCGCCCAAGTATGTATTTTCTTTACAATTCATCCGACAAAAGAAGGTTTTTAATGTTCTTTTTATACTTGTAAGTATTAGAATGTGTTTGTTTATTTACGTAATAAGATATCTTTCTTGTTCACAATAAAAAAACTTTTTAAACACAATGATAAAGAAAAGAAGTTCTTGGTTCTTAAGGATAAGATAACAATTTCCTTCACTGTTAGTTATAATAACATAAGACGTTAAACTTTAAAAATGTTTTATTTGAGTTAGACATCATAATATTGAAGCATCATTGGGTTTATATTTGTTTTCCAAGTTTCAGCTCGATCAGTGGGGGAACTGGTTTAAAATTCAGTTGCAAGATTTACCCCAAACATACTAACAGGTGTAGTTAAATAAAAACTTGTAATATTTCCCTTATCATACCAACAATATTCACATAATCCATACATTTTTCGTAATCATCCTTCTTTGCTATTGAACATTATCCTTTAGATATACCGAACAACCCTCTACCTGTTAGATACTCCATACATATTGCTCTTTCCGCGCAATAATTTGGGCAGTATCATGAGACATGTAGGGTTGTTTCGTCTTCTAGATCACACATACAAAAGTCCATTATCCATTCTTACCTACCAAAGATTTAGCTCGGCTGGGACGCTCGGGACCTGTGTCGAGTGGAATGTCTCTAGTTCGCCACGCGCTCTATACGCCGGGTGATCGAGTTGGAGCACTGCTTACTGCCATTAGCAGCACTTCAATGTTTCATTAGCAATGTCTCATGTATCTTAACCATAACATCTCTGGGTCAACTTACTTTATTTACACGTCTGTAAAGGTAGTTCCTCTCCAAACAGTAAGTTAAAGAAAAATGTTTATGGTATAATTTTGAACTAATTTCAAACCAGAAAAAAATAAAAATAATAAAACCAATCATGAACTGAAATTTAATTTGGTTATGGTTTTCTATTGGATACAAATTGGTAATCAATTGGTTTCATGTATCGTCACACAGATCGATCCTGCTACGAATTCACAGTTCTTTACTTTACCCATTTGTAGACAAGGGTAGCAAAAAGTTGAGAAACAAATTGTAAGAGTATAAAACAAATTAAAAGAGTGTACAATTACTGACTCAATTTTCGTTCGCTCGCGCGAAAAGTCTATTTTGGCATCAAAATTGACATTTATTTTATCATCATTATCATACTCATTGACGCTACAACTCTTCTGGAGTCTTGACGACTTCCATGATTCACCTCAACCAAACTTCTCTATCCAACGCCACAATCTATCTTATGATCATTTTTCTGGCATCCTCATTCACTTCACATGTTAAAGAGTGAAATATTGAGAATTTCAGAAATAACTTTTTAGATATTAAATTTAGCAATATTGACCAAATTCGAGTTGAAATCTCAATTAGTTCGTGAAATATGGCAAAAATAGTAAGCGAACGCCAAAATGGAACGACAAAAACATGGAAACGTCACTACCCTTTGACACCCAATAAAAATAAATTTTTGAAACACTCAAAGCCCCGTTTCTATATATTTAAATAAATGTTTTTATTTAAAAAACGGAGATGATATCTCAATTAGTTCGTGGGTTATAGAGAAAACAAAAATTGAAAGACCTACATTTTACCCTATTGACCCTTTTATAATTGGAATTTCGAAAAATTCAGTCTAAGTAGCTGCTTACGTTACGAAACAAACCTACTGAGTGAGTTTCGTGTTTCTAGTTTCACTAATTGAGACTTTGCGTTAACATCAGACGTTCAGTGAAACTGTTGACAAAAATCGCTTACCTCCTTCAAACACCCGCAGCAATAGTCTTGAACATTCCCGCTCTACATTGTGAAAACAACAGATGTTATGATAAAAATAGAACTCCAACCTGGGTAACACAAAGCAAACTAAAACATTCGAATCCAAGCAATGAATCTTCAGTGCTGAAGACCAATGAAACGTTTTGTTTTCTAGAACATTCGAACAAGGTTGAACAAGTTGAACAAGGTTGTATATGTTGTCACTTCTTGGTTTACGTGGAAGCGATGAATCTTACAGCGTTTTGATTTCACAAGATAACCACTCGGCACCTATCCCACACAAACGCCTTCTTCGTCTTCTTCTTCTTCTTCTTCAGTCTCGATAGATCTCAAAACGGCATGGCTATTTAGAAATTCTTCATTCGTTTCGAATTTAAAATGTGACGTTACAAGTCTGAGATGTGTTTAAATTAATGCAACATAGTCATAATTTTTTGGTTGACTAAAAATATTCTGTATATAGTAAATATTTTAACCCGTCCTCTACCTCCATTTCTCGAACCCGTCACTGACGCAGTTTTCGTCAAGACCCATGGGCATCCCTGCAATCGTAGTAGATAGACAAACTAAGAGCCAAGAATTTCTTCCAAATCAAATTGTATTATCTTTCAAAACTCCATAACAAACAACCCGAATGTCATGATTCTTTCCGTAAATTCCGTAATCATTTTTAGAACAGTAAAAGTAAGGGAAAACGACTGACATATTCTAAAATCGAAAAACTGTACTAAAGTCATGTTGAATATCGTAAAAAAAATACACCTCACCTGCAAATTGCGAAGTAAAAGTTCCCTAAACGTATCCACCATTACTTAAGTGGTGAGGTCTTGAGAATCATAAGCTTATTGAAAAACAAATTTTCAGCAGGAATATATGACATACCCGAATTGATAGTTATATCTTCCTCTCACGTTATTTTAATTTCACTTATATCTTCACAAGTTCTTTATCATAAAGTGTGTTTCCTGATACATTTAAGGAAGCTAAAGTAAAGTCATTAAACAAAAACGAAATAAACACATTCCGGAAATTATAGACCTAAATACCTAAAGCATATGTTTTCAAAAAATCTGGAAAAACGTTTCTATCAGCATCTACTGTACTTTGTTTCGCATAACGTACTCTCTCTAAATATGTAAATTTCACCCCCGAATTTCTTGTAATCCTTTGTTTCAGGAATTAAATATCTTAACACTTCCTTGCATTTATATTTAAGAATCGCTCGTGTTTGTTAAGACCGAATTACTGAAGTGCCACCCTTGCTTCATACGAAACAGTCTCGTTCACGAATACAATTCTCACAATAGGAATAATATTCATTGTCCTAGAACTACTCTTTGCCAAAAGGGACCATATCATTCGGGAATCGTTCTATATAATTCCCTGTCCAAAAATATAAAAGATATTGTGAAATTGAATCTCTTCAAATCCGCAGTTAAAAGCTATCTCGTGCACCAGTGCTTCTACACTGTAAAATAATCATTTGATTTTAATAAAAGCTAAATCCGTCTTGTACTTTATCACGCCATTGCTGTAGTACTTTTTAAATAACTTATATCAATTTAAAAAAACACTATTTTATTGCATGATTGTGTTGTCTTATGACTCATATTAATTTAGTTTTATGTGTACTCAACTTTGGCACGGTTATGTACATTAATTCTCTAGCCCCATCCTGGCCCGGGTTTTGCTCCGGTTTTCCTTCTGGTAGAGGCGGATTTCTTATTCAGGTTCTCTAGGCTTTCGTCTAGGGGTGCGTTTATTGTAACAATATATCGTGAATTTAATGTTATTTCAATTCTTATGATTTTTAAACACTATACTCAGAATAATCTATAGTTCGGTAATAATTCGTACATGTAAAATATTTTTTTTGTGTTAAATTACTAACATGTTGATATTCTATTTGTATTATACCACGTAGGTAACTTTTTATCTCATCTAGAAATTTTTCAATCCGCCTCTGCTTTAGGACCCTTGATCGGAATTGATGGGATGGTCCCTTACTTGCTTCCGGAGAGTAAATTAGTTTATTGTCCTCCACGTGACCATACGCAGTTTGTACTGCTTTTTTGACGATAAATTTATTTATTTATGCTTATGATACTAATTCACCATGCAAATGTGTCGGTTTTCAAAAAGTTATATGTTACTTTCCCGACTTGGCTTAATTCGGGAAAATCGTTTCATTGTAATTACTGGTAAAAAATATCCATGTCATTTGGCAATAGAGTAGCGAAATATCCTTTTGCGTAACTCCCTTGTCAAAAATGTAAAGAATATTATGAAATTGCTTATCTTTAAATCCATGGTTAATATGTTCCCAATGCTCCTTTGTTTCTCAAATGTTAATGGTTTTATTCATATAAATAAGAGAAATTGGCATAAGTTCCATTTTCCAAATGAATATTGCTTTTATATGATTTTGATTAATTTATAGTGATGTTAATTTTTCCTGTACTGTATCACCTAACTGCTTTAGCACTTCTAAATTCCAGCGATTAAATTACATTAATTTCGTGCATGGTGTTTTTCTTTCCTGTTATTCTTAATAGTTTGTTTCTATTATGCAACCTTGGCAGAGTTGACTCTGCCGGTCTTTCTTTCGATTTTCCTTCGGGTAGACGCGGATATACAGCCGCAAAATCATTTCAATTATTTTGATTATTATTAATCTCGAATTTTTACAGATTTATTTTTATAACAATAAATCGACGACATCACGTATTTCTTAAATAACTTTATTTTGAAATATTGAATACAAGTCTTCCTTTGAGCCCTCGTGGGAATTGATGTGATGGCTCCTTGCTTTTTCAGATATTAAATTTATTTATTGCCACCCCACGTGGTCGTACGCAGTTTGTATCTACTTTTTAACAATAAATGTATTTATAAAATGGGTTTATGTGAAAAATTTAATCAAATTGTGAGTGTATTTTTTACAGCGATAACGACTCTGTCACAGATTAATGATTGTCAGTACTTTATGGAATATTGCTAGGAAAGGGGAAAGAAGAGATCGTTTTCTATCGTAATTCATTAAATATATGACAATTTAAGACATGATACCAAGAAATGTATTTCAGATGAATTATTATCACTCGTTCTTCTGCGCATGAATAAACATCGAGTAGTCAGTGTAACTTTTCCAAAATACATATATGTCTTCTCTATAGAGTATTGAAAGTTACACACAATCAAAGTGACCAAAGCAATTACGAAAGAGCGAGATAGACAGAAACCTTGAGAGACTCGTCACAAAAACGTTAAAGAAGAAAAGTAAGGAGGGGAGTTTAAAAAACGAAGAAGACACAAAAGTTAAGAAATTGTTCCCGCAACCAGAGAAGGAAAGTCGAGAGAGTTCAGTGGCGTTGTGGATGGTGGCGGAATGGGCAGCTCTAAATCAAAGAGATCCGCCTCAAAGTGTCCGTAGGCTATCTCTCCGACGCGATGGTGTGACCAAGGGTGCAGTGGGGAGCAGGAACTAAAGAGGGGTTCTTCACGTCCCGGCTCTCTTGCTGACCGATAAGATTTAGATTCTTCCGGTATATAAAGCAAACCATTCTCTTGCCTCTGCGTCTTATAGATTCCGCACATTCTCCCTTCGTCTTTTTGACCTCCCTTGCCATCCAGTCCGGATCACAGGTTACGACCTCCATGTCCATTATGGCTCAGGCTCATTCTTCCTGGAAGATCTTTTACATTCTCTGCATGTGAGTAAAATCACAAGAATGAAATCAATTCACATTATTTCATTCAAAACATACAATATCATCTACTATGATTAAGAACTATGAATCATGTAGAACAGAGCAACAATCTCTATTAAATGGAGAGAAATATTACTAATTCTGTAATTTTTATGAAACGCTATTATTCTTGGGTTGCCAACTCAAAAACAAAAAAGCATTTTTCTCCACAAATTGTTTTCTCAGCTAGAGCTTTCTCTTAATCGGCTCTACAACTCCTTGTGTGTCTTGGCCAGCTCAACCGCCTTCCTCCACTGCCTCCTATATTTTACAGTTTGTTTCCAGTTCTTTATTTTCATAATTTGTAGATCTTGGATTACTGAATCCTCCCATCTTATTCTCGGCCGACCTCTATGCCGTGGCTTTAATGGCTTCCAATTTGTTATCGTTTTATTACTCCTTGTGTTATCCATTCTTTGTATGTGACCCAGCCAGGTTAATATTCTCGACTTTATTTCTCTCACAATGTTCTTGTGCTGAATGAGATTCTCCAGTTCCTCATTGGATTTAATTCTCCATATTTCATCAGTGACTCTAGTCGGACCGAAAATTCTTCTTAATATCCTTCTTTCAAAAACCGCCAGTTTTTGTTCTACTTCTTTATTAAGCACCCATGTTTCGGACCCATACGTAACAACCGGTTTGATAGTTGTATTATACAGTCGGAGTTTCGTTTTCTTTAGCAGTAAGGGACTTCTGAAGAGTTGCTTGTACATATAATATGCTCTGTTTCCTGCCATTATCCTCTCATTAATTTCTTCAACCATGTTATTAGTCACATTCACAATTGCACCTAAGTATTTGAAGACTGGTACATTTTCTATTTTACTACTTTCGATGTCAATTTCTTTTGACTTGCAAGGTTTTCTAGGGCATTTCATATGTTTAGTTTTCTTGGTGTTTACTACAAGGTCTATCTTTTCTGCTTCTTTTAACTTAACAAATGTATATTTCATAGCATGGGTTGTTCGAGCTATTATTACAACGTCGTCTGCATAAGCACATACCTGTCTTAGTCTGGTGGATATATTCCCTCTTACGTCTAGTTCTTTTAAGTACGTTATCAATAGTCAAACTGAATAGAAGAGCTGATTAGGGGTCCCCTTGTCTCACTCTCATATTGATTGAGAAGCTTTCAGACATATCGTTATTTATCTTTATCCTGGCTTTCGTATTTGACAAGGTAAGTTTAACCAAATGTATTAAATTTTCTTGGACATTGAGTATTCTTAAATTTTCTATTACTGCCCTTCTCTGAAGCCTATCGAAAGCCTGTTTAAAGTCATATTCATAGCATTTTTCGTATATTTGTTTCAGGATGTGTATATTATCTACTGTCGACCTATTGGGCCTAAACTCCATTTGTGTTTCACTCATTTTATCTTCTATTTTATTCATAATTTTGTTATACAGACATATTGAGAAGATCTTGTAAGTAATGTTCAGCAGCGTTATGCCTCTGTAATTTTTACAGCGTTTTGGGTCTCCCTTATATATAGAAGACTGGCAACAGGGCATTATATGCCCTATATATAAG
>NNCF01131342.1:58989-88704 GCA_002313205.1 Laupala kohalensis | reverse complement strand
GACTTTGGTGTACCAGAATTTCAATGTCTGTCAATTTGTTTGAAAGGGATTGGACATTATGATGAAATATAATTATTTTATTTTCGCAAAAAGTTCGTGACTCATGAGAAATGGAATCGACGTTAGATTGTGGAGAGGAATTTGAATTTGGTACATCTTCTAGTTCCGGATCAAACCCGCACACTGCACCTGAACGCGATTGTCACCTTCGAGTAGATAAAAATAAAAATAGATAAAAATAAACTTACGTAAATAATAATCACTAACAACATGAAGGAAAATAGATTTGTATTTTAATTTAGTTTTGAAAGTACTATAGCAATGGAATGTGTACAGTCTTTTTGTCAATTTTTATTAAACAGTTTCTTACATGCTTTATCATAACAGGTGAAATGGAGTAACCATCACTGTTATCTGAAGGATTCCACATTATTTGTATCGCAGTTTAAGTGCTATAAGTTTCAGAGATATATTTTATGATCCATCTAACTTACAAAATATCTAACACTAGTAAAACCTGTGCGATTATTTCTCGGAAAACTGAAAGTAACTAACATTCAGTATGATAATATGAACCTTTACTTTCAGTTAGCAAGACTATTGGAACGAATTGTACGGCACATACTACTTTCCTCCTCTCCTAGTTGTAGGCATGTTTCACACGGTTTGTATTTAGCATTAACAATGTACAGACATCAGCAAAATTATGAATTGTATATGATAATGGAGTAATATGTTATTCACAAACAATTTTGTATGAATATTGTTTATTACATACCAGACCGTCGTTGTTGTTATTTGTTAGAACTCAAGCAGTCAAGTAATATCCTTTTCAAATAAATGACTCAAGTAGCTTTTTTTATGACGTTATTTTAATGTTACCTCGAAAAGGTGAAAGATGAAACGATAGAAAATCGTCAAAACATCTTTTAATGCTTTAGAGATTGTCATTTCCATTCAAACTCGTAAAAGTACGAAATATATTAATACTAATAACTATTATTATATATCTAGATGTACGGAGAGTATTATTTACAATTTGAACTTTTGTAACTTGGGCAACACGAAGTCCACGTTGTTGCCACCTCCCTGAGGATCGTGACAAATCAGCACAAATTGTGGAACATTATCAGATTTACAACTGTAAATACCACTAGATCACCCCACTACTTGTTTGGAGATTTGTATGTATGTAGCTTACTATGAAAATATTTTAATATCAGTTTCATTTTCAGAAATAAAACCACGATAAGACATCTTGATAGGAAGTATTGCGTATCACGGAACTTGGTCTTTCCTTATTATGATACACGATTTTTAAAATCTAATTCACGTATTTGGCGCCAAAACAGTATGTCTGAACCCTATTACGTCACCTCCTTTCTGACGGTTTACTAATTCATTAGACTTGAAGATGTGTTCGCGGCGCACACACGCTTTCCTCTAAGATACCAAATTTTCAGGCGTTGAACCTGCTACAGAATGTCAATGTGCTCAAGTGACCTTTAAGCAAGAAGTTTTAAATGTTTCCAAAGGAAAACGGACATGGAAGTCTCAGTTAGCATTGTGACGGTGCGATGTTTGCAAAGAAAACACCCATTTATTGTGTGAATTTCACCTCTCAGGTGAACAGTCCGGGTGGATTGTACATGTTTCGTGCATAAGCTTGAAAGATGAAGAAAAGTTATTGGTCCCTTAAAAAGGAACAAATAAATGCACGGACAGACATTTTGTCGTCATGAATGATGACCGTGACTAGTAAAGAACATGCCTGAAATCAAGACGCTGTGCTATGAGATAATCGTAAAACGCTAACACCTCTGACGCCTGCTTCTACTGTTTGAGTCTGGAACCCTGGACTGACTGGACCCTTTCAACCTTTGCTCGAATCCTTCCATATCGTTGCTACAATATTGAGAACTCCGATCATCAGTGTACGAATTTGGCAAATTGCAGATAACATTCTAAAAACATTGTTCTATAACTGTCTTCTATATTTTTTATCGAAAAATAACATTCCCTCTGACGATCAACATGGTTTTAGGAAATCCTTTTCCACTAATAGCGCCAAATTTTCTTTCTTGAACTTTGTAACCATATTTCTTGACCCTGGAGAAAATCCCCGGGGTGTTTTTTTTTATTAATCCAAAGCACTAGACGTCATCGACCACGAAATTATCCTTTACATATTGTATTATTTTGACATTCGTGAACTTGCATATTAAACTCTAACTTCCTATATAAAAGATAAGTATAAACAGGTAGAAATCCTAGACTAAAGATAATGTACTTTAGTATTGCTTTCAGAAGCAAAACAACTTACTTGCAACGTTCCCCAAGGTTTACGGCGCAATACTATTTTTATTGTATGTGAACGACATATCAAATGGCAAAATGGTTCCTTTTTCTGATGATTAAAACTTACTATGTAAATATGAAAACGCTCGAAACGTTTTGTGTAAACTCTTGTCTTGGTTCCATGCAAATCATCTCATATTAAGTTCAGATCAGCACTCCAAGTTAGTCAAATCACAGAGAAGTATAATTGTTTTGTTTATTTTTAGTGTAATTGTTTTATAACACAGCAGTTTAAATTATAATGATGAGAAAACATGATTTAATTTGCATCTATGGATTATAATATAGTGCAAACAATATTCAGGAGCTCGCTTGACTCATTTGAGATGCATAAGAGCATATACAAACATGGCGACCGCGCACAACGGTTCAATTTATGCATCTTCAGAAAAAGTTAATAATAATAAATTTTTATTTCGTGGTTAGGCTCAAGCCTCTTCCGCCTTACCACCGTCAAAAAACCCATAATAATACATGATAATAAAACATATAATATTGTAATGTACTTTTATATTTATATTAAAGTGCAGTTTAATATTAGGACTAACCAGATAAATTATATTGTTTAATACATATTTAATGGTTTTTAAATCATATTATGGTTAAATAGTAAGATAAATTTATTATTAATGCACATTGAAAATAATTTTTATGATTTAAAAAAATGACAGTACATTAGACCTATTTTATCACGAGAATTTTATTGAATTTCTATCTTAGTCTTTGCCTGGACAAGCCAGCTACTTCCAGAGAGATTCCGAGAGACATATGTTAAGAACCAGCAAAATTCCACACCCTAGCTACTCCTACGATAAAAGGGTTATTGTAAAAACCTTGCAATAGATATTTTTCCCATCCATACCTTTGGGTATAGAAAGAAGTTTTGACTCCTGAAAGCGTAAAGAGTTTAAACATTTTAAACGCTCAAGTAAGTATAAAGGACTTTTCATCATTTTCATGATTAGAAAGTTGGTCATGTTTTGGAAATAAGTGTTTTCTCCATTAGACGCAATGTATTACACCATAATTTATAATTGCCATTACTTATGTTTCGAAAAATCAACAAGACACACGATTGAAACGGTCGTGCAGGTAATGGTATCAAAAGAGAATGAAGCGGAGAATCACCTGATGCATACTGGTGTGTCCTCGCGCATGCGCAGTATGATCAGAATCGAGGTTGCCGCTTAAAAGGTATAGTATTTATATTCTGATTAGTTCCCCTCGGTACTGAGTCGAGGGGTCAAGGGTGGCTCCTATCACGAAAAGTTGAAAAGATTAAGTTCTCAGTTTCTCTGATAGAGCGTGCTACTTGTGTCACACGCCCTATCTAGATAGCCAAATGAAAGAGTAGTAACAGCTGGTGTCTGGACCGGTGTGAAGTGAAATACGTATTATATCTTTATAATTTTTCATTTTTAGTCATTTTCCCATGCCGAAACAACGAATAACTATTGCATTATTGAATAGTGTGAATTCTAGTTAGCAATTCAACGCATTATTGATCTAACCAATAAAATGTCAACTAGACAATGAAACAGTATTTTTTGTAACACCCAACCACATTTGGACCTCAACAATAAGCTGTAATTTTTAATTGATTCTTCTTTAATCTTACTGATTAATTGTCAGCAGAGTGTGTTTGGCTGTGGACACAAGGCGTGTGTTGGAGTTTTATGTTTGTGTACAACTTATTTAAATGTCCTCTGAAGTGTTATGTTGAAACCACTGTTAAGTACATGTTACTCTGTTCATTTATGCACATTTCTGATATTTTAGTGATTTAATTCTACGTACGCTAGTTCTACCTTAACACTGACAAAACCAAGACAAAACTGTGTCTATGCCATTTCACAATGGAATCACAAAATCTGAACATCATGTTTTTCTTTTGTTAAGCGGAACACAATTAAAAACTTTTATGAAAAAAGTCTTAGATCACCTTATTCAAGACAACCTCAAATTGAATTGGCACTTTGATTATCTCAATTCAAAATTATGTTCACTTATTTCCCGTTATTTGCAAACATTTACTTCTATTTACAGTGCGGCATTATGGTCAAGTCTGGTCAGATCATCCGAACTTTTAAAATTCAAAAGCAAATTGTTCGGATAATTTGTAATATCCTCGAAACTCTTGTAAACCTTTATCTAAGGAAATAAATATTTTATCACTTCCCTGCATTTATATATATGAAACGGTCGGGTTTGTTAAGATCGAATTACCTAAGTCCCCCCCCCCCTTGTGTCATTCGAAACTGTTTTGTTTACATATACTTTGTACGGGATAGGTATAATATTAATCGTCTGAGAGTGTCAACCACTGTTCGTCAAAAAAGTCCATATCTTTTGAGAATCGTTAAATTTAATTCCCTTCCCTAATACGTAAGGGATATTAATAAATTAAGTCTCTTCAAATCCTCAGTCACAAGCTACCTACTGTGCCATTACTTCTATAACGTAAAAGAATTGACTGATTTGAATAAAAGTTAAATTTGTCTTGTTCTTTAACACGCCATTGCTATAGTACTTTCAAAGTAACTGATAAAAATTAAAAACTATTTCCTCCATGTTTGTATAGTACCTTGTTATTAATATAAGATTAGTTTTATCTGTACACAATATTGACTCGATTGTGCACATAAATTCTGTAACGCCGTCCTAACCCGGGATTTCCTCCGGTTTTCCTTTGGGTAAAGGTGGATTTTATACACAAACTCTCTATGGTCGGTCTATTGAAATAATTTTTCTCGAATACAGAGTTATTTTTATAGATATGATTTACAAACAATATTTTCCAAAATTTTGTATTGAAATTATAAATCTCGAATATTCCAAACGTGATCCTCCTAACTGCAGCGTGAGCAGACCGCGCGCTCTTTTCTGAACTGATTGGGTGAATGTAGATGTTCACTTCACTCATACCTCGAAAGGACAGTAGACAAAAAAGATATACTTAAAGTCCAGTTTATGTAAAATAAACAGTGATTTTTGCTTCTTTGAAACTTTTTATTTGACTATGATGAATTCAGGGTATAAGAATCTTCATGGCATTATTATGAAGGGGGAAAAACATAAACATTATAATTTTTCTTTCATTTTATTTAGCCATCGGTCTTTTGACTGACATACCAATCACATTGCCATTGCAAGGCTTTCTTCTCATTCCTTTATTTTTCTTTCTCCTTTACGTCTCCATATACTCACTACGTTCTGTTAATTGTCATCCATGTCTGCCCCTCGTTTGCCAGCTGCGTCATGTTGTCTCACATTTTGTTGACGCCATTTTTTGTTCGGTCCTCCTTTCTTGTTACGCTTCTTTTTTCAATACTTATGATTCCTACCTCATTCATATACACCCTGTACCTTCAAAATATCTATTTTGTTTTTATAATCTCACACATTTACATTATCGTGCAATCCCCCGTCCCCCGTCTTGACTAAGTGCTTGTGCCGCCACTGAGTACTATGTAGAAGCATCTTCATCGTGAAGCCCGCCATCTTGTTCTCTTCCGTGAGGCGAGTGAAGATAACTCTCCCCGCTTGACAACTCACTCGCGCTGCACCAAAAATTCTTTTTGGACTTGCCTTAATGCATTTCAGAAAGAAAGGAAGAAAAAATAAATTTCCGCAGAAATAACTCGTGGCATGGAGACACAGCTTAGGTTTCAGAGCTTAAGGCTGCGGAGGTTGGTGGAGGGGGAGAGGGCAAGGTGAAGGAGTGAGACACGGAATACAAAGCGACAGCGGAAGGGATTTCCATGCAGCAACGGCGGGCAGTTGGAGACCCGCAGGGGCTCCACTTGGATGTATCCGCTCTTACCCTTCTATTCCCCATTCATCCCAAAAATTCTACTGGTGGATGAGAGCCATATTGGCGCAGTCTTCATGTACATAGCAAAATGTACTAACTTACATTGCTTTGTCTTTCATATTCACTTGTGTTAAAAGAAGCACAAATATCTCGATTGGGGACGTGTAATAGTTTATTTAACCACGATAAGAAAGTATCAGTTTATTATTACATAATTAGATACATAATAAAGTTTATTTTTACATAATTATTTTTACCTGTTGCTGCATTTAAGCAAAAGTTTATTTCGTCTCAAAATTCGATTTTTTAAGGATTTGAATATTTAAAAGATTCCAATATTAGGGATTAGTGAAAAGAAGTGACTTTTTAAAAGTTCAGTTAGTATTCCTTATTTCCCAGAAAAAAAAAGATTTCCCGTTGATGAGTATAAAGGATTACAGGTTCTCACTGAAGGAATATGTGTACGATTTGTTTCAAGGAAGACAAATCTTTCAAAAGTATGGTTTTTCTCATTGGCAGACACGGAGAATTGTGATAATGGTTCGTCAAAGACCCATAGATGTAAAGAATCGTTAAAAATTCTATGACAATTTTTTTTTTGAGATTGCAAAGTGTAAAATTTATAATGTATTGATGCATGAACGTAATAGACATCCATCTTGATTTTGTTCACTGTTTTGTAGCTCTTTCTCCAATTCGTACTATGGGGTAGAATCAAGAGAGAGGTATGTTTCTGATATTGTTTGACATCTGTACTTCTGAATATAACTAATATAGACAAATGACCTGAGTTTTTGGCAGAAAATTTAATTTTGAATCAAATTCAGAGTTCAGTATTAAATTTAGAATTACACGTCGCACCAAAAGAAAAGAAAATTTGTATAATAATCACATAGAAAAGTAAATAATAAATTTATTGTCAAAAAACAGTACAAACTGCGTATGACGTATAAATAAAACAACATTCCGTATCGTCTCTAACGCGAGATTTCCGCCATATGAAATGATAACGAATGAATGACTAAATTGAATTGTCTGCCAAAAACTTAGGTAGTTTGCCTGCTCTGGTTCTATTACGCGTTTCCGCGGAAAGCAAAGGAATACGATGCACGTTCTTGATGAATTTAACCATCAACATCTTCAATGTCATACATCACCTATGCAACCAAGTGTTTCGAATACTGAAATCCACCTGCAAATAGTGTCAACTAGAATTTGTGTTGACATATAATTAAACTGATATTGATTCAATTACGGCGTTTATGAGCTTGTTTTCTCCTCTCTATCTTTCCTCTGTATACTCGCAATAGGAATAACATTGACAACCACTCCTCGTCAAAAAGTGCCATATCATTCAGAAATCGTCCTATATTATTTTCTTTCCATAGACAAAAATTAAACTGAATGTCTTCAAATCTTCGGATAAAAGCTACTTAATGCGCCATTGCTTCTACGATGTAAAATAATTCATAAATTTTTATGAAAATCAAAGCAATATTCAAAACTCAACTTCCGAGTGCGTACTCGTGGAGGAGTGTTTGCAACGTCAACAGCCTTTAGGTGAAAATATGCATCCGACGCGTAGGTACGCGAAAACCTCGCTTATGTGCTACCAGCATTGGAGCCGCCTGTGGTCACTTGTTCCCTGAAGGGGGATGTGACCCAGGTTCACCGGATCAGGCCAGGTGGAAGTTGTGTACGGATTTGGGAGTCGAGGTGGGTGGTGCAGTGGATAGCACACCTGCATCCGGAGCAGGATGTCCCGAATTCGAGTCCCGGTCCGTCGCAATTTTCACCTGTTGACGTTGCACAAAATCAAGTTTTTTGCAACAAACGAGGATTTCTTTCACGAAAAAAAAGTGTGCTATTACGTGAAGCAGGATCGCATCTTCTTGACGAAGTTGAATGCCGAAAAGAGTGTCAAATATTTAAAGGAAACATGTGCATCTTTTAGTAAAATGTGACAGTTATTTAGTAAAATGAACCATCGTGGCTCAGATGATAGCGTTCTCGCTCATCACCTAGTCATCCCGGATTAAATTCCCTGTGGGGCAAGAAAAATGTTTTTGCTTTTCACATTAATATCCCAGTTTGTATAGCTGTGAATTCTGAAAAGACCGTCGAAGTGAGTCGGTCCACGTCCTGAAGTGGGATACATAAAATGTTTTCAAGTATTTCTTTTATTTCATCCTTGTTTAACACAAATCGTAAGAACTCCCAACACGTTCACCTCTCCAGCGCTCAGCAGCCTATGCTAACAATTTGCCAACAAGAATAACAATAAGAATTCATATAAATTAAGCTTATTGTTGGAGAAGGAAAATATCTGATTGGTGCTCTAAAATATACAGTTTCATTGTCAAGGTAAGCTTTTTATTGGCTTTATCAATAATTCATTGAATTTACTAATAAATTCACACTATTTAATAATGCGAATAGTTATAAGTTATTTCCATATGAAAAATGAGGGGAAAAATGAATTTAATAAGATACAGTACGTATTTCAGTCGCTTCCTGGCTCCCCTGAAAGGCAGTTGACATTCTGACGACGATCGTCATTTGTCAAAAGGTCCCTTGTCTTTTGCCTTTACGTTCGAGGCAATAGTTTCGACGCCATTAAAAGATTTGATAGCTGGTATTTGTCACACAACTTTACTTTTATATTCTATGAAATATAAATTTGTTGATATTCTTTTAGTTTATAACAAATAGGTAACTATTGTTATTATTTTAGGAGAGCGTATTTCATGATTTCACCTTGCGGCGCAAAAATGATAAATTTACCACAATCTTACGGCCCTTAATTGGAATTGTTGTAGAGGTCCTTTGCTTGATTGTGGAGTGTAAATTATTTTATTGTCCTCCACGTGGTCATACTTAGTTTGTAAGTTTTTGATTAGAAATTTATTTATTTATTTACTTTCATCTGAGATTTAGAATTACAAGCTCTATTTTTAACGTTAAAATAGATATAATAATTAAAAATATTATAATGTATCTAAAAATTGGTGATTGTGCACCTATTTGACTCAAGAGCAACACAGTAAAATATTCTTCTTAGTTTCAGTGTATAAAGCACCCCAAAAGCGTCAAAAAGTGATGTGCATGCCGTTTATAAGAATTATAATTATTACCGAAAGTATAAAATTTTTCTATTGCGATAATCCCCGATTTACACTTTCTCTTCCTTGTTCCTTTCATATAAATCTTCTCTTACGACTCCCCCACCCCCAGGGGACTTACATCTAGTAAGTACGTGTTTGGCAAACACGGGGCCCCCAGCTCAGTCTGGCATTACATCCACTTACTTGTTGTAGGCTCCTTCCTTTCTCTTTCCTGACCTTCCTTGGTCACCTATTGTTTTCGATCCCGACGCTACGAGGGCTAGGGTACCTTTCATTTTCCTCATTTTGTGTAGATATATGTTTTGAGATATGTTTTGATATATTGTAATTCAGGAGTATTTATAGTGGGGTTGAGTCATTCGGCGAGTCCCACACGCGGGGAGAGTCATGTTGGCTCTCTTAGTGTGTAACTGCATTTTCCCTACCTGTACAGAATTTTAGGGCTCTAATGACCTCGATGTCGACGATCCGTAAAACCCCACAAAAAATATTTTCTCTTACGAAATACTTTTATTTAATTCCGCTACTAAATCAACTCTGTCTTTACTGCTTATTGAATGTGTTCCTTTCCATTAACTTAAAAGAATTGGGCCTTATTATCAAAGAGTACTGATAAATATGGAAGTATTATGACTTGTCTCTTCTTGAGGATGCATCTGCTATTATTGTGATTGCAGAGATGTATTTTATTATGATGACGGTTTACATCAGTGTTTTTAAAGGAAATGTTTTGTTTTTACTAGCAGAACTACCCGGTGATACTCGGAATTTGAAAAGAAATTTAAAACAATTATTACTGGATATTCTAAATAAAAAATTTTACATATAAAACATTAAAAAATTGCATTGTTAAATAAAGATACAAAGATTTGCTTCAACATTCAAAGAAAAATTTAGGTACTAATAATTGACATAAATAATAAATTTATTGTCAAAAAAGGAGTTACAAACTGCATATGAACACGTGGAGGACAATAAACTAATTTACTCTCTGGAAGCAAGCAAGGGACCATTTTATCAATTCTGATCAAGGACCCTAAGAAGAGACGGATTTAACGTATCAGTACACTCCTAAGATCAGAACAATATAGTTCGTTACGTGTTATAAAATTAACATAATACCAACTTATTTAATAAAACAAAAAAGTTCTTTCAGAAATACGAATTATTCAAACTATAAATTATACGGAAAGAATTGTTTATAAATCGTAACTATTAAATAACACTAAGTTCGAGACTTATTATTTCAATAGATACCGTCCCTAGAGCCTAGCGAGTCTGTATAAGAAATCCGCGTCTACCCTAAGGAAAACAGGAGAAAAACCCGGGCCAGGATAGGGCTACAGAATTAATGTACACAACCGTGCCTAGGTGGAGAACAAAACAAAACTTACATGAATAATAATACACAATACAAGCATGAAGGATATTAGTTTGTAAATTGTTATCAGTTTTTTTTAAAGCTCTGCAACAAAGGTGTTATAACGTACAGGACGACTTTAACTTTCATTAGAATCAATAAATACTTTTACATTGTAGAAGCACTTGTGTAGTAGGTAGCTTTGACCGCGAATTTGAAGAGATTCAATTTAAAATTGCCTTTTATATTTTTGGGGCGAGAATTATGTGAAACGATTCGCGAATGATACTGCCCTTTTTGGCCAATAGCGGTTGGCACTCTAGGACGATGAATATTATTCCTATTGTGTGTATTCTTTTCGTGAACATGACAGTTTTGTATGATAGATTTCCCTATAGAGATGATTAAATCAACTGTCAACAAGTCTAGATTCTTTTAGCTCATTTAGTAAGGTGTTACCCGAGGGTCTTGTAAATTCTAAATTCATGTTAGTTTCCATATTTCTCTACTTTCGTGGAATTAAATATTCACCTTCTTAATTACGAAAATTTAATCATCTTCTAAAGCACTACAACATTCCGTTGTAGAACGTTTTGTTCTGTTCTATCACAGTCTTCCATTCCTTTCTGTCCATTATTTTAGCGGTCCAATTCTTGATTTTCATATTCCTGAGATCTTTCAGCACATTACCTCTCCACCTGACTTTTGGTCTTCCTCTCTTTTTGGTGGATAAGGGGAACCAGTGGAAGATTTTCATCACTGCTCTTATCATTGTCCATCCTGTGTAGATGCCCAAACCAGCTAAACCTCAGTGCCTTCATAAAATTTATTACGTTTCTAGATTTAATTATTTAATCTATTTTTCTTTACTTCTTATTATCCAGGTGCCATCCTCTACTTTTATTGGGCCGTATATTCTTCGCAAAATCTTCTCTCAAATATCATTAGCTTTTGATGTTATTTGCTTAGGATGCGTATGCTTATCTCTACTACCCACTTTCTCAAAAATCCTAGAAAAATTATTCTATAAGCGTCTTCTAGATTTTTTTATCAAAAAATAACATTCTCTCTGATGATCAACACGGTTTTAGGAAATCCTTTTCCACCACAAGCGCCATATTTTCCTTCTTAAACGATGTTACCACATCTCTAGACCGTGGAGAAAATCGTCAGGGTGTTTTTCTTGACTTATCCAAAGCATTCGATGTCATCGATCACGAAATTCTTCTTTCCAAATGCATTCTTTAGGCATTCGTGGACTTCCGCCTCAATGGCTAACTTCTTATTTAAAAGATAGATATCAACAAGTAGAAATATCCTATACTAAAAATAAAATACTTGAGCGTTGTCTTTCAGAAACAAAGCCACTTACTTGCGGAGTACCCCAAGGATCAATTCTCGGCCCTATACTCTTTTTATTGTATGTGAACGACATGTCATCATCCACATCAGATTGCAAAATGGTTCTTTTTGCTGATGACACTAATTTACTATGTAAACACGCCAATGCTCAAAAAGTTTTGTCTAACCTTTCGACTTGGTTCCATGCAAATCGTCTCATTGTAAACACTGACAAAACAGTGTCTATGTCATTTCACAATAGTATCACAAAATCTTTACCCCAGGTTTCTCTTTCTTTAAACGGAACACAATTAAAAACTGTTACAAATACAAAATTCTTAGGTCTCCATATTCAAGACAACCTCAAATGGAATTGTCACATTGACAATCTTAATTCCCAATTAAGCAAATTGTGTTACGCATTCCGAATCTTAGTTAACGCAGTTAGTCCACGTATTTCCCGTTGCGTATATTTTGCAAACGTTTACTCCCATTTACGTTACGGCATTACCTTCTGGGGTAATTCCGGTCAGAGTATTCAAACTTTCAGAATTCAGAAGAGGATAGTTCGGATAATTTGTAAATCTCACCCCCGAAACTCTTGTAAACCTTTATTCAAGGAATTAAATATCTTAACACTTCCCTGCATTTATATTTATGAAACAGTCGTGTTTGTTAAGACCGAATTACTGAAGTGCCACCCTTTCTTTATACGAAACAGTCTCGTTCACGAACACTATACACGCAATAGTAGTAATATTCATCGCCCTAGAGTGTCAACCACTCTTTGTC
Source organism: Laupala kohalensis (assembly GCA_002313205.1). Taxonomy (NCBI): domain Eukaryota; kingdom Metazoa; phylum Arthropoda; class Insecta; order Orthoptera; family Trigonidiidae; genus Laupala; species Laupala kohalensis. Next base: position 75,914 of record NNCF01131342.1, on the reverse strand, counting down.
CAAAAGGACCTTATCATTCGGGAATCGTTCTATATAATTCCCTGCCCAAGAATATAAAAGACAGTATGAAATTGAATCTGTTCAAATCAGCGGTTAGAAACTACCTCCTTCACCAGTGCTTCTACAATGTAAAAGAATTTATTGATTTTAATAAAAGTTAAATTCGTCTTGTACTTTATCACGCCATTGCTGTAGTACTTTTTAAACAACTTATAACAATTTCAAAAACTATTTTCTTGCATGATTGTGTTGTCTTATGGCTCATATTAATTTAGTTTTATGTGTACTCAACTTTGGCACGGTTGTGTACATAAATTCTGTAGCCCCATCCTGGCCCGGGTTTTTCTCCGTTTTTCCTTCGGGTAGAGGCGGATTTATCATACAGGTTCTCTAGGCTTTGTCTAGGGGCGGGTCTATTGTAACAATAAATCGTGAATTTAGTGTTATTTCAATTCTTATGATTTTTAAACACTATACTCAGAATAATCTATAGTTCGATAATAACTTGTACATGTAATTTTTTGCTTAAAATTACAAACATATTGACATTCTATTAGTATTATAACTCGCAGCTAACTTTTTATCTTATCTAGGAACTTTTGCTGAAATTTTTGAATCCGCCTCTGACTTGGGGCCCTTGATCGGAATTGATGGGATGGTCCCTTGTTTGCTTCCGGAGAGTAAATTAGTTTTTTTCCCTCCACGTGGTCATACGCAGTTTGTACTGTTTTTTGACAATAAATTTATTAACTACTGTTCTTATGTTTCGGATGCGTATGTAACTACTGGTCTTATTACCGCTGTATATAGTATTAATTTTGCACTTTTAGAGAGAAATTTATTTTTAAACAATGCTTTATGAAAAAAGAATGTCCTGTTTCTAGCTACTATTCTTTCTTTAATTTCTTCTTCAATTCAATTATCTTCGTTTACAACAGACCCAAGGTACTTGTATGAGTTTCTTTCATGATATACCATATCATCAATTGAATGGGTGTCTAGAAGAAGGGCATATGTTACAAATTAAAAATTTTACAGGAGGGACAAAAATAGGAAGCTTGCAATTGAAGTATGTTAATAAAGATTGAATGTAACATACGACCTTATTCCAACGCACGGTGGATCCGGAATGACATAATATAAATAATAACGATTTTAAAAAAAAGAAAATCTTTATTGAAACTCGATGAAACATGTAAGAAAATGTAAAGCAAAACACATTAAACATTGAGAACTCCTCTGCTACACGACTTTTTTTTTCACTACGCAGACTGCTGTCTTTGATAGTACACGTCAGAATGTGACAGCGTTTGAGTAAACAGCACTTGCTGTACATCGACGCAGAGGGTTATAAAGTTGTTTCTTTGTCATCAGCAAGTTGTTTGTAAACTACACCCGCTTTTGTTTGGTGAAGTGCACTATGTAACTCTATTTTCCTCATTTCCTCGTCATTTGATGCTGCAACGAGTTTTGCATAGTTTAAGTCACATTGCTTGCATGTATCGGATCTTGGAGATCCGAATCTCAAGTTAAACTCCCGCTTAAAAACATTTCTGTACATGCTACGAGAGATCGTATCATATTGAGGATGTGCCTCTAGGAAAAGGCTATGTATCTTCTTTACAGAAAGGTTCATGCTCAAGCACAGTTTTGAAGTTAATCGTCGGCTATAGTGGCTTTCAATCGTCGGAAAGCTTTCAATATGTCGTTTAACAGCATTTCTTTTATTGTAGTTCTCGACCCAACACCGATTCATATGTCTTCCTCTCATATCCTTGGGTACAATATCACCGTCTTTTAGTTTCAATTGAAGAACACGGATGCGTTTCAGAGAAATGGAAAAAATACTTGCCAGGGTTTTGAGACACACGGCTTTTCCATTGACTATATAGTCAAACCGAACATTTTTCCTAAAAGTTGCGTCTGAGTAGCCTGCTCTCCTGCGCGTTGGCGCCCTAATGCTGATAAACTTCAGCAGGAAAATTATTTGACCATTATAGTCAAGTTCATAAAATTGTTTAAACAATGTGTGAACATAATTTAGAGAAAGTTCTTGGCAACCACGTTTTGTGCAGATTTCTTGACATCCTCGCGCCTGAGCCGGACGTTCTTTCGCTGCCACAATCTCGCCTTTACCACGCTTGTTCACATATTCCTTGCCCGCGTTTCTAAGAGATTTCAGTTTCTTATCGCGCTACTGTTCAATGTTTAAGAAGCGCCTCTTGCCGCTACCCCAGTTGTTGCATTCACTCACTGACATATTTGTATTACTCATTTTTATAACCTCGCACACACAACAATAAACAAAAACGTATGATAAACAACGAAGACGATGGAACGCTATGGTGAATAAGGGTTGATTCCCACCAAACACCGCACGACTACGTTACGACTCAACACATCACTTCCGTACGCTACTTCCAAACGTTGTACGCCCAGTATCTGGGTGATTTGTAACATATGCCCTTCTTCCGGCATCTCTTCACTATTTTTTCTACAAGCGCTGCATTTTACTGCGCTCTAGCGCACATGGGGGGAACTAAACCGGTTCCTACTTGTTTACCATGCAACATTTGTCCTTTTTCCTCAATTTTTTTAAAAATTTGTAACATATGCCCTTCTTCCAGAAACCCATTCAATTGTGTTTTCTGTAAGATTCAGATTTCCTCTCTTTTACCACATATATTCTGTTTTATGCGTGTTGATGGAGAGTCCATATTGTTAGGATTTTATCTTGAGTTCAAACAAGACTTTTTCTAATATTTTTCTTGTTCTGGCGATTAGCAATAAATCATCAGCATAAGCCATACATTGTTTTAATCAAGTAGTAATATTACTTCTGATATCAAATTGGGCCAAATTACGTCCATTACTACTCAAAATCTCTTACTTGACCTCAATCACAACATTGAACTCATTATTTAGCTGATCATTGATTCTCATTCTAGTCTTGGTATTACTTAGTGTGAGATTTATTAAGTTTTTTAGTTTTCCTGGGATCTCATAGTCAACGAGGGTTGGCATGATTTTATCTCTGAGCACGAAATCAAAACTTTTTGCATAGTCAACAAACATGTTATCTAACTCACTGTCATATTATTGACATTTCATGTATATCTGTCTGGTCAGGAATGTGTTATCAATAGCGGATCTATTCTGGCGGAACCCGACCTGAGTGTCGCTTTATTTGTTTTCTACTAGTACAGTCAGCCTATTATTCAGTATAATAGCGAAAATTTTGTAATCTATGTTTAGAAGTGTTATGGGTCTATAGTTCTTACATTCATACCTGTTACCCTTTTTAAATACGGGGAATATAATAGCTTCATTCCGTTGTTGTCGGAGTTGCTGAGTACTCCAAATTTTAAGAATTAGTTGGAGTAATTTCTTTTTACGGTTTCTTCCACCAAACTTTATTAGCTCTGGGGGAATATTATCTAAGCCAGCTGCTTTGTTTTGCTTTAAATGATTAATGATATAACAAACTTGATTAAATATTGGTTCTTCGACTAATGCTTTCGTATCTTGTCTGATCGTCTATGATAATATTTTCTTTAATTATATCCGGAGGGTTAAATATCTCCTTAAAAAAGTCTCTCCATCTCTGTAATTTTTGTTCATTCTACGTCAGTATTGTACCTGTCGAGTCTTTACATAGGTCTGGAGGATTTTGGTTTACCTTCAGTCCATCCACCTCCTTAAAGAATTTTCTTGACTCATTAGATTTATAGTTTGCTTCTACATCTCTAACTTTATTGTTTATCCAATTTTTCTTCTTCTTTTGACACGTTTTGTTGACTTTCATTCTTTGGACTTGATATTTCTCAAAAGTGGCCCTGGTTCTTGTTTGTAGCATCTTGTTTCTTGTTTTTCATTTCTATGGCTTCGTTACGATCGTCATCCCACCACTCTGTTTTTATTTATTACCTTTACCTATGGATTCCTCTGCTGCTTTAATTTTTTCCCCTTTGATATCTTCCCAGTCTTCATTTATATCTTCTATTACATTTCGATCTTTTAAGCTGTTTGATAGCATCTTTCTATATGACAATAACCTTTGCGGGTTTTGCATGTTCATTTTGTTCTATTTCGTTGTTGCTTTTATTTTCGCTAGATACGTTACTGGGAGTCTCTGTCTAACGATGATTTTTAGCAGATAGTGGTCAGAGTCTATATTGGGACCTCGTAATGATCTTACATCTTTAATAAGCTCCTTACGTTGGTGATAACATGGTGATAACATTACGATCATGGTGATAACATGATCGATCTGGTTTAACCTTTTTGAAGGTCTGGCCTTAACCAGGTACCTTTATGCTGGAACTGAGTACTCATTATTAAATAATTTGCTGCAGCAAATCCACATAATCCACCATTTTCGTTTCTTTTGTTATGCATAGTGTGCTTGCCAGTAACACTGCGGAAGGATTTCTACTTACCTAGTTGTGCATTAAGATCTCCTAGAATTATTAACTATTATTTTAGATATCCTATCAACTGAGTTTTGAAGCTGGTTGTAAAACAACCAGCTTGTCTTCTTCAGAGTGATCATTGGTGGGAGCATACACATTAATTAAGGATATGCTATTATATTTTTCTTTGAATCTTAAGATGCATATTCTTTCACTAATTGGTGAGAATCCCATAACGTTTCTGCAAACAGATATTTTTACAAGAAAGCCAATGCCTGGTTATGCGGTACGATTATCTGAGCGATTATAATAGAAGGTGAATTGATCTGTGACAATTGACATTTGTGTTTTCTCAATTTGATCCATGAGTTGTTGTAATTTTCCGGGCTGCAACAAAGTTTTAACATTACGAGAGCCTATAATCAATTTCCCTTTTCTTCGCCAGTTCAGTCGTTTGGTGTCCGTCATATTCCGAGGCTGCTTCCTAGAGCGTTTAGCATTTTTATCTTTTACGAATGATGATGAGCTAACACAACGCCAACCCTCCTCCTTTATCCGGGCTTGGGATCGGCAACGACTCTGGAGAACTACTCGATCCACCCTCCAGAGTCGCAGGCGGAGTTACGAAAATTAAATACCACTAAGAAAACTAACAAAAATACTCACAGTTTTCAGTGTTGTGTTCTTAACATTATTTACATAATTACGAATTATTTAAAAATCCAGGTAGAAGGAAAATACAATTTACACAGGAAGCGTAATACACGAAGCACATAGTTAAGATTTTTGAATTCTTTTGTTTTCGTTTCAGTTGTTTTTCTGCTCTTGTTATTCATTAATGGTAATCATGCTTTGCATTTCAATTGGAATAACCCTTAAGAAGTGTCCTTTAAATTTTCAAATAAATTCACCGATTATCTTTTCTGATTTACATGCAATAGACATGCGTTATGCGTTTCAACTGTGATAAATAAATTGTCTGAAAGTGATGAAATGATTTATTTAGATAAATATGGATTTGGTATATCTCTTTACATGTGGATTTGTAGCTTTTAACAACAAAGCATTGTGTTTTCTCTCTCGGAGCTGAAACATATTAAAAATTCTTTTTAAAAGAAAGAATAATTCAGCCCAAGGCAGTCGTCTTCTTCGTTTAGTCCACGAATCCTATTCGCAATGACAGATAACTTCTGTCTCACCTCACTCGTGCTTCTGACACGTGGAGCGCTGTTTGAGCAAGGAGATAAACAATTTAGAAGCGGTGCAGAGGAAATCGCGTTTCTCTAGTCAAGGATGCGCGGCGCCGCATGCACAGATTCGGTTTGCTGCTGTAGGAAGCTGGGGACGAGAACCAGGGAGCGGAATTTCTTTACGGCTCGCTGAGGTTGCTTAAAATAATTTGTTATGGGAGTTTTAGACTTTGAAGCTCCCTTATTTCTTCTTCTTACACATTCGCTCAACAATAATATCTCGGAAATAATAACCGGGCACAGCGATTTTATATACTAGTCCCAGCTTGAACAATGTGTCACTCTTTTTATAATTTAGAATAGGCGAAAATAGTAAGTCTAAAATCACTATACTGATGTTTGAGGATGCAATACAGTAAGCAAGCAATTCAATATTGAGATATTTGGTTGTAATATTATGTTATTTTTGGAAATAATGGAATATTTGCTTCACGTGGTACATCTCACACCGGATGCCGCGCCGGTTGAATGCTTGTCTGGTCCTCCTGCGGCAACACACGGTGGCGGCTTAAAAAATCGCTTTACAATCTTAACTATTCATCCAAAATTTTACGACTGAATGAAAGTCTTTTATCTTTCTTAAATACACAACAAATGCAAAACCCTATTAATTTGATGAGGATTTATTTTTATGTACTTGAATGACTCTCTTAATTTGAAGTATTTCAACCCGTCAATATTTAAAACTTTTTCTCCGTTGATAGACATGTTGTACACTGAAATTAGTGGTACAACAGATTTTCTCAATATCGCTCCAAAATGGAATAATAACGACTGAACATTTATTTATCGCAGATAAGTGTAATTAATTAGTTAAAACATAGATTTTCAATTTGAAGCTCTGGGACACGACATCAACAACACGGATTTCTAAGCGCAGATGAAGCATTGACAGTGCGCACGCAATGGACGAAATATGAACAGAGCACCCGGTCGGTTTCTATTTCCTCTGTAACTCGACTTTTTCGGCCAAAATACACATTGAGACAACTGTTTCGTAGTGTATACATTTTGATACATAATTCCTTAGAGGACTTGATATACAAAAAAGTATAATTTCTTAGTCGAAAAATGATGAATAAATTGATATTTTGAAAACAATCCCCTGATGAGAGAGCTCATCACGAGAACCAATGCACCTAACTCGAAAACGATTTCTACATTTTTGTTGGGAATTTAATTAGAAATATTTTTTTCGTATTGTTATCTTTCTCGAAAACCTGACCGTTTTGTGACAAACCGGTGAAAACCGCGAATATGTACCTTAGGGATGGCTTTTAGGGGTGCATGGCTCCGAAAAAATTGGGGGAGAATTAATAATCGTGAACAATACAAATTCTACATCTAATTACGAAGTTTCAATTTTTTTCCCTTGAGGGCTAGTTTTTCATCTAATGTCAGTGTCACGGACTTTTTGTAGAACTCATTGAGACGAAAAATATTGACACTCGTTGTCGTTCTCTATCTCTAACCATGCAGGCGACGTATGCAAATATCTCTTTCCGAAGATAATTTTTTTCCGACTTTTTTTAATGGGGTTTTAGGGCTCGCAAACATCAAGGTCATTAGAGCCTTTTTTTCCGACTTGATTTAGTGATATTATCATTACCTATTATTTGTGCTTCCTAGCAGAACAAAATATATACTAAAACAGGACCCCTAACCCATCCTTTTTATCTCATGACTCCTCCGGTATCCACTGCTGCATTCTTCCGCACTTGCGAGTTGCGGCTAAAGTCGTTAGGTTGCTACCCCTGTCGGGGGTGTTAGCCGGCTGCCTCGACCGTGATTGGGTTATCAGACTAGTGTCCTTCATCCTTGTCTCTCTTTGCTACTTCTCTTGAAAAGGCGATGGTCCAGAGTTTCCAAGGATGTTCGACCGCAAGAACGGCCCCTTAATATTCCAGCCAGCCGGTCGGCGTGCCTTGCTACCACTAAACGGAAGTTGTGACACAGAGGGCGCAAGTTTGTAGATTAGTCGCCGTTGCGGGCGCTTGTAAGAACGACTGGACAGCTTCTGACTGTGTTTTATGAGCCTCTCTTCGTCAGGGAAGAGTTACGTTTGGATCCAAATTACGAATGTTAGAAAAGTATATCTCTGTGTTATCTTGCGCTACTTTCAATTTTTCAATATCTTCCTTTTATCGAAATTTTAAGTAAAGTTAAGTACAATAATGGCAATGGCCCAGAGTTATAAGAATAAAACTACTCCTCAATTAACGGGTCAAGTATGATAAGAAGGTAAGATATCCCGTAACACAAATTTTCTCGTGACATGACTCATTCGATTTTTCATAAAACTAAATCTTATAGCTAAAATTGTCGCTAAAATGTCCACCTACAGCGCCGTCACAGTAAAGTTTTTCTTCTCAATATCTTGGTTACATTTGAGCTATCATCTGGGGGTTTTAACCTCTACAAAATGCTGATACGTTGTCCTACCGGAACACTAGAATGTTTTTACATCCATATTGACTGAAAGTGCATCAACAATAGTTCAAATGGATCAAAATATGTTTTGCATTCCTCCTGGAAATATAAAAAATTGCGACTGAAAATTTTAGAATGCTGTGAGAAATCGAATTATTCACCAAAAATTCACATAACTTTGGCACGTGATGTAGGAGATTTTTTGAATTGTTTCAAACGTCGCGTATACATTGAAGTCAAAATATTGGGAAAGTAAAGAAATTTTTTCCCTTAGTGGCTGTGGTAGGGACAGTAAATTCTGAAATAAAAATATGGACCTAAAGATTGATTTTGATTGAATGAGACATGTGGGCATAAGGAGACTTTTAATCCTCTATTGTCGTTGCATTCTTTTTCAAAAACAGTAGGATACATTTTAGCTCAGACTTGTATTTAAAATAAACTAATTCAGAACAATTATTATTAAGCTCTGCAATCTCATGAAAACACATCAAACTCACATGTAATTACCAGAACGTCTAACTTTCAACTAAAAAATGTAGCTTCCTTCAATTTATTTTCTGTAAAGTTGCTTATCTGGAATGAGAAACAGTTAATTTTTTCAGTGTCTTTGTATGTGTAACCCTTGTAAAGTCAATGTTATAAACATTTAGTAATAATAAGGAAGCAATCGGAGGCATTTCATTTTGCATTTCGTGCGCATACAATGTTGCCGGTGAATAACTATCACACCACGAAAAAAAAAATTAACATATTTTTCAAGAGCATAACAAATTTGTGGCATATGAATAGGTTTCCTTTCGGAACTGAGTTACTAAGTTGAGCAATGAATATGTTGACTTACGTTGCCCATGGAAACCTGATATTTCACAAAGCTCTGACTGTGAGTGCTAAGAAACAAGAAACTGCAAATGAAGACAAGATTAATATAGTTCCTTTTAAATATAATATAGTGATCATGGATGGCAAGACTGTACAATTTACGTACACGTAAAACTATTGTAGATGAAATTGATACGACAATGCCTTTTTCTTCACTTGATATTGTCTTAACTTCAAATGGAATAATTGCTTTTAGGTTCATGTGCTTATTTTTTAGTTGTTAAATGAAAAGTTGACATCGTACTTCAACTAACTGGTAATATTATATAGGTTTATTTAATTTTCCAATTTCATTTTTCAGTGCACCATTTAATTAAGATTTTTTCCATTATGAGATTTTGAGAAGAGTTTCATGGTTTGGAAATTTCGTGGTATTCGAAACACATTTCTTACGTTGCATTCTATGTCGGTTTGGTTCTATGGAAGTGGGGTGGGGGGTAGGTTGGAGCGCACATTGGAAGAAGTTTCCGGAATCGTTCTGGAAGATTCGAAGCGTTGCTCGTATAGTGCACGGTAGTAGAAGCTTTCCTGCCCATTGCTCTCCTTCTTCTCCGCTCTCTCCTCTCGCCCCCAACCTCTGCACCTATTCGCCAACAAACCTCAGAACGGAGCTCGTTCAATCCCGTTTCCACAATGCACTGCGCTGACCGCTCGCGTCTTTCTTCGACAGTTGAGGAACGAGCAGCGTCTCAACCTTCAAATAGAGTCCTTAACTAAAAGGGAAACGCCAGCGACGGAAATGTAATGGGGAACCGTCATCGGTAGTCTAAAGTCATCGCTTGTACGCTACCGCTGAGTGGTAGAGCGTGGGTTCAAACTACGCTCGACCGAACTAGTGAAGCTCTAAGCTGGCGCTTCCCGAACCTTCTCCAGACAAATGTCGGTTCGGTACAATGAAACGTATGAGTTCCCCAGCTCTAATGACCTCGATGTTGGACTCTAATGACCTCGATGTTGACGAGCCCTAAAACCCCACAAAAAAAGAAAAAAGTTCCCCAGCAACCCAACATATCTCCTTCCCAATTCCCTCACCCAAGTCACAGTTAGGTGAAGAGCGACCCAGATGGTCCGAACCTCGCCAAAAGAAATTAAATAAATAAATGAATAAATAAATAAATTACTCATAATTCCCGAAAACACTACGAGCAGTTCTAAGTACAACCACGTAAGTATGGATCACATGAGTAACAATTCTATTTCATTGGGTGTCGCTGGCGCTCAACTGTCTTCTCGTTTCTGGAGTCTACTAAGGAACCGGAGCCTTGCGAGAACGTGTGACACAAACAGTGGGTTATGAGAGTTCGGATCGATATGCACTAAAATCCTCGAAATATGCCCTAAAAATACCCAGGAGAAATGCATAATTCAAGAATTTTAGCCAAAATTCTTGAATTATGCATTTCTCTTTGATGTATTCTTTAATTTATGCACCTCATATCCTCGGATTAATCACTAATCTTCAAAACAGGTATCTGTTCATTCATGCATGCAGCAATATAATTTGGAAAGCTCTGCGTACAGAGTGAAAGTTACATCAATTTCAAAATCGAAACTTTTTGGATTCTTTTGCTGAGGAAGTCCCAATTGTTACAAATTTTACATACGTCATTGCTATAAACTGTGACATCTATAATAATTACTACAATTTTCATCCTTTAAGAGCCTCAACCGAAGAATTAAGACGATAAACGGGCCTCTGTACGCTACACGTACGTGTTGGATAGAAGGTTTTTATTCTGCCTGGTTCCTTAACTCACTTAGGAAAGTCATTGATTGAACTCATATTCTGACACGTTCTTGGGTCTTTAGGCAAGAAAATATTCGTCAATATGCGCTAGAAGTGTATAAATAAACATTTCCTGTAAGTTCATGACTAAATATGACAAAATATGGTCAAAAACCAAAAACATGCATTAATATCCACTTATGTTAAAATATGAATATATATGCATTTTACATTTGAATTTAATGTGTCCAGCTACCTTTAAAACATATTTCGTCAAGAAAAAGCCAAACAAACCAAACAAATGATATGCAAAATAAGCAAAATCCGAACTCTAGTCATGAGAAATTATGTACTTAAAGCCTGAAATGTCTCTGACGGTTTACTGTCTTCAGGATTCAACCTCCGAACATAGTACATACCTTTTCCTGCGTCCTCCATTCCCCGAGACACTGGTGAGTTCCAGAAAACGAGTTGTTTGACCCATTACCCGATGGGCCTCATCTCACCCTACAGCCTTGATATCTTAAGGAACCCTAGCTCACGTCTACCAATTTAAGCGATCATCACTGAATAATCACTGAATTAAATTTCGGATACTCGTAACAAGGCTGTAGTGATATATTTCGAATTGAGTAAAAAAAAGAAGTAATATTTTGTAAAATAGAAATTTCTGCAAAAGTTATGATAATTAAGGATTAGAAACGAAATAAGAATTATAATGTTTGCTTTTTTAAAAGGATATTGAAAATATTGTATGCTTTGCAATCTATCTTGGAACTCCTTTGTCAAATGTTGTTTAAAAATATGTGGTAATTAAAAACACCTAAAAAGTTTTGTTTTGCTGGTGGAAATGAATTTTGTTTGATCATTTTGAGTTAGATTATTCCTTCTTTACAAACGCTGGTAAAAAGTCTAAGAACAAGTCAACTGCAACCAAACCTTAACCGTTTAACCATTATTTGGTGTTTAACCCCACATTTCTTGCTTCATTTAAAGAACTTCGACCCGGCATTTTTTTGACTATATACCTGACTCTGAATGTCAAGAAACCGAAAAGTTCCGAGAGAAAAATATTGATGGATGTTCTTTTTTATAATATTCCATCTGGGTCAAAGAAACAAAACGTATTCCTAGCTAAACTAAAAATACAAAAAGTCTGTTAACATTTTTATTCAGGAAATACATGGTAAGTTGGCTTAAAGCCTAGTTTTGCAAAAATGCAAAATAATTATTTTCTCTTATAAAAACCGTTATCCAAAACATTCTTGTTTTTAACTGCAAAAATAGAAAATCTGCATAAAACAAAAAATTACCATTCTTTGGTTGTCATAATAGAAATTTCAGTGAGATCGATTACTTGAAAATTAAATATGTCTTTATCAAAAACAGACAATTACGTGTGGGAAACATTACTTCTGACTTAGGAAAACATATTTCTGACATATTGTTTAAATTATATTAGTTTTATGGTCTTCTTTAGTTGTGTAAAACTGTCAAAAAGTCATAATATTCAAGGTACACATGTGACTGAAGTGACCCAACGATGACAATAATTTTCGTAAGTACCTTCAGAAAAAAGTTACATGCAGCCAGTGCAACTAAGGAATACATAGCGGGGGAATGCTTTTATGTATATTGTAGAGTTATAATGAAAACTTACTTCTTTTCTGACCGGCGTGTGTCGGTTGAGGTTTAAATATAACGTTCTTCCATATTTTGAGGGTTGGTATGGATCATACTAAAAATATTGTCCTTTAGATATTCCAGCGTTATTTCTCAACCCGATTTCCTCCCAATTGCTCCACCCTGAATTTTTATTGTTTTTTAATGAGCTGATGATTTCCATGACTTCACTGGCGTTAGTTTTGGAAGTGTTCGTGGGTGGATATAATTGGAGGACATTGATTTGGATATATTGAGTTCGTTATTTTACCAACTTCTGAGAAGTAAGAATTAAAAAAACTTGCGATGTCCTGAGGATTTGATACGATTTTGCCATCGTTTAGTAAAGAAACATATAAGACTATTCTTCGAAAAGTAGTCTATGCAGCTAAAGTTATGGAAAACGACAGGCAGGTACTAAAATCGAACAACCGGATGAAAGCCATGTGGAATATTGTTAACAATTACACGTCAACTTCTGAAAATCGCGAAGAAAATGTTTCTTTACTAAACGATGGCAAAATCATATCAAATGTCTATTGAATAATTACACGATGGTTAGTCAAGAAACAAGGAGAAAGGTCAGTTATGTCACTGTCGTGTCCCAAACCTCGCAGAGTGAAGGTCATTTGTCCTCCAAAACGTGGTGAGTATTTTTATTCCCCTCTACGAATGTTACTATCTTTTGAATCACCATTTTAACTCTACTTAACAAATTCAAATGCATCCCAATTGGTACCAGTTTCTGTAGCTGTATTTTAATTTTTTTTATTAATAATGACTAATTTTCAGTCATATCGCACAACGTTTCAAGGAGAAAATCATATCAACCCCACAGAAAAAATTGTATTTCCTATTTTATATCGGAAAATATTTGTGGGAGTGTCGAGAAGAACTCTTAGAATTATAGACACAAGCTTCAAAAATAGCCTTTTATGGGAACAAAATGGGGAAAATCGTTGATTAAAAAATGAATTATTGCGAGAAAAATTGTTTAAATAATCGATTCAGGTCAGTAACCATTAATTACTAATAACTATCAGATTTTTAGATATTTGGAGACAATTAACCTCAACAAGAAGGATGAAAAAGATTGGCAAATGAAAGGCGAAACACATAAATTTTGTTGCAATTGCAAGAAGTAAGAGATTTGATGAAGAAAGAGATTGTCTGAATTTACAAATTTGTATAACATGGAATAGTGAGAATGATGAAGTGACGAAACCAGAAGACATTGATAAATGAACAAGTACTGACCCAGATAGTAGACACAGAGCCTCTGCCTCCCCTGCAGGTACGGGACGACAGCGCTGATGAGAGCCAGCGGTTAAGTGCCACTGTAAAAGAAATTTAAAACAATATAGGAAAAAAGGAGAAAAGAACCTCGCACTGACTCGATCGGTAGAAAAGGTGGTCATGTCAGCCGTGAACGAAGAAAATTGAAAATGTTTTCTTTGTTCCGATAAGGAGTACCATGCTGTAACCACACCACTCAAGCCCAGATCCGGTGTGAGTTTTGGTAGAAGCGGGATTCAACAGTGGGGAGGAGCAGTAGAGATGAGATGACTGCCGATCCCCACATAAACACTACAATTCCTATGGTAGTTTTACCGCTGCTACCAGTCCAGTTTCCCGGACGATTAATCAAACGTATAATAACAATAATTAATTATTTAATACAACTTGAATTGAAATCTGAGTATTTACAAACTTGGACAAACTCTCAAAATCATAAATACAAGTATAATGTTGTCATTACTCAGATAATGCCATCAGAAAGCATTAATTACACACATATAAATTCAGTTGCTGACAATTTTTTTCGGAAAACCCACCTAGGTTATCCGAACCTCCACAATTACTAGTTGCTTTCTCGAGTAACGAACTGTTACAAGTTACATTTCTCGCAACTAGTAGTAAGTGTATCTAGGTTACCGCAGCAATCTCTTACAGTGGTCTGACGACCAATACTCGCCAGGTCACATCTCAAGTAACCTGCGGACTCAACCCACACGTATAAGTCCCTCAGTCCTTCCAATATATACAGAAGAGGAAGTCACGTGACCAGCTGGCAACCACGCCTTGTCGCAGCCACAACGTGCACCCCACCTCCTAGTTCTTCCAACAGCCGTCCTGGGAACGCAGTGACCTCACCGCGAGGGGAGGGCAACCGTCGGCCCAAGCCAGGCACCCGAACGTGCCCCTCCTTGAGTCTGTCATTGTCTCTGCATGCAGCGAAAATACCCCACTCATAAACATAGTAACATTCCTTATTTCAGGGTTCTGCCGACTTTCCTCAATGGGCCTCGCCTCGGTCCACATGGCGAGCACGTCCATTTTCACATAAATAGTATAATAGAAAGGGAGAGGCTAGCTCCAGTCACACGCTTCAGCTCCTCCGCTGCATACGGCGAAACTCGTCAATGGCGTTCCTACTCAGTCTCCAAGAAGTGAAAGGGTGTGGTCACACAAATAACATAGTAAATGGAGAGGATATTGCCGGTCACGCGCTACACATGCTCACAGGTCCTATTCGGACGAATTCCTTCTCTCTTTTTCTTCCAAAATTCTGCTTTGTTTTGTACCCAGTATGACATCTCATCCCCATGGTGAAATAAGATAAGGTGTGCTATTGCGCTTCGAATTGGAGGGGGATGTTGGCCAGCTAATAATACGCAAGATATATTTTGAAAGGGAAGTTAAAGGTGTTGAACAAATTTATGTATTATGTTTGAATGTGTTGTATATGAGATTGCCGTGATGCTATATGCGAATTCGCCTGCTCCAAAAAATTACCTTGAATATCATTGGCTTGCTCTGTGCATGCTCGGGACGGACACACCTTATGTTATTGCGCTACGTCTCAACCCTACATATCTTGTTTCGAGAAGATTTCGCGGGATAGTTTCCGAATATTTACCAATCTGGAAACTAGACTTAAAAACTTATTTTTCAGAGAACTTATTTTTGTTGCTTAAAATTCCTGCGTTCCACTCGGCTTTATTTACATGTGAAACACCACTCTTCTTGAACCAATCTACATCCTTCACTTTCCTTCTGTGCGTATTCTCGTCTTCCGCATAATCTTCCATAAACAGTTCCACAATTGCTCACATTCACTTGTCAATTACTCCCATATTCAGTTCTCATGCCGTGTTCTCGGTGATCGAGTTTGAGGATGAATATCAGGGGTTGACACGACGGTCACTGAGTCAATCGCTCATCGTCTATCATCATCAATTTTAGAGTGGAAGGCACATCATCAACTAACCTTCACCCCACTCTCTTGCTTAGTTACTCTCCTACAAGAATTTCATCATCTTGTTTAATAATAATAATAATAAATTAATTGTCAAAAAACAGTACAAACTGCGTATGACCACGTGGAGGAAAAAAAACTCATTTACTCTCCGGAAGCAAACAAGGGACCATCCCATCAATTCCTATCAAGGGCCCTAAGGCAGAGGCGGATTCAATAATTTCAGCAAAAGTTCCTAGATAAGACAAAAAGTTAGCTGCGAGTAATAATACATATATTATGTCAATATGTTTGTAATTTAACGCAAATATGTTTGTAAATTTACATGTACAAGTTATTATCGAACTATAGATTATTCTGAGTATAGTGTTTAAAAATCATAAGAGTTGAAAAAACACTAAATTCACGATTTATTGTTACAATAAACACGCCCCTAGACAAAGCCTAGAGAACCTGTATAAGAAATCCGCCTCTACCCGAAGGAAAAACGGAGAAAAACCCGGGCCAGGATGGGGCTACAGAATTAATGTACACAACCGTGCCAAAGTTGAGTACACATAAAACTAAATTAATATGAGCCATACGGCAACACAATCATGCAAGAAAATAGTTTTTGAAATTGTTATAAGTTGTTTAAAAAGTACTACAGCAATGGCGTGATAAAGTACAAGATGAATTTAACTTTTATTAAAATCAATAAATTATTTTACATTGTAGAAGCACTCGTGCAGGAGGTAGTTTTTAACAGCTGATTTGAACAGATTCAATTTCATACTGTCTTTTATATTCTAGGGCAGGGAATTATATAGAACGATTCCCGAATGATAAGGTCCTTTTTGGCAAAGAGTGGTTGACACTCTAGGGCGATGAATATTATTACTATTGCGAGTATTGTGTTCGTGAACGAGACTGTTTCGTATAAAGCAAGGGTGGCACTTCAGTAATTCGGTCTTAACAAACACGACCGTTTCATAAATATAAATGCAGGGAAGTGTTAAGATATTTAATTCCTTGAATAAAGGTTTACAAGAGTTTCGGGGGTGAGATTTACAAATTATCCGAACTATCCTCTTCTGAATTCTGAAAGTTTGAATACTCTGACCGGAATTACCCCAGAAGGTAATGCCGTAACGTAAATGGGAGTAAACGTTTGCAAAATAAACGCAACGGGAAATACGTGGACTAACTGCGTTAACTAAGATTCGGAATGCGTAACACAAATTACTTAATTGGGAATTAAGATTGTCAATGTGACAATTCCATTTGAGGTTGTTATGAATATGGAGACCTAAAAATTTTGTATT
>NNCF01131342.1:18615-58289 GCA_002313205.1 Laupala kohalensis | reverse complement strand
ACGCTTATAGAATAATTTTTCTAGGATTTTTGAGAAAGTGGGTAGTAGAGATATTGGTCGGTAATTTCCAATATTAAGTTTGTTACCTTTTATGTGTAAAGGTTTCACTTTAGCTCTCTTAAATATGTTGGGAAACACCCCTTCCGATAAAGAACTATTAAAAATATTTACGAGTGGATTTAATATAGCGTGGGACGAAGATTTAACAATAAACTCAGGTATATCATCTATGCCTCGTGAAAATTTGTTTTTTAAGGAGCTGATGATTCCCATGACTTCACTGGCGTTAGTTTCGGAAGTGAACATAGAATTGGGTATGTGGGTGGATATAATTGGAGGACATTGATTTGGATATATTGAGTTCGTTATTTTACCAACTTCTGAGAAGTAAGAATTAAACAAACTTGCGATGTCCTGAGGATTTGATACGATTTTGCCATCGTTTAGTAAAGAAACATTTTCTTCGCGATTTTCAGAATTTGACGTGTAATTGTTAACAATATTCCACATGGCTTTCATCCGGTTGTTCGATTTAAGTATATGCCTGTCGTTTTCCATAACTTTACCTGCATAGACTACTTTTCGGAGAATAGTCATATATTTACGAAAATAATTATGGAATTCGGGTNCTTATCCCTTGGGTGATCCATCTATTGTATTTCTTTGTGTTAATTAACTTGCGTTTTATGGGAAAGCTAGAGTTGTAATGTTTTAGGAATATTGAGATAAATACATTGAATTTGTCGTCGGTGTTTTGGCAATTGTAAACATCTTTCCATGTTTTCAAAGCATAATACTTACAAAGCAATATTATCCTAAAATAAATCTTGCATTGAGTAAGGATGTACTGTAGGTGCTCTCCAACTTACCCTAACCCGCGTGTCATTTTATATACACTTTTGATCGATCGGATTAGGAAGAATTCTGCCCAATGAATTAAACTAATCTTTCATATTTGTTTATTTATTTATTGCTAACGCGACATTTTGATTCTCGTCAACGTAATTATATCACATTTCAAACTGGGTATACTAAATAATATATTTTTTTATTTTTTAATATTCAGTATTATTAATATTTAGTATTACAATAAAATATTTTCAAATTAGAATGTATGATTGGTCTATTTCGAACACAATTTTCTATTTTGTCTCACTGGACATGCTACGTCAAATATTCCTTCTGACACCACTTATTTTTATTACAAAGTTGTTCCCTTAACGTTTGAAGTAAAATGTACTACCACTGTGGGGCAATAAAAATAGTTTCGCGGGTCTTAGATGGTCCACGGATCGCCAATTAAAGAGCACTGGTTTAGATGGTCAATTTTTGAGTTTGAACTAATTTGCGTTTCAATGAATTTAAATGTCAACTTACCAACTTGGTGACTCAGTTGGAGACACTTCCGTATTCAAATTTGGCACATCGTTGTGTGGCAGGAAGCGATTAGCAATGAAAAGGCTCGTTTTGTTTGATAACACCTTTTCACCATGTTCTTTGACTAATAATTTTGACCACATTTTTTCAACACATTCCTGTAACCCTGTGACTTTAACTGGTCTTACCGATCACTTTTCACAAATCTATTAAGAAATATTATGATACACAGTTTCAAAAATGTAGAAATTAACGTTCGGCGTCTTTTGTGTGTTCCTGGAATGATGTATCCAGAGTCACTGCAAAAGCGAAATCAAATTAAATTTCACTCCAAGGGGTATACCCTAACGGAAGTCATGTTACTGGAAATAAAGTTTATTCAAAATCCCTTTCCAATTATAAGTTACTAATAAAAGTTATGTTATATGGCGATCAGTTATTCAAACGTATTCAACACTTTTTCACATTCATTTCGCGTTGTGAACATCGCGCGAATCTAGTTTTGAATAAAAACAACTTACACATTACACAGTATAATTTAAATGCATTATAGAATCAGATGTCAACACAATACAATAGATCATCTAAGGGGAAGTCACGAATGAATTTTAAACGAGAAACAGATGTAACGGATGAACAAACTGACATTTAATAAACGTTGACATGGAATTTAACGCTACACGAAAGGAAGGCTATTTCTAGTGTGCAATAGACATCCTATAAAAATCACGAAAGAAGTCAGTGGTGTGGCTTTTCAGACACTCAATGTGTTCTTAAAACATGATGTGTAATTAGAAATAACTGTATAATTTTATATGAGTTATGAACGTTTTCCTTAACGTCTCATTGAATTGAAAATTGCCGTCTTCGAGTGGTCATCCATCAGAATGGACCGTGACTCATGAGCAGGTCATCGCATGGAAACAGATCGATTTTTGCAGATTTTATCTGTGGGTGGTTTACATACATTCGTATTCATCAACCTTTACTGACGCAACTGTATCTAGCATCGGCGCTTCCAATGTCAAACCCCTTCCACGCATGACGACCGTCGTGCGCAGATACAGGTTAATGGGAGTGTGTTTTCGTGGACTCGGGCGTCGTCACAGACGCGCAATCAATCTACGTCACAGTGGGATGAAGGGACGAAGTGCGTGGTGTGACGTCACTGACATCACTTGCACCCTTTGACCTTAAAGGAAACTATTGTTGTAAGTAGAGTCCTGAAAATAGAGAACCGTCAGCGACGTCCGAGACCCTCGAGCGTGTAATTTCTCATAGCACACTATTCGTGTCGCAAGTGCTCGCAAGGTTCATAGACATAAATAATTAATAGACATCGGTCTCATGAACCGATTATCCGAAGGAGTAAACGAAGTTTGGTGTCTCTGTCTCCACATCGACTTGGGTGGGGGAACTCGATTCCCTACGCGGACTGCTGACTGCTGCGCACAAGCCATTGCATACCTTACGCTCCTTCCCTCCTCCAAGTGGGTGTACGAGAAAGAGGGTGACACCTCACTGAATCTTCTGTCTTATGTTATCACGGACAACTCTACAGCAGAGACAGCTGAGTCTATTTATATTTATGTCTAGACTCCGGCAGTTTTCGTCTCGAGAATGGGGAAGAGAAGCCAGATGAGCGCAAGTGACGCCCATTCTTATTTACGTTATCCTTCCTTATGTGGATACTATAGTCCTCGCGGTGAAAGAATAGTAACTAGATGTAACTGATGGAGCGTCATATGTCTGCTGTGGGGCGTGGTCTAGCGTAGTTCCACCCATTCCAGACATCATGCCGTGGCACCCACAAAAACGCTGTTATAACCGATATAAATGATAACTTCAGACATTCATTACGACCTAAGGTTCTAACCCTCTGCCCTCTATCGTTCGACTCGGACGATGTAAGTGGCTGTATCCGAACGTTACTTCACTAAGATTCTGCTGAAATTAGTAAAATGCCCACGTGCTACAACGAGAGGAAGAGAAGGCAATCACCCAATGCTGGCATTGCATCCTCGACTTTCACGTGGTCTTAAGGCCCCTCCCTTCTTTCTATTCTTTCGTCGTGAAGACTATAGGAGGAACGGGAGCATTTTCGGGAGTTATGAGAAGTGACGCCGGTGGCGCTTCTCTTCTCACTTAGGACTCGAGCTGAAAGGTGCTCGTGAAGGATCAACTCCAAAAAATACACTCAACTTGAAAAAAGATAGATTATTTTTTGTAATAATAATAATAATTATTATTATCATTATTATTATTATTATTATTATTATTATTATTATTTTGTTTTGTAATTGTATTTTCTCTGTTCAAACAGGTAGTTGGGGTGGGTTTAAACGCCAAGCCGAACGTAAAAGTTAGTCTTAGTCGAGACGTTTCCTTGTTAGGTGACATGTTTGTAATATGACACATTTCTGCATTGTTGTTGTTATTATTATTATTATTATTATTATTATTATTATTATTGTGGCTCTAAGACGCGCCAACAAGTAGCTCATTTTTTGTCATTCGATGAAGAATGTTTCATTAATTTCTTCTTGAGACGTTGCTTCATAAAAGCCTCTTCTGAGTATATAAATTGTAAAAATATTTATCCCATTTGAAGTGATCAATAAAAAATGTTTCAGAGTGAAATTTTTATCATAATCAGATTTTTATATCATAAAATTATATCAATATATTTTATTTTACCAATGATCCAAAACAACGGAAATTGTACTATTAACGTGCAATCAACTAGAATTATTAAATTGTATTTTGAACAATGCACTCAGCCTCAAACATGTTCATTTCAAGGTATTTCAAGGTTTCAAGGAAACTTTTTCTCTCTCTCTTCCAGTTATTTATAAAAAAATTAAAAAACATTTATAAAAATGTCATTTGTCCTGACTGAGAGATATATCAACACAGAGCCTAAACTGCTGAGGCATGATAATGAGGTAATAGGGCCCTTTGGACCGTTGACTAAGAAATAATTTTTCGAAGTTCGAATTTTAAAAGCGTGATATAGTGTAAAATATGGTTTTCGAGTTTTTGCAATATTTTCTCAATACCTTGCGAAATAATTGTGACACTATTCCAGTTTTTGTATTCATATATATTTATAATTGAAATATTTAGAAACCGGTTTTAATGACATTTTTATCGTTTGCACTGAGGATAATATATTGTTTTCAGCAGCCATATCTTACGATCTAATTAAGATATTATCTCGAATTTTGTAAGTTCATGTTGCTCAATAAAAAAAATAAAAAATGAAATTTTCAGTATTTTATTCTTAAAGGGATGAAAATATTTGGTGTGTGGTCGTGACTGACTGACTGACACATTTATAAATGCAGAAATAAGATTATCAAAGGCTAGCTAAAATTGTTGGAGAGTACCCGTGGCTTAACTCCTGTGAATTTTGTGATTTTGATTCAAATATCTTTCCTTGAAACCTCGTTGTCAGTATTCAAGCTAAACCGTTGTCACTTTATTAGGTACGCCAAAATAAATTACGAACATAACATACACTACAACATTACATTATTATTAAAACAAAATGGAAACTTTCGATAGTTATTGCTCTATGGAAACATTTCTCATTCATTTCGCATCTGATGTCTTTGGTTTTTTCATACATGCACTAAAAAAATAAACTGCATATTCTTCGGAATCCATAAAATGCTTATATTGGTTTCACAAAATACTTAGGAAAAAGTAAATATTCGAAATACAAATATATTGTCTTATTTGCATCAAGGATTATTAGGCCCTTTTTATTATCGTAGAAGCTTCTGGAGACCCATTGGTAAGCAGGATTATTGAATAGGCAGGAGTGGAATTGTAGCGTTAGAGACAAGAACCCAAAACTTTATTACTCCGTTTCATGCACTTAAGAGTAAAAAGTAGAAAAAAAATATCCAGGAATAGGTTCTTAGTACTTGAATTAACAACGTTCACATACCAAACCAAAATAAAATCTCATTCGATATATATCATTTGACCGTTTGCAATGTTAATATGAAAAATATTTTCTTAATCGGTCTGTACAGCACAAAAGAAAATGCATCACAATATTTCAAGCTTCCAATTTTTCAATAGTTATCCCTCTTGGCTTATTAATCAGAGAGCACAAAACCTCTATATGTGTGGATTAATTTGCAAGGAAACAAATCTGATGCAGACCTACAACCAACACCAACTTCTGAATTTTCGAAAGCAGAGTTTCGGCAGCTTTTCCCCCGTGAATTTCCAATTTTCCCCCCATATGTTGTCTCAAATCCTCATTGGTATCCAGTGAAAGTATTTTACATGTAAAGTTACCCGTCGTCTCCTGGATGAATTTTTTAATTCCCTACACTTTCACATTTATTCACGTGCGTATCACGGGTTGCGTTCCTTTCATAGCGCACTCCTGCATTATTACTCATGAGGAACTTACTTACCTACCATGTTTAAATTTTGTAGACATTATTCATCCTGAGATTTTGTGATCAAAGTGATATTTTTATAGAGAGATAGGAATTTGAAACATTTTCTTTTTTTGTTATATCTCGCAAAGTATTTGAGGTATCGTGGTTTTGTGTTTTAACATTGTTTTTATATTTATAAAAAAGGGTTTTAGAGTTGTCTACATTTTATTTTTTAATCGGTATAATGAAGTGGAGGCTTTTTTTCGTATTTGTTGTTAGCGATAACGACGATATATTACTTTTTCTAGAGGTTCAACCTACTCTCTACAGCTCAATGATATTAATCATGTTACGTCGAATGAAAATGGGAGACGGGACCGGGATTCGAACCCGGGACCTTGAGCTCTACGCGCTCATGCGCCTACCGACTACGCCATCCCGTTCGCCTCTCGGGCCCGTCTACCATTCTCATTCAACTTGTGAAACCCAAAGACCTCTGAAGTGGTCTCGTAGAGACTAAACTCCTCATCTGAGGCGACTCCCTTAGGAAGTACTTTATTTGGGTAGTATTTTTCCATTTCTGGTTCACAAACATAGTGGTAACAGATGAGCGCGCAAAGCTCAAGGTCCCGGGTTCGAATCCCGGTCCCGTCTCCCATTTTCATTCGACGTAACATGATTAATCTGTTACCTGGCGGTGAGGTTCACCGCAATCTAAGAGATTTCAATGATATTGTTAAAGCTACCACCTGACCACCGTTTTTAGGCTTCCCGCTGCGAGTGCGTTAGCAACATAACAAAAACACTAAGGAACATCTAAATACGAGATCAGATACTGGAAAATTATCTAATAGTTACAACAGCCTTTTTTAAATTCCGATTATTAATTAATTGATCCCGTACTATTTTTGTTTATATATTGTCAATTTTGAACCTTAATTCTTAATCATGTTGCTACGTGGTATGAGTTAGTACTAATTCATCACAATACCACTTGAAAATGTCTCGAAACATCCATAAATCGAAAAGTCACGATGACGCACTTTTTATGTATTAGAACAAAATAAAGTTTAAGAACAATTTTCTTTAAAAAGGTCGTAGAATTAAAGAATGTATAAATGATAGATAAAAATTCAATAACTTAGAGTGATAATTGTTTTCTTGTCATGCATGTTTGCAAATCATATAGGTCTGGAACTGCGCTTGTATAATTGCTATTTACATAACTTAATTTATTTCAGTGACTTCGGATTTTTACTGCGTTATTGATTGACTGTTTATATTTCAGACTACTAATCTTCCAAAGTTCCAAGGGATATTTTCTACTTTATAGTAACATCATCGTATTGAACTATTATCTTGACAATTGTTCAACAAACAAAATTAATCGTACAACGATCCTGCGACATAATTAGTTTTCTGTGTGGCACTAAAGAAATCCCAATAGACATTTCGTACAACGCATCCCTGTGGTCTGCGTGAGCTTTGGTGAGCACTTTGGTGAGGGATAGGGATGTCCAGCAGCTGTTAAGTCCCTGGAGCTATAGAGATCACCGTAGCGTGAAATGAGTGCGCATACCGCCACCAGGAGCGTTTCAGTCGCACACCACGGGGCGGATGAGGAAGTGCGGCGTTCGTAAGACCAGCCACCCGCCTAATTGCTGTATTGTTGGCAATTGATTTAGACAGCATCTCATTAGTGGAGACCTGTACGCATCACTCGGATTGTGTGAGGTTGAAGAGGAAGTGTTTGGAATATTCGAAGGGTTCACTGTTCGCGGTGGAGTCCCTGAGATAATCGCTTTCTGGCCTTACCTACTCCCTCCTACACCCAAATATAATAAGCATCAAAATATAGTTTCTTAAGCCTTTCCAACAACCACCGCCAGATGTCATATTAGTCGACTGTACCGCGGCGAATTTCGAATTGCCCTTTCATGATTAAATATGATTCTTATTCAATCATTGTTCAAGATTATTTTGATCCGTAGAGATCTGAAGCAGATTACCCGGTTTACAACCCAGTCATTCCGAGAGTTCTTTTGTTATTGACTGTCCTAGTATACTGATCCATCTTCCTTCAACTTCATCTAGTTAACTTTATGTCTTACGGCAGCGCCTCACTCGTTCGCTTGTCCTTCAACGAGATTAGCACAATATACGCTATCGTCTCTTTTTACCATACACGTTTAAACGTGTCTGTAAATACGATTACTCCATTCAGATTTTTATAACGTTCCATTTGTTCAATTACAACAATTCATTTTCTGAAACACTGAGTCTCTCATGGCCGCAGAGGAGATCTTCTGTGCTCCACGTGTTTAACGTGCTTCCTGTCCAGAAATCCGATGAGTCCAGGATATGTCCTCAAACAAGAGCAGATAGTTCCCATTTCCAGCAAAATAACCCTGTTTTGCGTTATAAATGTTAGACGTACAGGAATGCGTTTAACAATCTTTACGCAGAATTAACTGACCAATCAAAATGCTTCTATGCATTTTTTCAAAAATTTTGGATTTTAAGAAACCGGTAGTGGAGCGCGGTGTGTTAATGAAGCTCGGTATGAGCTGTACAAAAATAGGCTTCTACTTCCAACGCAGTCAAAGTCAAATCTCAAGTTTGATATCGTTGCATCAACTTGTTCGTGAGTTATCGGGGGAACAAAATAATAATATATAATAACAACACTCAAACGAAATTGGACATTATTGCCAAAATTAAAAAAGACTCTCCTTGTGCCAATTCGCAAAGATCCGGAGAGATCTAAAAGAAAAAATTTCGACCGATAATAATTTCTTAACACATTCTGTGTAATTGGAAGGTAAAAAAATGTTAATCTGGAGATTATTACAGAGTGATCATTTTATTGAGAAGTAATCTAGGGAACAACATTCAATTACTCGACACAAGAGTCCATTTGTGTGGTTGAGGGTTCTATACTCCAATGCTGCTGGGAATTACACAAGTGGCATCTGTGTTTCCTTATTAGGGGAGACGGGTTAGGTGATACTGCAGCTGCTGGTAGGACCTTCCACATCGGACAAGTTCCTGTGGAGAAGCTAGGCGTCCACAACCGTGACTTTCCTTACCGCTCCTCTCAGGGACTCCTACCTTGGGAGTGAGTGGGTGGCAACAAGGCACCACAAGCTATATTAAGCATTACTTTCACCTGATTATGCTTCATTCTCTCTCTGAACTTGACTATCGAACCTCCTTAGCCACCTCTTGCTATGGGAATGTATCATTTATGACATGGGAAGAAGATACTATATAAGGTACCTAATTAGGGATGGAGAAACCAAAATATTCGAAATTACCAAATTTAGAAAAAAAATTGGTGATTAAATTACCAAATCACGTTCAAGACAATAGTGATTATTCTCCATTTGGTAAAACTGGACCTTAAACCATTAAAGTTAACTCGCATCCGTCACGCGGCATGGGAAGGAACAATATTTTTAGGATTATCTTCAAGATGGCGGCATCGATTCGTCCTGACAGCCAAGTTCTACGGTCCAATTTCACCAAATGGAGAATAATCACGATTGTCTTAAACGTGATTTGGTAATTTAAACGATTACAATTGTATGCGTTTCACTATGAAAAACTAATCGTCAATTATCTTAATCACTGTTTCAGAAGAATTCTCTATATTGGTAGTAGTTTTGCAGTGCATTTCCAGAGCTCTCCAGCGCCACCAAGGGCCATCAGAGACAGCAGCGATCCTCCCTCGATCCACAGAGCATATATTATAAATCGAGTCACGAGCAAACAAGCAAAGTGAACGTCGTATTTCGTCGAAGAAATCGCGATTAACGCTGGTAATCGGAGGGTTCCCGAGCACTTAAGTGTACATTGCAATTTTCTCGTAAATCGTAGTTGGTGGAACATATATTTCGATAATCACGATTAACTGCATAGGAAATCTCGTTTAAGGAATTAAACGAACTTGGTGAAACTGCTTCTAAGTATTGTTTATACTGGAGAGGCTCCCAAATAATTGAAGCTGCCAAATTCATACAATGATGAATCTGTGGTATTGAAGCGGCGCAGAGGAAAGGTGACGAATCGTCCCGCTAATAAGGATAAGGGTTTCGTGAATTTCCGGCCCTGCATGCTCAGAGATGACACTTTTTTATTAACAGTGAATGACAGCCTTAAGTCTTGTAGAGGAAGAGAGAGCTAATAAGGGGTGCAAGTGCCCTCAGAATTCTCGAAAAAGTGTTTAAGTCTCAGCCGCGATCAGAAATTGTGTGCATTCATTCCAAGAAATTATAGACAGTTTTCTTAAAATCGAAAAGCGAGCACATGTGGTTTTATATTCGTTAAAACATGCGCTCTTGTAATTTTGTTGAAACAAAACGTAGGTATGCATCTGCTGGAAAGTCGCTAAATTATTCTATGCTACCTTGCAGGAGAATAATGTTGAGCTCACCTTTCCATAACAGAAAGCATTCAAAAAAACACTGAATGCCAAAACGTTTGGCAATAATATTGTTGCTGGTTGGTGGCTTCAAACTGTCCTGTTTTCAAATGCTGGGCATGTTGCAGCCGACGCAATAAAATTTATTCAATTAACAAAATTATTAGGGAACCACTGAAAATAAAACTGTCAAAGAAGTAAAATCTAATAAAAACTGGTAACAAGTTATACGATAAATACAATTTTTTAATCTTGGAGAATTATGCTTGTGTATCCTCATGATTTCTCTCTCAAGCAATTTTTAGAATTTATTACTTGTTAATAATATTTGCATTCATATTCACATCTTGCATCATCTGAAAACGGTGTGTATATTATTCAACTTATTGTGACATAATTAAGGTCGTAAGAAATATTTAACTATAATTCAAAAATAAGTTTCAAACCGAATTCAAGTCGAGTACAAAACAACAGTTCGTTTCCTTTAATTTCAGATAATTAGAGGAAAAGCTATTCTGACAAAATATTCCACAAAGCAGATTAACATTTCAATTAAAACAAATCGCAATAACATAGGAGGTGGCTTTTTGCAGTTACAAAAAGGGTAAGTTCGTTATTACAATACAATGAAATATTCATTATAGTTTCAATGGCCTGTGGAATTAATTAATTACATTTTATAAAATGTTTCTGAATGAAGTCATCATATGTAAGGCAGGGTTTTATTGTTAAAAAACCCGTTCCTACTTGTAACTTAATACAAACATTTTATAAGTTTGTAACAAGTTGTCTACAACTCAGTAAGGGTAAAATAATAACTCACCTAAAAAGAAAAAAATACACATACATAAATATAAAATTTAACAATTTTACTGCTTGCTTGATTAAAATTTGTCCGTTCCTCGCAATTCAATTAATGGATTAATCTTCTCCAATACGAAAAGAATAATGTAGACTGAAAACAGCTAAGAAGAATTTTTTTCAGTGGGAAAAAAGAGGAAATGTAAAATTATAATATTAACACTGTAAAAACTTAATTGATGTAGTCCCTAATGATTGAGCTCAAGGATTGTAACATTGTTGGATTATTCAAAGAAAATTGTCTTCATTAAATTTTTCTTCTTTCATGTGTTCTCAAACGAATTATGTGAAGATGTTATTTGAGTTCAATCACTACTAAAACTGACACTTGAGTCCAATAACCTCTCCACCAAAAATGACTGCCATTTTGAAGTATTGGATTGCCACAATCACATCGGAAATATTCACGGAAGTAATTTTGCTCACGAACAGCCTTACTTATGAGATGTTTTTCTTTGCGAATAATAAAATAGTACAGCCAATATAGTATGTGCCCTTTTTCTGACTTGGATTATCTCCAACAGTTTGCCCTACTGAAAGAACCCTGACTGTAAAAAACTCTTCTATAAAGTGCACAATTCTATATTTCTTATCAACGCTATTCATTCTCAGTTTTTTGTGTTTTGATGTTCCATTAAAAGTGTAAACGTTAATCAGAATTAAACAGTCAATAAGTTTTTGAAGTGGATATTTCTTAAATTGATCTCATAAGAAAAGAATTTTGAAATATATTTATTTTAAGGTAATGTAAAATTAGGAAATTAATTAAAATAAGGAAAAATATTTTATAATGTGAAAGACATTTGCAGCCGCTTTTTAAGGCAGTAAAACAGTGGAGCAATTTCAAACATGAATGGTTTTGGGTGAATTACTGCATTGGAATTTCGCAATTATATCTAGCTCTTTCTTCACTGTACTTTATTGCTCATTCCTTAGTTTTAATTTCGGATGATTCAGAGGAAAAAATATATTCGAGATAATAAACTCGTGTTTTCTTTCATTTCTTCAGCACATGATTAAAATACGAACCTTCAATATCGTTACATAAATTTCTCTGTGAGGTCCTGATTATGTCAGCGATTCAAAAAGTCAGCAGATATATTCAAACTGAAGCTGAGAAAATTACACATCAGGTTATCGGTGCACTGTTAAATTTCCGCCGTTCCGTCGGTACAGGGACGGAGAACAGAGGAGGGGTAGTGAGCATCGGGGTATTCCCCTAGCGCGTTGGCGCTTCAACTGTTTTATCGACTACGTCAAGAACCCGTCAGCAAACAATGGCTGAGTGAAGGATCAGGTGATCAAATAAGGCTTAGTCTCTCGAGAGATAAAACGAACGCATTAATAAGGCTACATGTTCCATGTGAAGGGAAAGAGTCGAGAACGAATTGGAGATAAACGAAACTCGGAACCGCAGCTAAGTAAATAATCTCCCGTCACGTGCGCTGTTTGTTCAAGGGAAAGAGTCGATCACCAGGAACATGGGAAGGAGGGTGGCGATATGAAATTGTCAATTAGCGAACTTCGACACTCTTGCGATCTATGGTACCTTGTATCTTTTTCCGAACGGACCAAAAACTCATTCAGGGATTTACATTTCGTGGTTACATTCTGTGGCCTATGCAATTCCTCAAATATAATTCTTGTCTTCTGTTAAGTCTTATGTTATTATGTATAAGTAAACAAAAACTAAAGACATACGAACTTGCAGCCTACTTATTGTATTGGTGTTGATTTAGAACTTTTTAATGGAATCGACCTGGGATTGGGGTTTACTTCGCTGTTGTAATTTACGACAAAAAAATCGATGAGATAAATTTTTAATTCTTTTCTTTTTCTAAGGATGACATCAGGTCTATTGTGAATTGTTGTTAGGTCAGTGAGAATGCTTCTGTATAAATACAAAATATTTGACTTCAAATCATCTTGCAGGACTGATTGAGGTTTATACTTATGGTCTCGAGGAGGTATGGGATTCTAAATGCAGTTCAGTGATTTTGCAATTTCCAGATGAAATATGTTCCATGTTGTCGTGTCTAGTTCTGTTATCATTTTGGGTCAATTGTGTGCAACCACCAATGATATACTCGAGAGTTTCTTTAGTTTGGTTACATCGGCGACATGAATCTGTTATTCCGGTTTCTTTTAGGATTATTTTCCTATAGTTTCTGGTTGGCGAGACTCCGTTCTGCATTGATACTATGAAGCCTTCTGTTTCTGGGAATAATTTTCCGTTCATTAACCACTTAACTGATTCTATTTTATTTATTTTCCTGTTCGTAAGTTAGTTGGGGTAGTTCCCGTGTATTGGTTTATCTCGCCAGGTTGTCATTCTATTTTCTTGCATTGGTTGGGGTAGAAGCTCTTTCAGGTGACACAGTGTATAGTTTTTTATCACTGGTTGTAATTGCTTGAGATAGTGATGAGGTATACGTTTTTCGGAAAAGCTTATTGAGGATGTACTTTTGTCTTTAAAGGAGGTCTTTGATTGGTATGATGCCTCTTCCTCCCTGGTTACGTGGGATGAACATTCGTTCCAATGCTGATTTGCTTGTCATCGTGGTTCTGATTTTCCTCTCTAAATTTTCCAGATCTGTAGTTGACCATTTTACTTCCCCAAAGGAGTAGGATAGTATGGGGTTGACTAATGAGTTTATCGCTTTCGTAAGGTTACGTGAATATAAATGAGTTTTTGTTGGTATTTCCATACTTGTCATGAATTCTTTAGTGATGTTTTTTATTATTGTGTGTTCTGTTTGTTTGAATTACACCCAAGTATTTGTACAGTTCCTTAGATTACATTTGTTCTATATCTTGATCTTTTACTGTAGTGTACTGTGTTGTCTCTTTAACTTTTCTACGAACAAGGTTTTTATTTACCAAATTCCATTCTGATGTCATTGCTAAATTGTTCTATAATTTTCAGATCTGTTTCCGATTTTCTGCATTTCTTGCGTAAATTTTGATTTCATCCATGAACATTAAATGTGTGACACTGTGTTCGATATTTCTGTTCTTGATATTGAATCCCAAACTCTTCTCTTGTTGTTTGAGGATAGTGGATAAAGGGTTCAAAGCTAAGCAAAAGAGTAATCCACTGATTGAATCCCCTTGAAATATTCCTCTGTTGTGCGTTATTATTATTATAAGTTGCGTAGGAGGAGTAATTGTAACCCAGTTTTGAATGTTTCTCTTTCACATCTCAATTTCAATGTCTTAATACGTAAAAATATACTGTACACGCTTCCAATACTCCCCCCTCCAAATGGACGGCATTTCTTCATAAATCTCCTTCATGAATATTCCACTGTACAGTAAGTTAATTTGTGTTGCAACAAAATTAACTAGTTCAGTCCTGGTCATGTTACCCATTGCGAATACGCATTGTTCCATAAGCTGTACTGGCTCCATATTGGGACTTTGACACAACCTGAACGAGTGACGATGTAAGTTATTTACAAAAAACAACATTTAAATATATCAAGAATTTCTTTATTAGTGCTTGCAATGTCAAAGCAGTAAGTCAATCTCAGTAAGTAAGGACGTATATTTTACGTTCTAGTAAATGTATTCCCTCTGAAAAAAGATGAAGTTAAATCCTGTGACGAGAAAAAAGCTTTTATGAAACTCAGTTGCCCGTATTCATGCATTCATTCCCATCGGTCTTTCTTATCACGTCCTTTACAACGACGAATAGTAATCTTGCTGTCGCTCACTAATGTGGAAACAATAAAGTACACTTTCACGTTATTCTTTCCTTTCGGACTTCCATCTCACAAATTCTTGTCCTTTCGTATACCACTAACACCGCGAAGTCCGGTCTTCGAACTGGAGGGTCCACGAAACTGCTGACTTCAATAAACCTAGCGGCTTACTGTACAAGAAAATAAGAAACAAAGACCAAAACCCTAAACATATCTTTGTACAAATAGAAATATTCATTGAACCACCAGTTTTGTACGTGAAACTCAATGAAAATCAATGCACTTTTCTATATTAATTAAAGACTGCTCTTCGAGTGCTGTTACTGCCGGAGGAACATATCTGAGAAAAGACAATATTACTTGTAACCTGAAATCGTAGATAACGTTCCGTCAAGGTAAAAAGTTAAATGTCAGGTTAGAATCAGGGCTACTTGTGTAATTTTTCATTACGTGTAAGGAAGGGTATTGAAAATTTAATATTTATGATAAGGGGTGTATATACGCAAGTGTTAGTAACGATACGCTGGTAATGACAGTCTATTAGAAAGGTTTTGTCTATTTCTATTGGTCCTTAGGAAATTATCGTTAATAGTGTCATTGTCGCTAACAGGGTCATTTACATGAGCAATACCTTATTTCAGAACTTTGAAATGCCTAGTTTAAAAAATGAAGTTACACATTACATGTCAAGATTTCGGTCACTTGTTGAGGAGCAGAAGATTGGTTGATAAATTACGTAATTATCTATTTATCTATTACAATGAAGCTTGTTAATTTTATCATTAGCTATTCCTGGCTCCAGAACTTTAAATCTATAGTTATTTTATCATAAGGATATATAAAGACACACCTAAGAAATTAGCGTATAACATACCTTGAGCAAGATTAATATTTTAAAAATTATACTATAACTGGATTAAGTGTATTAAAACGGATATTAAGATTGAAAAATCATGTTTTCTAGTTCATCCATAAATATCAGGGCAAGCTTTGAGGAGACCACAGTTTTTCCTGTCAAATATGAGTGAATTGAAATCATCTCATTCTGTGGGTAATTTTATCATATACACATTTTGTAATAAACATATTTTCATATTTTACACTCGTTTCGAGGTATTTATTTAAAAAAATGTAAAATATTGCAATTCGATTCTTTTCCCTCCTGAAGCATCTAGTTGTTACTTTTTTTGTACCACGTTTCTCCAGAGGAATTCACGTAAAAGAAACTTCAGTGCCAAATATTTTTCAAAATCCTATTTTCCTCCAAATTCTTCTCACCTCCGTTTAATGTTTGTGTTTAATCATTTGTTTTATACAGTTCTTTCATTCATTATTTTGTTTACTTACATCTATTTCACGATGATAAATCCTGAAAACTGAGAACTAAAAATTCACCTAATAATATTAAACATGTATAATAAATTTAGTGTAATCCTTGTTAATATATTTCTATTAAAATTTTACATAGAAAACATTTTAAATTACTTCAGCGTAAAAAATTATTTGCTTTCTCATTGTGTTGAATTTGTAATAAGACATTATTTCTGATGAATTTTTTATTAGATTTTGTTGAATTTGTAATTAGATATTATTTTTGATTTGTAATTAGATATTATATATGTTAGAATAATTTTTTTTCAGTACACATATTTACATTTTGTTTAGAGTCAATTGTTTTTTAATGTTGTACTGATTGTATTTTTCTGCTTTTTATGACATTTTGTTCGCACAAAGATGTTTCTTTATTTTTTGAACTCTTTAATTCTTTTATTTTTATAACTATCATGATAATTGTAATTTCTATTTGTAATAGTGTTTTACTAAAATGATAAATGAAGTTTTAAATATTAAATTTGATTACGTATACGTCGTATTATTATGGTAATTGTAATATTGAAACTTTAACTTGTTTGGCCCTTAGCCGCCATCCTGATTGAGGGGGTTTCACTCAATCGCGTAAGGTTTCCTGAGATAATTCCTTGTTTTGCTTTCCCAGACTTAAATGTAAATGTTATTCCTCCGTAATTTTTTTACTTCTGTATAAATTGATTTTTTTCTTTTTTTACGTGGCCAGACGGTAGAGCACACCCTATGGTATGACTAAATAAATATAGACTTATAATAATAATAATTATTATTATTATTTTGATTACTAATTCTTCTGGACTATTAGATCATACTCAATTTTGATGGGAAGATGGTCCGATTAGAGAAGCGTTAACATGTGGAAACGGTAAAGAGCATGTGAATTATTTCTCGTAAGACATCATGATGTATGCTGTATACTGAACGGGTTCTTATTTAACAAATTTATGCATTTAAATACTATGAATGTTTTTCCAGGTACTTTAAAAATATGTGAAGAACGAGATATCAAAAAATTCATTCAAAATTGAAGACCGCGTCCACCATGGAAGACGAAAATAGCAAAAGGAGAAAATTTACTGTCTACTATTATGTAGTTTCAATATTATGATAAGATATATATCATTTTGTTTGAAGACATATGTGGCTTAAAACTGACTGTGATTGGAGCAGGGTTTATCAACACTTAACGAAAGAACATGAAGCAATACATATTGTATTGCTGGTTGACAGTCGTTACAAAATTAGCGAACTCGGAAAAATATGAAACAATTGTGATGTGGTAAAGTCATAATTGGTTTTATTTTAAATGTTTTTCGTTTAATTAGTGCTTTTATTAATATGGCTTCCACAACGCGGTTTTGAATCTCATTTTTCTGAATTTTTATTCCACTGGCCTTCTAACATCATTATTTTTATGTAGCTCGAAGTTTTAATTAATTCTCATGAAATGAAGCAACTGTTTTTCACCAAAAATATTATTAGGGAAATAAAGTTAAGCACATAAAATAAATACTTTTTGAATTTTTTTTCAGTTATGTAATTACACAGAGTATCCACGAAAATCGTAATTGCTTTTTTCAGGTTTCGCGAAACAATGAATTACATTTTGAGAAAATAAACCATTCACCACATGACGTAAATGAACTGTGTATTTTTATATTGTAAGTAATTTTATACCCTACCGAAGAAGTGCCTGATGGGCTTATTTAAGTTGAAGGTCTGACCAGAAAAATACATTAACAGAAATCTATTGCAATTATTATTGATATTTTTATATCGCTGGTTTCTGGAATGATTTTAAACCAATAACGTAGACGGAAATCCGCATTGTTTTATAACTAATACAAAGAGAAGCTTAGTAAAGGTACAATATATTAACATGGGAGACATGCTAACAAAACATATCTATTAATTAAAGTTAGTACACGTGTACATTCAAACAATTACTCCTAATTCATTGCTTTGTGCTTCCTATTGTTCACTCGTAATGAACTGTATTTCGTTTTGACAGCGAAGATATTTGCTTTACAACACTACGCTGTATTCACCATGAGGCGTAGGTGTCCAAACTATTGGGGTTTCTATGTTCGACTAAGGCGAGAGAACACAACCGACAACATACGTGTCTAACCATCTCAAACATTAGTTCGAATATGTCCCGGAAAATTCACATATCTTTTCTGCGTAACCGGATCAAGCAAACAACACAAATGAAGGAGTGCACTTTCGAAGATATATTGACGATTTACTATTGTTTCCTCTTTCACCTTTTTCTTTAACAGTATTTAAAAATTACACCAAGAAGAGAAGCTACCTCACTTATTAATTTGAAGAGGATGTTACTGGATTACATCAGTTCTAACAAATAACAGCTCAGACGCGTCTGACATTTTAAAGACATTTGCGTATTTATGTATATAATGATAGTTTTCAGGTAAGTAATAAATTATATGCATAGAGAATTGTACGTGAGTTACGTAATGCTACATTGTGTATTATCATGTACTATTCATAACTGTTCTGATGTCCTGTTTGCATTGTTAATGCTAAATATGGAACCGAAATATGAAATATGCTTACAACTAGCAGCTGAGGAACAATATCTGCCATTTTCTTCAGGTCTTGGTAAATAAAAGTAAATGTTCATATTATCATAAGGAATGATAGTTTAATCAAATTTTCCGTGCAATTTTGCTAGTAGCTAGTTTTGCTAGTAATGTGAATTACAAATAATACCCTATGGTTACTATTTACGTCCATTATATAGTATAGAAAATTATATTACAGCTTATGGCCATTCTTTGACGATCACAATCTGACTGACATTGTATGTATTATTTATTATTATGTTTTCATTTTAGAGCCTGAAATATGTTGGTATGTACTTAAGGTTGAACCACAATTGATACATTATGAAAATTTTACCCCTAACCTGAATTCCAAATCTGAATATATTTTACAAATGGTTGAAGAATCAGATATAAAAACTATCACAAAGATGTGATTTTACAATAATTTTTATTAATTGAAAACAAAATCTTTTTCAGCCCAGTTGGTAGTTCGGAGAGTCCTATCGAGAAATATTAACTCCATGCTAAGTGGAAAAATATCTCCTGAATTAAAATATACTCAAACACGATACATATTTTATTAATAAAGACAGGTAAGTATAATAAACGGACATCTGGAATTCCAACTCATTTTCCGACGATATTGAGTAGTTAGATTTTTTAGCAAAGATCTCAAATAATTGGTGAAATGGATGAACTTATTGGAGTTAATGTTTGCATGTGGTAACATTCAGTATTGCCAGTTCTTCGTAAGTAAATTTTAAAGAAATACATCAAATCAAAATTATATAATTACTGCTCCGATTAAATTGAATTTTCAAGAAAATTTGCAGCACGGTGAATAGCTTCGTGAGTTTATGGTATAGTCATCTGTTTCGATGTCTTAGTTTTTTGGACGTGAGCTTATGGGGTACACCACAAGTCGCTTCCCAAGGGACATATCGTGTCAAATGTCAGAGGACAAGACTAGTGGCGCGGTCTGAGATCGATCACACACCCTTTGATACGTAATATCATTGGAAAGCTTGCCTAAGACGTCTCTGCGCTGCAACGAGAATAAATAGGTATCGGTATAATGATCAGTTGCGAAGTAGATATTATTCCAAAGATCACTTCGGTTCAAAAGTATTCTCTCAAATAAAAGAGCAATTGTTTTTTAATTTTAGAGCACTTAGTAATGAAATCTGCAATGAATTTGAAACTGTTTATTCCCTAGTATCTACAAGATCTCTGCATTTAAGTGTGCAAAATCTCGGATACCTAAACTATTTTTTTAGGTGTCTTCTTAAACTGTGAATGAATCGGGAGGCTACCTCAATGCTCTCTGAGAACAAAGCAGATTTTAATATGGATAAATTTGTCAATATGCCAATCACCATCATCGTAATCATCATCATATTTATTAATTCGCAAATGTCCCTTAGATTTATCGTTCCTTTTCAGCGTAACCGGACGATACAAATCACACGTATCAAGTAATATACGCGAGAGCACGAAAAGACCTACTGACGATTTCTCATCGTTTCATCTTTCACATTTTCCTTTCCGATATAACAGAATTTAAAAATTACATAAAGTAAAAACTATTTGAATCATTTATTTGAAAAGGATGTAAAGTTCTTGAGCTGTCGCGTCTGACCATGATCGTATAAATTAATGTGCATGGAACAGTTAGGTGGCCTCAAGTGATTTCGAGCAATCGTGATGACATCAAGGGAGACCAATAATAAACTAATTAAGTAGTTAAATATAGTTAATTATTCAAATACTGTTCTCAGAGATACGTTACTCCATTGTCACATGGCATAATAAACGCGAAAAGGAGTGGAGTGGAAATATCGTACCGCGGGCCAGTAAACATGGTCTTTGATGCATTAAAATATATTGTTTCTTCTTTAATTATAGGAGACTGATGTCGCGAAAAGCAATAGTTCAACATCTCAATTTTGATTCCTGGGGTGGATTATGAAAAATAGTTTGTATTTATTTAACTTCGAGAGAATTGAATAATTAAGAAGAAGATTGAAAGAATTTTAATGAAAGAAAAAAGAATCAGCACGGGTAAGATTACAAAATAACATTAAGTTACTTGATAACACGTTTATCTTAAAATTAGTTTATCCTCATTTTCCTTCGTTTTCTTTTCTTCAGTGCGTAACCTCTCCTGTCATGGAAACTAATGAGAACAATGCTCCATCTCTCCTCATTCAAGTAGCAGTTGCGTAAACCCTCCCATATCGGTAAGAGAGATTGCGCGGATTTTTATTTAAACATAGTCACTTCTAGAAATAACAGTACGTGTTCGCACCGCTGGTATAGGTTAGTATTTTATAAGATCGTTTAACTTTACAAGAATTTGTGTTACTGCCATTATATAGAAATTCAGAGGAACGTGAGGAGCTATGAAATTTTGAGCACTTACTTTGGAAAAACAAAACAAAATAGCAATGCTTTATTCTAAACACTCGAAACAATCAACGTAAACATTCAATTGGACACTCCACTACTGCTGTTGTACAACTACCTGGAGTCGCTACACACTCACTCTACTCCTTCCCCTCCATGCTCTTACTGCGCAGTCTGTCCCACTGCGCCCGCACACCTGGCTTTACCTTATACTTGAACTCTCAACTTCCGAGTACCTATTCGTGGAGGAGTGTTTGCAACGTCAACAGCCTTTAGGTGCAAATTCGTCCCGATCCGCCACAATTGATACTATTCATTACTGTTCTGATGCTCTTTTACATTCTTTAATGCTAAGTAAGAAAGCAAGTGAAACACAAGCATAGAACTAGCAGGTGGACGAAAGTAGTCTCTTCCATTTTATCCAAGTAAAAATAGTAAATAATGAAACTTCTTTAAAAACAGGCTTTTATTTACGCCATGTACTGAAACGAATAAAATAAATTTAGGTTTCTATGAAGGCAATGCATAGCCGAACGCTAATATCTCCATACTTATTTCACGTCAGTATATCCTAATAAAAATAAACATAGAAATGGTTGGTTGGTAAGTAAATACTTGCCGAAGTATATATTTTCTTTACTATTCGCCCGACAAGCTCTTTGAAGTCAAATAATTATACATCAAATATTAAATCATTTTTCGAGATAAAGATAGTAGGTTTATTTTTATTACGATCTACTTAAATGATGAATTCACGTTAGAACAATCAAAAGATAAGAATAAAAGAAATGTTAGCTAAGTGTTATAATATCAACAGGATACCAACAGGTTTGTATTAATAGAATACAAAGAATGTTTTTTCACAAATGCGTATAACTATCAAATATTTAGATTATTCGGAAAATGTATTTATAAATAATAACAACTAAAATAACTAAATTCGAAGTCAAATATGACAATAGTATTAATGAGACCATCTCTCCTAGGCACAAGCCTGGAGAGCCTGTTTATAAAATCCACCTTTACCCGAAGGAAAACCGGAGAAAAACTCTGGTCAGGATGGGGCTACAGAATTTATGTACAAATCCTGCCAATGTTGAGTAGAAATAAAACTAAACTTATTTGAATTATGAGAAATAATTGTATTCAGGAAAATTGTTGCGAAATTTAATGTTATTTTGAAAGTACTATGCAAATACTGTACTATTTTTTATATTTAGAAAAAAATATTTAAAAAATATTATTTTATGGGAAAAAAAAATCGTTTAAACATTATTAAAATCAAGGAATATTTTTACAGTAAGAAAGAAATGGTTGGCAATAGATTTAATTTCTTGTTAATAAATACATTCATATCACTACATTTTTGAAGGGAAGCGAATAAGGAGAACGACGTACACTTCAACCAAGAAATTACAATTAATTTGATACTTTCCTACGGTATTCAGAATCTATTTCACCCATCTTAATGGATCAAAGCGACTGTTTATTACGACGGCAAACTCAGATACTTGGAAGTTATGAGCATAGCGTCTAGACAAAACGGTCCGCTTGATTGCCGTAAAGCAATCAGACCGGCAAAGAACAAGTTCGTAGCAACGATAGCGGCAACTAAGAACACCTCTCTTCGTTATGAAGAGTCAATAGAAGAGCGAAAGGCGAAGGTGCTCCACACCCTTCAAGATATCGTTGCTGAAGCGGTTCTCATAATATCAATACTTGTAATATCAGGAAAAGTTTCTTGAAATGAGGTCTGTTTTTATTGAAGTATTTGTGAACGGGAAATATAGCGTGCTATTGAAGCTTATCTACATGGCGCGATAGGAGGTAGGAGTTGGGTGGAAGGTTATTGCTAGTGGGTATGCCGGTTAGCTGAGTTAAGAGTTATTGATACTAGAAGTAGGAGGTGGATAGAAGAAGGAGGGTTTGCTTTTCAGCTATATGAACTGGAACATTCATGTGAACATACGTATCAACACACGGGACGCCAAAGGGCGGAAACCATCTTGTTGCTTACGAATGCCTTCAACCGGTTCCAGAGTTCTTTGTTCTAGAGTTCTTTACCCTTATTTTTGATGGTTAACTTGTTATTTTTTCCCGACACTAACATCAGAAAACCAGCTAATTAAATAAAAGGAAGAGTGGTTCCCGAGGTGACAGTTTCTGTATTATCAACAGGTTCATTTCGGTGAATTTGGCGTTATACTTTTTACAACACTGTGCAACTACACTGAATTTTCTCTATAAACTTTTGGCAAAAATAAAAATCTGTAGTGTACCCCACTCACCATTCCACTTATAATTCATAAAAAATAACTGCAGTAAACAATGAACATTGCGAAACAAAATTACTGACAAGAAACCTAAATATATTAAAATTATCAAACACAATGACATATTAAACAGTTCAATCTGTTAAAACATTGTTTCGAGGAAACGATTTAAGTTGCCTCATTATGTTACATTTGCATATTGAAGTAGGGTTTCCTAAATTATCTTCCTCCCAGATACGGAAGTGATCTCAAATTCTTTTTTCGACCGATTACAATATTTTCCTTATACATTCTGGAAATTTGGAAAGAGAAAAGATACAGACGACGGATGAATATGTAAAAAAAGAGAGGAAGACGCAAAGCATCTGATAAGGGAATATGAAATATGTGGTGAGGAATGAGGAGAGTATTTGTTGTTTTTGACTTTTCATGTAGTGATGAATGTGCATCATAAGGCATAGTTAATAAAGGACCAGGACATGTCCAATAAATTCCAAGAACGTGTAATTGTGATAGACATAGTAAGGGATACGTATAAAAGAAGTCTTAATTTAAAAGACAATACTTAAAAGCTTTCGAAATTATGTGCATCGTTGGTGAGGCGGTCATGTAAACCACATACCAAAATAAATATTCATACTAATTGCACTTAACGTACAAAAAGTTTAAGCAAAATCATCGAAACAGTTTTTGAGAAATATTTAAAATATTACTTTAACCTTCATGTGACGTACCCTTTGTATAAAATAAGAAAAAAGGCACAAGCATCAAGTAAATTCTCCAGTAAATACGAAATGTGAATCGAATTTATTCATCCATTTACTCAGAGTCGTTGCGCACAGACGGATGAATTTTATACCAAAAACAACTTTTTCAGAATCAGGGATCACCAAAATTGATATTTCGTAAAAATCCCTTATATGAGACTAATAAAT
Organism: Laupala kohalensis; assembly: GCA_002313205.1. Classification (NCBI taxonomy): domain Eukaryota; kingdom Metazoa; phylum Arthropoda; class Insecta; order Orthoptera; family Trigonidiidae; genus Laupala; species Laupala kohalensis. Next base: position 33,969 of record NNCF01131342.1, on the reverse strand, counting down.
TTCTACTTTTTCATGAATCGTAGAATACACGAAGAACCCACATACCACAGAGCGCACAGAGATTCCGAGACGAAGAGGAATCTGCAGATGCCGTGACGGTCGTGTTAGTGCGCTGAAGCTAATGTTCACATTCCGTGTGGACGTCGCTTCGTTGATGTCTCATGGTCATGACTTGCGGAAGTGTGTTGGAGGATAAAGCGAGACTCGGCGCAGGAGAGCGGTGGGGGTCGGAGTAGAAATGTTTCATCCATTAAATCGTGGAGGAATATGCAGAAACTGAATCCGCTCTCTCCCAAGAGTAAAATCGCACCTCGAAGAAAAGGTAAATAATTGGACTACTCTTAGAACCACCACTCCTATTTGACTGTCAATTTCTATAATTTTTTTCGAACACAACATCTTTAGTAATAAATGTGAGTTATTACGAATGCCTGTAGCAAAGGAAATCGGAAAAAAGTTATCGATGAAATAATTTGGCATTTCAAAGGACTTCTTCAGGATTATTGCAACAAAAAATTATGGTTAATAGTGATGAATTTCAAGAACGTTCTCATGACTGTTGATTATGGCGGAGAGATTAGTAAGCTTCAGAGTTCAGTTGCGTCAAATGAGGTGAATAATCCACTGAACGTATAATCTACGTGACCGAATTCTAGAAGCAAAATTATATAAAGGATTTGAAGAATATTGTTTTTCAGTACATAACCTAAAAGTGAAATAAAACCAAAGAATTCAGAAGTCTTTACTATGCACTTCGTTTATTAATCATTCTGTGAATAGTGTATTTTCCCTCATCCTTCATTTTAAAATGATTCGTAACTACGAATGTATAAGTATACAATTCTGACAAATCAGTGTATTTTTTTAGGTTTTCTCCATAATATTTAATTTTTAAAATTAACAAAAGTGAAAATTTAATATCATGAAAGAAGAAGAATATTAAAATTAACATATGAATTTATAAAATTCTATAAGAACCCCAGTTAACACTGCAAAATGAACTAAAAGGGACCAGATCAGATGATGTTTAAGTTTGTCCAGTAATAATTGTTTTAAGTTTGTTTTCAAACCCCGGAAAACGCTAGTATTATGTAAATAACGGAGTTCAGCAAGTATTATATAAAGGCACTTTAGGGATAGGGTTTTATTAGGGTAATTATATAAGGGAATAACCTTCAGGGGGTAATTTTGGATGAAAAGGAACAAAAAAGCTCATACGAACAAACGTCCGGGATTTGATGGTTAATACGTAATACAGCAGTTACCCCTGGTACAGTAAACATTGTACTGAATGGAAATGGGGATTCAACCCAGGGTTTCCAGCTTAAAGCGCTGGGAGATACTACACTGTGCGTTTACTTTCTAGATAGCGTAGTGGATAGTTTGCCAGTGGGTTAAGCTGGAGGTTCCGAGTTGGTTCCCCTGTCCCATCTTCTATTTTCATTATTTTGATACATTACAAGCTATTAACGTAGTTGCTTCCACGTTAGAAATGAAGTTCAAAGATGACCACGATGATCATCAGACTTAAACCATCTTGTGTTTTATCTGAGGCATCAGAAAAGGGTTGTGTATGCCAAATAAGTTAATGTCTAGAACAGCGTGCCCCTGTAGCCACCTATTATTCTGATTCAGCCTGGAACATTCGAAATCTATGATGCGACATGAACACTTGTTTTTTTCAGATCATAGAGGCAACTTTTTACATGTTTTGTAACATAAAAACAACTAATACCATGTAATGTGTTAAGTAACGTACCAGTGCGGTTTGGACTATCAGTCCATTTCCGGATATATATTAATGTGACCTTTTTTGTACTTTTTTCTGCCAGAAATCACCCCTTGGAGATTATCTCTTTATATAATATTCACCATATATTGATTAAGCGAATTGTGTAGAATAACCTAGTTAACAGATATTCTTATTTTAAAGGACAGTTGTAATAATAATAATTATTTGATAAAACTCTTGTCTCAAAAGTGACTGAGAAAAAGCTGAAGTATAAGAACTTGGCTATAGAAGTGTGTCGAATATGGGGAGTTAAGACAGAAGTTATCCCCATCATCATAGACGGGCTAAAACTCCTATGTAAGATTAGAGATAGGGTACTACAAGAAAGAGCCCTGCGAGGTACAGCACACATCCTTCGCAAAGAGTTGTGGAAAATCCACAAAAAGAATCCAAAATGGAAGACTTGTTCCTGAGGAAGCTGGTTGCAACCTGGAACAATGTTGTACTCCCCAAAGAATGACAACTATCTTTCAGAAATATGAAATAAACAATAATAATTATTATATATTTCAATAGGATATCTGAAAGTATCAAATAAAATTGATAAGACTGAGAAATGTGTTCTTTCAATATATTAACATACATTGAGAATTCCAAAAATAACATTTTTTAAATATGAAATGTGTCTCAGTTAGCACGATTTTGATACCTGTTACATTATTTTCAAGGACGTATGTTTTCTATTTTGCACAAGTCAATATAAATATAAATCCAGACAATCTCGTAGAAATCTGTCTGTGTCCATGCTCTCCATGAACAACGAATCTCTCGAAGAATGATAAATTAAAAGTCGTTGGTTTGTTGCTCATAATTTTATTGCTAGAAAGCTTTTTCGGCTGCATAGTAGCCATCGTCAGTAGGATAAACTGGAAAATATAAATAGACATGAAAATAACAATAATTGAAATATAAAAGTATAACAAAGGTTTGCAACAATTGAACTGTAGAAAACAGTACTGAAAGAAGAGTAAAAATTATTGAAATTATGAAATAAAATAAATAAACAAGAAGAATGACTTTTTTTATTAGAATTAGAATTTATTAACAAAACACGGATTACAATATATTGCCTTACATACCATCCTTCCACATTCGTGATAAACGTCTTCCCGCTTTAGAATAGACATAGTCCGTCCACGTTCCTCATTATTGAATTCGCATTCGTAAATAATATGTATTACCTCTTCGTTTCCATTTCCACTCTAGCAGTCGTCATCTGCAGCTAGTCCCATCCTACATAAATAACTATTAATCGGTTCATGTCCCGTCATCTCCCCCATCATGGTGGTATTAGGTTGAAACCACTGTCTATGCATAGTCACATATGTCCGGTATAAAACTATACAAGGCTCTACCCGATGTTGCTTTATCCCAACGAATTTGCCAGCATAACAACAACTTCTTGGTTATTTCACTTTTCCATATCTTATCTTTCATGCTAATTTCTTATCCATCAAATATTACAATCTCCCCCTTACGCACACGAAACCGTAATGCCGGTTTTTGTATTGCTAGATCCACAGACAATATTCCCAGTACTGCTTCTAAAGCCTTGGTGGAGACTGCTCGATAACATTTAGGGGAGAATACACGAACGCTGAATACTTTGTAGACGCCTTTTCACATGTTGTAAATGGACACTATTCCCACACTCTTAAACAATAAGTGAACTTAGGAAGTACTGCTCCTTCGTATATTTGACGCACTTCCTTTATCCCAATGTTGTTATTAGTAATTTCTACTTTTCGTAATCCATAGAGCATCCGTTTCATTTGTAACGATGCATAATTTATATGTTCCTGAAATGTTAACATCTTATCAATTTGCACTCCCAAGTATTTCAGTTCCTTAGTTAACTGTAAACGCCAATCAGTTACACGGATAATCGTATCTTATCCTGCATTCTTAAATCTGAACACGATTCCTTTTGCTTTCGTCTTTGATATTAGACAACTTCATCTTATTTATAGGTTCAAATTTCTTCATAACGTTTCTCCTTTCTCCTCCATTCTTTTCCGGCTATTTTCTCCAATCAAAATCAGAACATCATCAGAGTACGCAGTAATTATAGTATACTTCATCTTCATTTCTAACAAAACTTTATTTAAAACAATGTTCCAAAAGGTGGGTGCAGAGTGGCTTCCCTGAGGGCATCCTTTCCAGACCTTTCGTAATAGATGTTCTTCCACGACATCCAATAATACATATCTGTCCTCAAAGTAAGATCTACATTGTCAAAGGCGCCTTCATAGTCTATACTCACTGCTAACATATACTTATCTGATCGTGTTTTAATTGCGTTTATCATTCTACCTACAGCATCCTCCATTCCACGACCTGCTTTAAATCAATATTAGTTCTTACCGAAATTTTTAGGTGTCAATTTTTTGTTGAGCTCCTTAGAGATGCACTTATCTAGTATCTTCCCGATTATCGGAAGCAGCGTAATTGGCCTGTAGGATTTACATAATGTTTTATCTTTCATCACCTTTCAAAAACAACTTAACCGCGATATTCAATGTCTGGAAAGTAACCATAGTATGCATTGATTATTTCTACAATTTCATTTCAAAATGTGCTGTATGTGTTTCATCATCTCATTCGTACTATGATCAAATACTGCGCTTTTATACTTACTTAGTGATTGAATAATCTCGTTTAACATCTCTGTCGTTATTCATGTCGTATAGTCCGTCACCGTCTCATATTCCCGTATCATGTCTTCCATATCCTCTTCTCCCAATAATGTTTGTAAAAGAGCCATGCCAAGTTTCGGTAATCTGATCCTTCCCCTGTACATTATTACATGCATGTCCTCCCTTCAATCTCTTCCAGATGATCACAAAAGGTAGACCCGAGACATTGAATCTTAAACTTTCTTAAATAAACATCTCCTAACACTCTCGTTTCTATTCTATCATGTTTTTATAATATTTCTGTGCCTGCAAATATAGTTTAAATTGTCTCCTGTTTTCTTCATTCTACAATTCCTTTTGATATTTCCAACGATTCCTTTCTTCTTATCCGTAATACTAGAATTCCACCACCTCTTCTCCCTTACATATCCATCCCCTTTTTTCCGCAATATCTACGCACCTCATGTAGCATAGCAAGGTAAAGATCGTCCACTCGTTCGTCCAACGCAACCTCCTGTCTTGTGTTCACATATAATTCTGGTTGTCTTTGTTCCTGATTATATAATTTCCAATTAATTCGTCCGAAATTGTATCCGATACCTCGCAGTTTTTATTGTGGAGAGATCTGCTCAACCGCCTATTGCAGTGTTTTATGATCACTGGAAGTTTACTTTCCTACTCGCCACCTTGTCATTGCAAAATCCTTTACACTACTCTGAAGTGTAATATCAATTATTGACTTTCCATTATCTGTTTCAAATGTCTTGATTCCAAAGTTTGATATATCACATTCTCCAAAAGTTGTCCTCGCTCATTAGTGATAACATTACCCCACAAAGTTGATCAAGCATTCCAGTCTCCAATTATAACATCATATTTCCCATAGTCATCCAACAAACATTCCACTTGTTGAAGCATCTTTCCCTCTTTCCGATTATACTTAACGTACACATTCATTGCCGTAAATATCTTAACTCCATTCGTTAATAACACTGCTTGCATATACTTATTGCAATACCGATCTATTCGAAGACTTCTATTTTAGTATTTGTTATTAATATTGCCGATTTGACCCCTATTTCGAAGATCACCCTATACTACTGGTATATGCATTAAGACTCCTCTGTTTGTATATGGTTCTTGCAAGAAACATATAAATCTGGTTTTGCCGTACATAGTGAATTCACTAATTTGTCCCTACAATATCTCCTCTTAAATTTATCAGTAAAATTTTATAATCAGCTTGTTTTTGAATGATATCTCTAATACGCAGATACATTGAACATTTAATATCCCGAATTGAACGATTGAGATCTTTCCCTTTTAGTATACAACAAACACACCGTGGTAACTCCTTCTTACCACATGCTTCATAGCGATGAATGCAATCACAATGGTTGCACGCATCTTCAGTGTCCTTACAGTATTTAGCAAGATGCCCAAATCACTGACAGCGATAATATCCCATTGGTTCGACGTATTCAGCTATTACATGCGAACGAAACCCAATAAATATCAGTTCTTTCTCTTCCATCATCCTAGCCAATTTTCCACCTACTTCCAGTACTAGATTTTTATATTTTCCGTCCTTTCTATATCTTTTCACAATTTTAACTTTTTCTTGATTATCTTCTAATCCCCCTTCTGGCACATCTTGTTGTCGAAATTTCTCAAAGAACTCCTTATCTTCAAGTCCATTTTCCACTCCATAAACTACAATTTTCGGTGTCATTCACCTGAAATTTCCTATTGCGATATTCGCACTATCATCCATTATTCGCTTTATTACATTCTCTTCAAGCTTATCCTGTAAATGTACGAGGAGGTCATCATTGCGAGTAACTCGACTAGCTATTACATTTACATGCTCTTTCTTCTCCTGTAATAATGTCTCTAATCTCTCCAGAAAAATTATCTCATTTTGAGTTGTTTTCCCCTCCTACTACCGCTGCATACGTTCGTGACGTATAATTTGTATTGTTTGTCTGTTCCTTCCCTAATGTTGCTATAAACTAATCCTTATTCCTCCGCTCAATTTTCTTTCCATTCTCACTGAGTATATTCATCCTATTATCAGTGACTGTAATAACATGATCCCTAATCTCCTCAACACGCTGCACCACCACATATTTATAGTCCCTTATCTGTTAGTATATCCCAAGTCCTTCTCCATTTCCCTGTACACTTGTATTTACCACTTGTTTTAATTTTTCTACTGAATCTTCCAAATTTCCCGTCACTTTTTCTCGTTCTTGTAGTACATCATTACGCAATTGGAATCGTACAATAGTCCGCCATAGATCCGTCACCGCTTCCATGATATTTTTTCGTAAATTACTGTGTAAACGTCGGAATTTATCCGGACAGTCAATTCTTTCTTATAGGTGTGTCTTGCGCCTACACAGTTCTGCAAAATTGATTGCCGCTTAAAAGCTACATTATATTTAATCAGTATGCGATTGGAAACCACGAGGCGATCATTCTTGCTGTTGCCGGCCGCCGTCGCTGATAACAGCTGAAGAGATTAGCTCCAAATTATACTAACTGGGGCACCACTGACCGGGGTACCCTAGAGTGCAGGGCAAATGGTTCTAAAACAATTGAGTCAAAGCATCGTCAAAATTGTAAGATGTCGTTCACGAGGAGCCAGGAAGCGACTGAAATACGTACTGTATCTTTATGAAATTCATTTCTTGAACATCATTCATGCTGAAACAACTTATAGCTTTTTCATTATTGAATAGTGTGAATTAAGTTAGTATAATAATAATAATAAATTTATTGTCAAAATACAGTACAAACTGCATATGACCACGTGGAGGAAAAAAAACTAATTTACTCTCCGGAAGCAAGCAAGGGACCATCCCATCAATTCCGATCAAGGGCCCTAAGGCAGAGGCGGATTCAAAAAATTCAGCAAAAATTCCTAGATAAGATAAAAAGTTAGCTGCGAGTTATAATACTAATAGAATGTCAATATGTTTGTAATTTTAAGCAAAAAATTACATGTAAGTTATTATCGAACTATAGATTATTCTGAGTATAGTGCTTAAAAATTGAAATAACACTAAATTCACGATTTATTGTTACAATAGACCCGCCCCTAGACAAAGCCTAGAGAACCTGTATGATAAATCCGCCTCTACCCGAAGGAAAACCGGAGAAAAACCCGGGCCAGGATGGGGCTACAGAATTTATGTACACAAACGTGCCAATGTTGAGTACACATAAAACTAAATTAATATGAGCCATAAGACAACACAATCATGCAAGAAAATAGTTTTTGAAATTGTTATAAGTTGTTTAAAAAGTACTACAGCAATGGCGTGATAAAGCACAAGACGAATTTAACTTTTGTTAAAATCAATAAATTCTTTTACAGTGTAGAAGCACTGGTGCAGGAGGTAGTTTTTAACCGCGGATTTGAAGATATTCAATTTCATAATATCTTTTATATTCTTGGGCAGGGAATTATATAGAACGATTCCCGAATGGTATGGTCCCTTTTGGCAAAGAGTGGTTGACACTCTAGGGCGATGAATATTACTACTATTGCGTGTATAGTGTTCGTGAACGAGACTGTTTCGTATAAAGCAAGGGTGGCACTTCAGTAATTCGGACTTAACAAACACGACTGTTTCATAAATATAAATGCAGGGAAGTGTTAATATATTTAATTCCTTGAATAAAGGTTTACAAGAGTTTCGGGGGTGAGATTTACAAATTATCCGAACTATCCTCTTCTGAATTCTGAAAGTTTGAATACTCTGACCGGAATTACCCCAGAAGGTAATGACGTATTCAATGTATTAAATTCAATGCATTATTGATCAAACCAACAAAAAGTTGACAATGAAACTAAATAGTTTCATTTAGAGCACCCAATCAGATATTTTTCCCTCAACAATAAGCTGTGTTTTTATTGACTCTTCCTTATTCTTGTGGGTGAATTGTTAGCAGAGTTTGCTGTGTGCTGGAGAGGTGAACGTGTTTGAAGCTCTTATGTTTTGTGTTAACAGATGCTATACGTTTTATTTTGTCCATTTCTTTTCTGATCTTATCTGATGAGAATGGAATGGTAAAGAGACGATGGACCACGGAGTGGAAAGCGGCATGCTTGTGTTAGGCAGGATGTAATGAGGAATTGTGAATAGTGGTGTCTGAAAATGTCTTTCCTGAATATGTCAAACTGGTGGTGGTTGCTTACCAAAGAAATAGAGAGGACTAGAAAATTGAGTGTATTTGCAATTTCTGTAGTGAAAGATATGATAAGGTGAAGTGAATTGGGAAATTGAGTAAAAATGTCAAATTGTCGGTGTGTCTCTGTCCAGAAAGTGATTACTTCATCTACGTAGCGGTTCCAATAAATGATGTTGGGTAGAAGAAAATGTTCAGAGTCAAATATTTGTTTTTAAGATGGTCCATAAATAAGTCTGCAAATAATGGAGGGAGGGAAGCTATGGATAAGCCTTAGTTCTGTTGATATAATTTATTATCAAATTTAAAATAATTCCCATACAAGCAAAAAGGGATTAGGTTAAAAAAGTTCTGTTTTTACAAAGAGGGGGCAAGATGCAGAGTCTGGAGTGTCACGTATAAGAGTTTTACATTCAGATGGAGGGATACTAAGAATAAGGTTCTTGACATCGAAAGAGATTAGTTTAACTCTAGGAGAAACAGGAATGTTTTTAATTTTGTCCGCCAGGTCTATACTATTCTTAATAGCGTGATAGACGGAAATAGATGTGTTGGTGAAAATGTTTGTTGAATTGGTATGCTAGTGTGTATGTGATTGTGTAATGTGTATGTATGTGTGATTGTGTTGGTGTAGGAGACAACGGACCTTATCGGCATGGAAGCTTTATGGATCTTACACTAAAAAAAGTAACTTAGCAGGTTCAGCTGATGTGGTAGCTGCCTGCAAGCCCTACAACGCATATGCTTGCATAGCTAATATCCGTCTGCTATACAGAAATTTTTGCCCCTCTTTACACAGCTTTCTTGTTAGCTCTCACAGCTTAAATAGCTAATCTACAAGATGAGAAGAAGGCATATTATCCTAACTTATTCTAGAGTGCACGACAGTCAAATCACTCGTTCTCTGGAGCTTATAGTAAATTGCTTGAGCAGGCTACCCAGATAGTTAACAGCTACCCACGTAGAAATTTATCAGTAGCGACGTCGTTAACCCGTATGCTCGTCGATTAATCAAAGCAAGAAAAACGCATTTTTCGGCAGCGTCAATTCATGTGCACGCTTTCCTGACGTTGAAATATCATATTTGTTACAACTTTTGTAGATACCATCCATCTTCTTACCTTATTTAATCATATTCAACAGGCGTTCCTTTTTTACGCTTACAAAGTTCGTCTTCAGGCATCCGACAGTGCTGGTATTCGACCAAGGGTTCTTTCCTTTTCAAGGCGAAGACGCTTCCATTGAGATACTGCAGTACGACGATGTAGGTGATTATTTTATCCTCTTGTGTTGCGCTGCCTCTTGTATTGGCACCATAGTGTTGGTACCATGACTAAATAATAATCATTAAATATAAATCCTAAAATCTTGAAAAAGATATCTTAGAGTACCAAGAAAATATTTCTTTTATGAACCCAAACGTTTCTTCATACTTGAAATTCATTTTTATTAGAGTGATATCTTGAAAATAACAATCAAAATAATAATTAGGTATTGGACAACATTAACCTACAAAAATTCAAAATATCAGGATACAGCAGCTCGACGTCGAGGCAATATAATAAATTTTCGTTGAGTTTTCCTCTTGATTACTATTTACTTCTTCTCTATTACTACGACGTCTCGACTTAGGGCGATTCGACGTCAGAAAGTTTATTCGACGTCGAAGCACTTCGCGTCAATCATTAAGTCGGCTCAACGTCGGCGATTTCAGATTGGGTTAATGGTTTGCTTGCATGTAAGTACTTTAAACATGGGTTACGTGTGTGCAACTATGTAACTCTGGTGCCAAAATTCCTCATTGTCTTCAGCATTACGCCTTCTCGAAAATAAAGAGTTCAAATAAAAAAGGGTATTTGCTATGAGAAATATTTATTTCAAAAAAAATTAAGAATTGAACAATACAAATACGTTTCCATTACATTGAAACAGAAACTATTTACGATGCATACCTTAGAGTTACATATTTCTTACCAAAAATAGGGCGATGAATATCTAATGGTAATGGATCAAAAAGCTCTTAAGGAGTGCAGCACGACCATTTAGTGCACAAGTCAACTTCATAAACATTAAGGTGCTCGTCAAACCCCAAACATAACATGTAAGAGAAAACAAAAGAAAAAAAAACATATTTGAAACAAGAATAGACTCCACCAATCCAAATATAGGTCCACCAGACTCATTAACTCTCAATAAAAGTACCATGTCTGGTTTACAAAAAGTACCTTTGTACTGAACCCTGTTTGTTGACAAACATGATGAGTAGAAAGTGAAGCGAATGCCATCTGAAAGACGTCTCATGTCTTCATTCGTGAAATCTGTGAGACTCACTTCAGAAACAGGACCGAATTCGGTACGTGGTATAATAGATGATTTGGAAATGAATCGATGGCACATATTCAGTTGATGTTCGATAGCCACTGTGAGACATATAACGCCAGCTCTCTGTAGCATGAGTAGGATCAAGAATATCTCTGTGTTTGCTTTCATACCTTTTAGTAGAGGTAAGAGCTGGTACCACACTTTCCTCACAAACTCTAGGGTAATGCACCAAGTTGTGCACTTTAGCTTTCAGTGTATCATTCGTGATTTGAACATACATAGTGATAAAATCATTGACAGGTACACGCAATGAATGAGATTCACAGGAAGACTATATTTTTGATAAACAAATATCAAGAAGCTTACATAGATTTAAATACAACAACCAGTAATCATTTTGTACGGGTAACTTATCTCCCACGAGAAGGTCAAACATTTTTACAAAAAGAAGCATTTCACAGATCGTCATTTTAAGTTTGTCACGAGTAGCAAAATCTTTTGATATAGGTGGTATGCGATTAGAATCACAATAACCATAAAAAACATTTCTCTTCTATGATTGAGAAGACCAAGAGTAAAGAACTAAGGAATACTACGCACTAACAAATGTTGCATAACATAATGACACAAGTCACGAAATACATCAACACAGTAATTTGAAGTGATATGAAATAACGGTAATTTGTTAAAAACAGCCTCCCTTGATACCTGTCAAAGAAATATTGTTCACAACAACATCTTCAAGGTATGATGATTTAGATCTAAGTGACGTTTCATCTTCTACAGCTTGTGTGCGAGTCACATCTCTACAGGTTTTGCAAAATCTGCAAAAATAATTGGCTGTAAAACACTCAGAAAATCCCCCAACAGAATTCAAAGCTAAATTGTCTCCTAAGAGGATCGAATAGACAAAATAAACTTTCTTAGGCCCCTTAGACAAGTCAAGAATAATACCGTTCTCTTCTAGTGATTTAAGTTGCGCTATAAGAGGTCAAAAAGCTTTATCACCGGAAGAGCACCTACATAGCGATTCAAACACCAAATTACGAAAAATATTTTCAACTGAAGACTGGCACTCGGAAGGAAGACAAGCAATCTGACATACTCGCTTCCAACCTTATTAGAACTAGAACCTAAAGGATTATTACATTCACATCCATCATAATAACAATGCAAAGGGAAAACTATGTCATCTTCTTTAAATTTCTCTAATTTACTTTGCCAAAGCTTAGATTGGACAAAGTTTTCTTTTGTTTCTAATGCAGTTTTCAATGAACTAACGTATGAAAGAATTTCATTTAGAGCATTTGGTATCTAAATTTTTCTTCAAGAGAATGTCAATTAAAACATTCAGTCTAAAAACTTACTTTTTTTCAGCAAAGGACCCTCAGCAACATCTAACTCTCCAATTTCATATGGAACAGAAGGGATAAACTCTCCAATAGATTGAAAATACTTAAACCTATAGTGTTAAGAACTCAAGTGAGAAAATGGTTTATCTACAAATGAAAATATAGCATTGAAATCAGATAACTGATCATCATTTAAATTAATTGATGACATAATACTATTTCTTAAGGTGGCAGTACACCATTTTCAAAGAAATAAGAAACGTCTATCATTTCTTGAACATACGACCTCTGGGGAACTTAGGTTTTCTATACAACTTGCAAACGAAAGAATCAACTTCACTGCGCAACCTATTCTGAGCGTCAGTAGAGGTGACTGGCTGGACATCTCGTAAATCAGAAAATGTATTAGAAGTGTCAGAAGTAGAAGAAATAGTAGAACGGACAATATTATAATGAATAATACTATCAAAACTTTGAGAAGAACCAGGCAGTGGCTGTTGAACTTCATTGCAAGTTTTATGATATTTATAAAATTGTTGCCACTCACGATAAGAGTGGCCATACGTACAAACAAGCCTTAAAGGAGTGACTAAATTTATGGTGAGTGTGATAAGATAGAACACACAAGATTTTGGACAGTATGGGCATTTCATTTTGAAGAATACAATTCAAAGTTTTTAAGTCATGCAGAGATAAAGGATCTTAAAACAGAATCGTTGGTAAAATTTTGAGGTATTATGTTGAAGAGCGTACGTTGGATGAACAGCCATATATGGCGAGTTTCAACAGGGTAACTGGAGTCGAGACCAAAGGTCAGCTGGAAGGTTCCTGCCACTGCTTTAAATAGGTCCCTTACCTCTCAGCGTTGATTGTTCAAACAAATAAAGCTTTGTCTTATTCCATTGATTGGACCAAGGAAAACAGGTACTGGTTGAAGTGGACAATGATAATTTGCAAGGATCTACTTTCGGTTCCCAATCCTTTCCTCAAATTTCAGCAATTTCCTGCGAAGAGGAGGGAAAACTGGAAAGATTAGTCTAGATGAATAAAAAGAAAAAACGAGGAACAATAGGTAATTAAGGCTATTAGCAAGTGAATATTTAATCTTGAATACTAAAATGTAGAATAAAATACACACTCTCTCTATGTATTGTAAGATTTGATTAATTCCAGTTATTAATCATAGAAATCAGCATTGTTTTGGCATTATAAATACGTAGCACGAGCGACAGAGTGGGGGAGAAGTGCTTCCTCACCCCACTAAATTTAAACGGCAGCCGCTGAGAAATGTTTGCGTGAGAAATACTACGCATTTTGCTGGACAAAAGGAGACCAGCTACAGACGTTTGGAAGGACGCGGCTGCGACAAGTCAGAACCCGCCGAAAAAAGGTTTTATGATGGTAAAGAAATCGCAGGCAGGCGGGGGTGTGAGTAAAGGACCCAGAAGGTCGTACGACTAGGGAATGTTAAAGGGACATGAAGGCACGAAATAAACAAGGGACGTCGTTGGAGAAAAACCGTTTCAAGACAGCTGTTGAGAAACGTTCAAATATCCATCCAGAGATTGGCGCAACGAGTAACAAAATGCACTTAAAATTTCCAATCGGAACTGAGGCACAGGAGGGGGAATATCTATCTTATTGAGAGTAGTGATCACGTGGCGATTCAAAATTTGAGAAGTTTAGGAAGTGGAAATACGGGCCTAGTGGGAGGAAGGCTCATTTATACGGTTGCAGAAGCAAAACTCACTCTCAGATTTCAGATATTCTTCATCTCTTTCGATTTTCACAGCTCAGATACACAGATATTTTTCGTTAGCTCAGATAATATTTTTCTTCGACTCATGTGATAATTCTCTTCAGCTCATTCGATGTTTCGCGAGAAGCAGAGTCTTTCATATGATTTTGGTTTTGACTCAGATTGTTTACTCGATATTTGCTGATAGTTCATAACTCAGATGAGATTTTCGCTTTGATGTTATTATCCGAGTCATCCGATGTTCGTGCGCTCATGGCTGATATTCTCAGTTTTGAGTTTTTTTGGCGCATACAATTTTTCGAGCTAGGTCTTTAGTTTCTTTTTCGACGATCATTTTTCGGTTGCAAATTCTAAATCTGATAGACTTTCACGTTATTCGTACGGAGAATCGGTCCAATTGGTGGACTTATCCGAGACGCCGTCATCAACAATTTAAGTCGGGCAATGATGATTCATGTTCGCACTTTACCTGATGGCATCCAGACCGCTTAGCTTGGGGAGAAATTACCACCGTTTGAGCCTTCAAGTCATGATGTCATCAACCAGGAAACCCCCCAACCCGGGAACCAGGCCGGTTTCCCGAGATGTCAGTGCACCTTGCACTCACCGCTGTACTTGATTTGTCATCTGAATGAGGTATTTGGTAACTGTTGGTTGCATCCAACACCTATTGTCATGCGCTATTGCGAGAAGACTAGTGTGGTTTTTGTTGTCAAAGCGGCCCAAAACTGTGAACTATTGAACTTAATGACTCGTGAAGAGGGACCATTCGTCAAAGAAGATTACGGCCTAGTTCTATTTTCCATGTTAAACGTAAACGTAGATGTGCTTTCAAGAAGCCAAATTTGCTTGCAAATTCAATGTTATTGGTATTTGTTTATGAAAAAAAGATTTCAATTTGGTTTATAAATTTAATTTGTTTAAATGCATATTGTTGTTGAGAAGCCGAACCCGGCGGTAAAGTCAGTGGATTTTTGTATTTTATATGTTTGCAGGAAATTACGTGTGTTTTGGGGGTAGAATGAGGGTTTTCATAATGTATGTGTCTTTAGTGCTGATTAAAATTAACGAGTTAATTTGTCAATTAAGCGTTTTCCTGTCTATGGAACCCCAGAATGGTCTCTTCCCTTGATTAAAAATAACACGAACCCAATCACGAATGAACCCCTTGAGAAAGAGCTAGTCGAGGCAAAGAAATTGTTATTAACAAATTAATTAATTTATGATTGTTCGCATGTACATTTTTAAACTCAGTTTTCGTTCCGCTACTATATATATATATATATATATATATAT
>NNCF01131342.1:0-18606 GCA_002313205.1 Laupala kohalensis | reverse complement strand
TAAACCAATAGCATAAATTAAACAATTTTTGAGAAATGACCATTACACGTGTGTTTAAGCAAAATTTGCGGCAACTTCACACAATGAACTATTGGATTTTATTATTGGATTTTATTATTGGATTTTATTATTGGATTAACTATTGGATGAACTATTCGATTTAACTATTGGATTAACACTACTGATTTACGAAAACGACAATTCCACCATCTCCTTTATCTGTTTCTTCCTAACCCTGTTTTCTTATGGTTACACTGCACATCCCTGCACCACTCGCTTACTCAAAAGAGTACATTGGATGGAGATGAAGGTTATGAAAAGACGACAAAATACATTTCTGACAACATAGTGCCTTTTCCGTCATCAGTAAAATGTCTCGAGAACACTAAGAACGCATATACTTTTCTCAGGAAAGATTGCCAGAACCTTAAGTCCAGTGGCACTATCTTTTCTTTGATTTTACCCCGTCACATATTTACAGACAAGAATAAAAATATCACATAACAAATAATACAACTATAATTTGTATTTAAAATTCAAACCAATAGTAAGTGCAAATGAAAACAAAAGTCCTGAAGCAAGCGGCAACGGTAGTAAACAGATATATTTGTCTTACCTTCAAAGGCTCTGATGTAGGAGTCCGACGTGCCCCACAGATGTAGGAAACCACGAAGATCGCTCGACAACGCCATTGTCGT
This sequence comes from Laupala kohalensis, assembly GCA_002313205.1. Classification (NCBI taxonomy): domain Eukaryota; kingdom Metazoa; phylum Arthropoda; class Insecta; order Orthoptera; family Trigonidiidae; genus Laupala; species Laupala kohalensis. Next base: position 17,908 of record NNCF01131342.1, on the reverse strand, counting down.
CGTCGTAATAAATTAGTTAGTTCAAGTAAACAATTATACATAGTTGCGACAGCCATAGACGATTTGACTCCGTAAAACAATTGCGCAGGCTGCGCCGCCTCAGTCATGAGTCAACGAACAAAATGTATAGAAGACAGAGCAGTCGAGTGTCATTTAGCGGCATCTACGAACGGCGGGGAGGAACAAACAACTGTTCTTGTAGAAATGTCATATTCTTGAGGGCAGTCTGATCAGTTGCGCGAAAACCCCTTAAGGTGTAGCTGTGAATGTAAATTTATTCCTCTCAAACAAAACAGCGTTAGCTTCCGCAGTGAGAGTAAATTGGTCTCGATCAGACGAAAATTTGTTTAGGGCGGCAAAAACGTAAGCTGTGGCAACTAATGGTTTTGTCTGACCGCTAGACAGTCAACGCGTAAGCTGACACATCTAACGTTCAGCTGCGCTTGCTAACTTATTTTTTTCCTTGTAGGTAAACAATATAGACGCGGAGGGATTGGATTGGAAGGAAGAATATTCAGCGTGTTAGGAAAAAGGCCTTGTGATTCTGAAATTTCATGTTTCAATTGGACAATAAATTTGTTGGTGGGGTCTTTATCTAGAGGTGTGATGTCATTGGACTTAATGAAATGATACATTTTGTTTGAGTAATTACTTTGTTCCAAACTGACGGTAGTGTTTCCCTTGTCTGCTTTAGTGATGATTAAGCTATGATTAAGAGTTTTTCCATTTTGTTATTAGCAATGTTGAGTTCAGAATGATTGTGTGGAATAAAAAAGGTTTGTGTAAATGTTGTATGGTGTTAATGATAATTTGTTTTTGTAGATCAGAGAATTTTGATTTAGTTAAACCGGAATCAGCGTAAGTACAAACTTGTTTTATGGAAGAACTACCAGGATTGGAGGGAAGGGAATACTTTAAGTCTTTTTTCTAATAAGAATATTTCATTTTGAGACAGTAAAGTAGTGGAAAGATTCTTTACTTATGGGTGAAAGTTTACTGTGGGTAGGATGTTACATACAGTAGGTTGTGGGGGTAGGCAAGTACGCAACTTTATCAGCTTCCTCACCTGCCTTTGTTTCTGTTGACAGCTGAGCTTGAAGACTCGGTTGATTATCGTATCTTGTATGAAGTCACATTCCGTAGCATGGAGGTAAGCGGAAAGTTCTCCTTGGATCCAATATATTTCCATTCCCAAGCAGTTCTGGTTGAAAACCACTTTTCTCCTTTTTGCCCAAAGCCACGCGTTGCGGCCAGTTTCCAGCGCTTTCTTAGCAGATGGTGGACTGTTCTTGCTCCTCAACTCAATAAATTTGGGACACAAGTTGTGCAAAATGCGTTGACTCAAAAACCAGATATGTAGATTTGCTTTAGAAAACTTCAATTTTGTCTTATAGAATTTTTTTACCACAGTAGCCTTGTGGATCATTAATATACTTAGTAGTTCTGGGCTATTGGTAACATTATCAAAGAATGATAAATTAAATGTCATTGGTTTCTTGCTCATAATTTTATTGCTAAATAACTAATGTTTAAACTAATGGTATCGGTGCTTTGAAGGCGTATCATGTCGATAGAAAGGATCAATACGACCTATCAAACAAGTAACCCTATATACTACCTATGTACATGGTATGGACTAGGACGATAGGAAGTGTAAGGCCATGGTAAGAGGTGTGGGTTAAACAATTGAGTTAAACCCTTGACTTAACCATCCATTGAATACAAAAACCAACTAAGTATTTACAGAAATCTCAACAGAAAACAACAAACGTTTCCATAATCATGCAATTCTTCACATCATTTCATAAATTATTTACTCTTTCTAGATCAAAGAAAACATCAGCAAGGAGGTGGCAAAATAAAACGAATAACAGTAATTGATAATTTTAACTTTTAATTTAAAACGTGAACAAAATCATGTCACATCCCAAAATACTTTCCCATAAACATATTCAAAAACTCCAGATCTTTCCGCACTCGAGTATAATCGTCATCACTACTCCCATACATCCTTCAATACGTGTCCTCTCGGAAAATTAAAAAAAAACGGTCTTTTCACCTACAAAGAGTCTACGTGTTCATGGAAATCATTAAACCCAAATATGAGAATAACTGGTTTCAAGCTCTAATGTTAGCTTTACCATTAAACCAAGTGGTAACTACTTAATCACTGATCAATATTTAAAGCTTTTCTTGCAAAAGGAAGATGAGATATTTTTTCTTTCCGTTTCTCTCTTCACACCCTCTCAAGTCTTCAACTCTTCGTCAAACTTTTGCGCAATCGACGATTCCTCCCTCACGATAAATTCATACGAATATAACTCCAGAGCATTTCAATCATAGAACTTCTTGCAGTTCAGATAACGTTGCAAAGAGATCCCAAACCAGAACGCAGTGAGTCCCGGAGCTTCTAGATTAACCTCCGTAGTCCACAGATGCGAAACCTCATGCAGAGGGGAGATGTTCAGGGGGAGGAGCAGCAAGAAGTTGATTTGCTGGCGGTGAAACAGACGGCGATCGGGACGCGTAGTAAAACAGGGAGATTGCAAGCGAAACCGTGAATAATACTACGAGCGAGTATCTCCGACGGGAATTTCCCTTACGTGCTTCAATGACATCTGTCTTGTAAACGAATGAAAATTATAAAGAGTTTTAAATCACATTTCCCAGAACTGTCGATTTGTGAGGTGATATTGAAGAAGAAATGCAAAAGAAATGAGGTAATAAGGTGTTTAACCTATGTAAATGTCTACAACCTACAACTTGACTTTTAACTTTTGCAGAGACGTGAGCGTTAGCGTACGTAGGTGGGGGTGAAGGGGGTGGACCACCCCGGGTCTCATCCTATAAAAGGCCTCCAAATGAGTCACCAAAAAGAGTATGAAAAGGAAAAATGTATCTAAAATATACTATAACAGTAAAACAACACATTACTGCCCTTATTAAACACCACCCCAATTTCAAGTTCTTTTACGTAATCCTCAACAGCATACAAAAACGTTGATGCGTATCTAGAAGTGGGGGCCTGCTCCCGTCTCGGGGCTCAAATGATGTAGGTACGCAAAGAGATGTGACAGCAGGTCCGAGGGAAGAAAATATAGTATTTAAAACGTCTTTCGGGTTACGAAGCTCTTTCGTCACATTGAAAGAACTCAACGTGTTATTAGGCATTTTGAGCAAACATCCTCAGGAACTACGAAGAACTAAGGTGTCGGAAGATTTTACCTAAGATTTGGGAATTTTTTCTGCATCCATTTTGGGAACTTTTGAGAATAAAATTACGTGACGTACTATGCTACATGTCCTTGAAATTGGAAAAGGAATGCCTCATTTCTTTCAATCATAGTTTTATATGAAAATATTGATTTTACAAACTTGACCTCTGGGTCTCATTGCCACCACTTGATACTAACATGACGGACCGTCTTTCATTTACGACAAAACTGATGATTTATTGAACAATTACCTAAAACGACACAAAAGTGAGTAGTCAGTACAGTACAAACAGTAAAATTTCACAGAAGAAATTGTTCTACAAAATAAACATATTAATCAACAATAAAACCAGAAAAAATATTCACTATCAAAGAACTGAGAAAGTCTTTATTGTATTTGAAAGACAATAAATTCCAAGCTGCACGTCAATGAAAATTCTATAATTTATATAAACTATAAAGTACAATTTCTGGCATGTTGTTTATACGGCTCGCATGCGTCATAATATCCACTTGTAACATTTTGAAAGAAGCCTTTCTTTCAAGGTTTTGGACAACTTTACGCAAAAACAAAAAACCAACGCAATTCTTTAAAAGAGTATAATTTCTCTAAAAGTTTCAATTAATTAAATAAATTGTGTAATATTTCCTATAACAATAATTTATCAAACACACACGAGAGCGCTTTCACACAAATAATATTTTGTCTAATTATATTTTAGCGCAACTAGTTAGATTTTTCGCAAAGAGTTAGAAATAATTTCAGGTTTCAGGTTTGTCGTTCGCACTGATGCAATGTTATATTATTTCCTTTGTATGTTCCGAATACACTGATATATCACCACAGTTTTTGTATATAAATACTAAATTAAATATCTAGAAACTAATTTCTGTAATTTTGCATATTTTATTTTTGTTTGGGAGAAAAAATGTAATAATATCCCGTGCTTTTTTGTGACTGGCTACCTCATTTATAAAAGCAGAACTATTAAATAGGAATTTGAAATTGGGATGGAATGATGGTTTTGTGTAGCAGGGACTCACTAAATAATGATTTTTTGAAATTCTCATTTGAAAGGAGCAATTCAGTGTGAAGTGTGTCACTGTTATTGTATATAAACAGGCTATTTCTACCCACTACATCATAGCAGAAGATAGACGTGTCATAATGACAAATAGCCCCCGTGCGAAACCAAGAAAGGTTTGCTCGTATAATTGGGAGCTATGGCATCGAGATAGGGTTCGAACGATAGTATCGATACCGAGTACGTATCGATACTTTGGGCTTAAGTATAAATACTCGATATCCTGTACCCGATACTTAGATTCGAAGTGTCTAGTAGGTGTCGACACTGTTGGCTTCAATACTAGACTCTTTCTATCCATCTTACTTATACACAAAATTTTTGACCAATAGCTAAGATAAAAAATGCCGATTCGCGAATTAAGTTGGAGGTAAAAATGCACAAGTAACAAATACGGTTAGGTATATTTCGATGCAAGAGAATACCTATCCGATACAATCAAGTAAATATCTATTCCAATTCGTAAAAGATACAAGTACTGATAATAATTTGAGATCGGTGCTTCAAGGGTATGGATACCGTGGCGTTCGAAAACTATCGATATCCGAGGTTGGTACTTATTACCCTCCATCGAGGGCCTCGTCCGCGGCGCGGTTTACAATGGGTCACCCCTGATTCCTCCCCTTCATCCAACAACCCTTACGCAGCCGTTATGCGCCCACCTCTCAACTTCCCTGTTTCCGGAAGGATGCGTTGCTAATTAGATTGCTAGAGATATCGCGGTGTCAGCAGAGTGATTTCGAGCAGATGTGGACTACCATTCGATTAAGGGTAGAAAAGTCAGGGAAAAGCTGGCCTAGTTTTGAATTTTTTCTCAACCAGAAAATCTAGGGTTATTGTATTTGGACTCGACTGCCCGAATTAAATAGTTAAGTTCATTTATAATTGTAAAAATTATTAAATGGTCGATTTAATAAATATAAAAAAAAGTATTTGTTAATGGTATGTGGTCAAGTTAAAGTACTTGAGTAATATAAACGTAGGCTTTCGCGGCCAGAGTCGGTATGAACTAGTTTGTCCGGGACAATCCGCGTCTTAGTGGATATAAATCTACCAACATTTCGGTCATCAGGCTGTTACCTTCTTCAGGGCAATATCCGAGTCATACAGACCTAAGTCGGTGTCGTACTATGCGCGACAGCATCATACGTCTGTACGACTCTGACATTGCCCTGAAGAAGGTCGCAGCATGATGGCCGAAACATGACGGACAAACAAGATCATACGTGGGTAATGTTTGTTTGTGTTGTAAACGTACTTAGCCGTGGGTGGAGTGGAAAAGCATTGCGGAAATATTAGGATAATAAAAATTATCACTAAAAATGTTTTCTTCATTCTGATTCCTCCTTACAGTCACAATAAAGTACATCATATACATCACAAAAAAAATTGTTTTTAATCTTGAAACTCACTTCTCCAAGTATTTTTTTGAAGTTTTGCTATTTTTACAATGACATGAGAGATGGAAGATACTCGCAACTTTAAAATTGATGTAAAATGCATATGTATTTAAAGATGACCATACACATTCGTTCTAAATAGATGACGTCCTAATGGAATGATGCTGAAAAGTGAGTTCACACACATCGATGTTTCAATTGTTATCAATATGTTTATTCAGAAATATAGGGGAATGTTAAAAAAATGTATTTTTAATCTACTTTTCGAGTATTACAGAGGTTTTGAGTATTATAGTGGTATTCTACATTTGGATTTTGGGAAATCAATGTAGTATACAACACTGATAATCATAATCAATAGTAGTCATGAAGCATACAAGACAATTTACAGCTGATAACTCAGATGAAGCGGTATTTCGTTTGTTATAAAGAACAATAATTTATTATGAAAAAAATTAATTTACAAAGCGAAAGAATTCATCAAACAACTGTCGAGATAAGGACTAAAAAAGTAAGACTAATGGAAGGAGTAATATACAGCTCATCTCGACAAATCTTATATTAAATGATAACAAATCTCTCCTGAAACCCCTCTGTGAAAAACTTGAATGCTAAGAACATGATATGGAGGTCCAGAAAAAACTACTAAAGGAAACATATGTAGGAAAGCTACATGCAATTTCCAATCTGCGGGCAAACCTACTCATTAAGACTCACCTCACCGATTATGATAAATTGTCGAACTATTAAATTTCTTTATTACAAGAAAAGTATTTTCAAATTTTATTGTAACAGGAAAATTTCGATTTGACTTAAATATAAATATAAACTTTATTGTCAAAAACGCATTTACAAACTTCGTATGACCACGTGGAGGATAATAAACTAATTTTATCATTCTTCTTATCATTCCGCTTTTATATTAACACTGAGTGAATTATAAAAAAGGAAGCTCAGCCTACTTTGGTCAACAAGTCCACTGACAAGGAGTGTTTCAATATGAATTCATGTTCAAGATGAATCTATCGACCTGAACATAAAACTAAAAAATGTGATAAAATTGGAGGAAGAAGCTGAGAAATTAACATCTGTAATTCAAACTGCAACCTATAACAACACCAAAGAAATTACGCACGAAACTATAGGAACTAACCACCATATAGAAAACAGGTAAATGGTTAAAGAAAGGAGAAAAGTTAGAAACGACGCAACACATAAAAACACTCTAAATAATATCATCCAAGAACTCTGAGAGAAATGCAAAATATCGGTGTTGGATCGGTTAGTTTATACCTAAAAATTATAATGGTCGATTAACAGGAAGTTTACTCTGGAAGGTAATAAATAAAACATGAAGACCCATATTCAATGTCCCACTGGTAAGAAAGAAGGAAAAGACCTGAAAAAGACAATAAACGGAAAGCTGAAATTTTACTGAATTTGTAGGAGATATTTAAACTAAACGAAGTAGACGAAGATATAACATTAGATAAAATATATAAGAACAGAAAACATACGCGAATTCAACTTATACGTTTATCGCTCGGTCCCACATGTAGCATACGTTCGGGGTATTACTGTATTAGGGATGTTAAATTCAGAGAAAATCGAATGTGGTTTGATCCAAGTCTCACATCATCGAAATGCATAACGGACCATGGACACTTTCAATGGGTACCTCAAGAGAATAGGGAGACAAGTTCATCAGACCTGCTTGTGTGAAAAAAAAGGAGACGGTGCATCACGTATTATGGGTCTGTGATGTATATGGTATTGAAAGAAGCGAGTTCCTCGGAAGACTGCTGGGGAAAAATATGCTGACATAAGAGATGAGTGGCCATTTTCGAAGATCAAGGAAAACCATGAGAAATTCGAGGATACGTTTAACAATAGGAACAATATGCCAAATATTCAAGATGGAAAGTGACTCTCCTTTCCCTCGTGGGAGGCTCTGGTAACACTAGTAAAAACGGATAAGGATAAGGCTTTATAAATGTGATGATAAATATAGATGGCTAATTACTTATTTACGGCTAATAATACATTTAATTAAATCTACTTAACAAATTTTTTCTTGGATACTTTTTTATTTTCTCATAACTTCTTACGCTTCGATTGTTGTTCGAGTCTTCGTCAGACATAATTGACATTCACAACTTGGTCATTAACTGACAATAGAAATAAATAACAACGTTTATTGAATATTAACATAAATAAATAAAATTGAAAAATTAAATTAATAATACTGTTTATTGAATAAGTTCTGGGAATTGTGGAACATGTTACATAGATCAGACAAAAAGATGTTTTAAGAATTATTGAACATGGAAGAATTATTTATACACATGAAGAAAATAGTGTAATTGTAGATAATTATAGTAATAAAGATCATAAAATAAAATTTGAGATGAGGAAACAAATAAAAAAAATACACATCAGAAATGCTGAATATAAAATCAACTTCAAATTTGTTTAATTTACAATCATATACAGACAGATTATCAAATGTTTATTAATGCCAATAATATTTTGTTAATATTTATTTAATAAATAAATATAAATAAATTTATTGTCAAAAAAGCAGTACAAACTGCGTATGACCACGTGGAGGACAATAAACTAATTTACTCTTCGGAAGCAAGCAAGAGACCATCCCATTAATCCCGATCAAGGACCCTAAGGCAGAGGCGGATTGAAAATACAGTTATTTGTTTTTATTGTCATGCGACCATGTAATGTTAAAGTCATGAATGTCAATAGTGCCTGACGAAGACTGGAACAAGAGTCGAAATTTTGTTATAAATTGTGAAAAAATAAGGAATTGTACAAGAAAAATGTTATTAAGTTGAGTTAAGAAATATATATTGTATAAAGAGCCCAGTAATGACGCGGTCAAGACACAGAGTTGCCACGAAAGTAATGAATTTAAATGGAAAAATTAATCTATTTATTTGACCTTTCTTTGTGTTAGTAGCGCCCACTGTGTTGCGACACCCCGTCCGTAGGGAACTGATTGGAAAACGCACTTATCACGTTCACACACCTCCGTCCTACGCTCCGCGTTGCTCGACGCGCTGTAAATCAATTGGAGAACGACCGCAAAAATCGCCAGTGGCAAAGCGGAACACTTGGACATACGCACTGTGCCTTCAGACTCACATAAATCTCGCTTACAGTTGAACTGCAAATAATTTTTTTTTCGTCAAAATGTACTAAAGAATCCTTTTTCTTATCGAACATGTATTTTGGATTTTTGGGTTAAACCATTCCCCAACAGAACCTGCAATAGTTATACAGATCGTTTAGCACATCGCTGTCCAACTTATCTTAGACCGCGGACCATTTTCTGTACACTTTCGATTGATCGGGATGGGGTTTGGGAAAATGTTGCCCTACGAATAAAACTACAGGGACATATTTTTTGATTTGTGACGCGATATTTTGACTCTGTTTGATTTATATTATTTCAAGCAGGAAAATTAAATAGATTTTTTCTTTATTTTTTAAAATATTTGTAATATTTAATATTATAGTAAAATGTTTTTTATTACAATGTATGATGGGAAAATTGTGAATACAATTTTCTATTTTCCCTCGCCTTACAAACCACACTAAATATTAATTCTAACAGTATAGATTAATGACACAAAATTGTACCCATGAACGTTTTCTGAAAAATTTGATGTAAAATGTGTTATACCTCACGAACCGTAAAAAAAGTTTCGCGGGCCTCCAGTTGGCCAGTTTAGTCTTTTTTAGCATATAGCCATAAAATAGTGAATGAAGATCATATAGGAAAGCGAGAGCAGGTTGTTTGGCCCTTCAATGGCTGAGAGTCATTCTTTATATCAGAAGTTGAGATGAATTTAGAATTATAGAGTGATATCCTGTACATTTATGACAATAACTTTCACTTATGAGCAGGACATATAACAAACATCATTGGGGAGTCCGGGGTCATTTGTAACACCGAGTAAGTTGTTACTTTTGCATAGGTTAAGGTAATGAACCATTCAAGTGTTGAAGAGTCCAAGACCAGCCAAAAATCAGCTTGGGACATCAATGCATATTACAATATTAATGAAAATCATTTTATAGTAACAAGAAAAGGATTTTACGTAATTATTGGAAATCTCATATCTGTGATAGAAGAATAGTTTGAAATTATAAGACGAATTTAATTGAAATAATTAAAATGAATTATCAACTTTTGCCCATTTTTGTGGTAAATATCAACATCTACCAAGTTAACTTGGTTTCTGTTCGAAATCAAAGCAGTTTCAGGTGGATATCGGACTTTTATCAGCTCCAATGGTACCAGTACATCCTAAGATTTACTAATTTTGGGACGTTAACCCTAACAAATTCCTTTCTTAAAATGCATGTTACCGATACGTCTACCACACATGTAAGGTTACTATTAACTTACGATTTAAATTATTGAAAGTATATGTTTGAGTAAGTTTGTTGAAGATTCCCGTATAAACAAAAATAATAAAATATTTTTACAAACTACTTATGACACACCGTCAAAACTGGAAGGAAATGACTGACGTTCATACGCCCGTACCCAATCTCATATAACCTGCTACGCGAGAGCGATACGTGCAAAATAAAATAATACCCTTGCATCCAATCTTCTTCCCCCTCGGAAAAAAACATGATATGTAGGGGAAGGTTGCAAAACATCCCTTAGTTGCAAATTGGAAGATCGGCCGCCCTTGGGGCGTAAGCGGAGGGGTTATACTAATGGGGAACCGTAGGGGTAGAAACTAATATGCAGGGGTTACTACCTCAGCAATAACTGCAATAATTAAACAGATTAGTGACCATTATAGGTAGTTAAGAGCCACAATTAGCAGTGCCAAAGTGTGCTGGTGTACATAATTGGTCACTTTCGTATTGTCGAAACTCATACCTCTTCGTGATCAAAGTAAGTTTCCTTCGTGTTGGAGATGTATATACGCAGGACATATCTTGGAATATTGAAAAGTGCCCAACAGATTCATGCAATTATCTAATAGCGTTTTCAATTTACTATTCTGAGTATGCAATGCTACTCCGAGTGCCAAAAATAGCGTTCCATTTGTGAGAAAAGTTGCACCAATGCGGGGACATGGATGTTCCTTTTGTCGAACGATGTGCACTCACTGCGCACTCAGAGCAAACAGACTTGCTCTGAAAATGGTTCCACTGGATGTTGTTGTGCTTAGGTGAGCCTTAGGTGAGCCTTAGGTGTACACAAGTGTGATTGAAATTACGAATTTAGTTAGATTCTTTCTTTATTTGGAAGAGAATACATTTTTCTCTAGAACGTTTCGTGCAAAATGAGAAAGAGGTAAAAAGATAAGACTTTCGTTCTGTGATTAAGTAAAAGGTTATATTTTCCTCATACATACTTATGATAATATTATTTAATGTGATACAAGTCATTATTAAGAGTTATGTTTAAATTGTTGTGATTGTCAGAATTGATTTGCCATTGATCAGTACAATGGAGGAGAAACAATTTTTATTTAAAGAAAGAATCTGATACACCAAGATTCCGCACAAAATTAATAACCAAGCAACACCGAGCCAAACCACATATATTTATTTTGTCCTGAGTCATAGCTATCAAGATTGTTATGCTGGAATCGTGCGAGGAAGATATTCTACTAACTTGCTACGTTCTATCGGAAGAGTGGGGTACTCGCGTGGGGCAATGACGTGTTTGTTCGGTTCTAGTGAGCACCCAGAAAAGTGAATGGAAAATCAGAAGTACCAGAGAGCGTTAATACCCATTTCAGCGCCAGATACCATCAAGAATCACACTCTGATGGGGGTGTACCTGTGTAATGTAAGGGGATAAGTCCAATAATCAAAACGAAAACTTTCTGGAATTCCTGTTCAACTTCACTAATGAGAAATCAATCATCCTATTTTACTTCATTGTGTTATGTTGTATATCTCTAATTCAATATACTCGTACATTCCGGGATGTTCATTATATGCTTGTTGTTTTCCTCTTATGTCCTCTACTTCGAGAAAATTCAATTACTATTCATACTCAATTCTATCATTCTTCTGATAATGTAGTGGATTGCGCCCCATTGTCCATTCAACTGTCTGTTGTTCCGCAGAATTGTTTATTTGTAATTGAACAGTCTTACGAATTTAAAAAGATTTTAGAAATTTGTATAATAGATCTTTTAAAGTAGTCAATAAGTGTTTAATGTATTTTGCTTTAATTAATAGAATGTTTCAAGCACAGTTTTTCTGATATTTCTATTTTAAGAGAAGGAAATAAGATGATATGTGATTTTTAGAATTTCTGCTATTTTCAGTATATTTTACGAACTAATTGAGGTATCATCTCTGTTTTTGTTCGTAAAATGTGTTACTATAAAATGAGTAAAAATTTTATTGGGATAGTTGTATTATTTTTAATGGGTACAAAGGGATAGAAATATCCTCATCATTTTTTACTTTCTCATATACGCAGTATATAGAAAGTATTGTAATCGTGAAAAAATTTGAAAGCGAGATTTCGACGGAAATATTTTTTTCGGTGAACCCTGATTGTGAAAAAGGTGTTTGGCATAACGTCCGTCCGTCCATCTGTGCGCAGCGATTCTGAATAAACGGATGAAACAATTTAATTCGCATTTCGTATTTACGGTAGAATTTACTTGTTGCCTATGCACGTGCTCTTATTTTTTTGAAACTTTAAAACAAAGGGTACTTCACATGAAGATCATAGTACTTTTTTGAATGTGTCTCAAAAAGGGTTCCAACGGTTTTGCTTATATTTTCGGCACGTAAAGTGCACACAACACACTCCTGCCACACCCGGTGTAGCCGGCGAGTCCGTAGAACTCGCTTTGTGATTTAGGGAGGGGGTCCGAATTCTTCGTTCTATAGTAGATGGCCATGTGTGGAGGGACAGGAGGAAAAACGCACTTTAACACATTATTCAACATTTAATACACGTTCACACCACAAGAAAATAATACAAAAAATTGACAAAGAGAAAAACAAACAAACCAACATAAATCATATGACCGTACGGCAGAGCATGTTCATGCCGACCTGTCTCTGACGAGTGAAGAAAAGCTTATGTTCGAACCTGCCAGTCTCCGATGAGTGAGCAAAAGCATAGGTCCGTAACGACCTCCATCTGACGAGAGGAGAAGAGCATGTCTGCGCCGACCATTATCTGACGAGTGAATGCCTCTTTCTCTTTCCCGGTCACTCACATCTGTTCGACGCCACCTCCGCCGCCCCACCGCCTTCTCGCCATTGGCAGCATGGGGTCACGCTCCGCTAACCTCTGACGCGGAGCTTCGCCGGTGAGCCGCGTGCGCTGTCGCGGCGAACGGAGCGGAAAATACAATACCCCGCTCATGGGGATTATGGGATAATCCCATAAAGTCTCAATATTGAATGACGACACTCATCTGATCAGTGTTGTCCGACAATTCACGTACAACGCATCTCTCTCTTGATGGCTCTTTTAACTCAATTTTAACATTGTGTACAAAATCTATGTTTATGGAAGGTTTTAATTATGAATTATCGCTGATGAAATGCTAATAATACCACTTTGGTACTGGGTACTGTTTTCTGCCAACAGTTACTGTACACAATTGTCATTGTTCCATCTAAGTATTACTTATTTTGTCCACACAATTGTATATTACAGCTCTGAAGATGGAACAATAAATGTATTCGAAACATTAGCTAGTATTAATTTGGTTTTTACTTTTGCCAATTCGTGATAACCCGATTCCAGCATTATGAACTAGCTTACATATAAAAGTCATCAGCCAGAACAGTTGAAACCTTTTTATTTTAAGCAAGACCGTGAATATATGACAAAAATAATATAAAATATCATTTTATATATTTTAAAGATAACTCTATCTTTGAGATTAGAGTACAGCATCTCGTTGAGGGTTTCGCTTTCTTTTCTCGCGGATTTTCCGCATTTCGGCAGGTGTTAGAGCCTAGAATGTAAATATAGAATATAAAAGGATGATAATAAAATTGCTTTATGATCCAGTAAACACTACAATACGAGTATGACAATTAAGTTTTAGTTATATGTTTATAAATGTTATCATCGAAAGTAACATTTGTGACGCCTCAGGTTCTTGTTTTCCAATCGATTTTCTAGCACTGACAATACTTAACAACATTACACACTTCATATTAACAGAAATCAATTTTCATATGAAATACGAAAGGAGGGTTAGACAAATAACGGTAGTAAAAGTTGTGACAGCTAATAAAAATACTCACCATTCTATCCTCCTGATCACGTCCTCAACCACAAGGTTCCAGAATCAACTGAAGGTTGGTTGCTTAGTCGCTTGGCTATACTCGTCACACTTGCCCCCCCCCCATTGTTTACTACGAAGAACAGAGATGTCTGTAACATTTGTGACAAGATTGTTTAAAAAATATTAGGGATAAATCTTTAAAAAATTGTAGAACCTCTTGACATTTTTTTGCTCAAAACCTTAACGAACTTTCTTGATTGAAATGTATAATTCAAATTCATGTACGTTTCTAAATTTTCTAAAGCAGTTTCTTGTTGATAAACTCTCTTTTTCCCTAGAAACATTACACCAGGGACAGAAACGTTTGCGAAAGTTTTTATCAATTTTTAATTTTCTGACTTATTGTGGACTGGTAGGAACAATATGTTAGTAGCAAACTATTAGTATGGGTTGATTTTGGTAATTAAAAATGTAAAACACCAGATACTTTCCTCTCATCATCAGACGAAGGGCAGAGAAACGGCAACTTTCTTGAGATATTCAGTTCCATTGAGATCGCAATCACGTCGAGCCACAATGTTTCAACTTCCCCTCGAGGACAGTTTACTCTTCTACGGAAAAAGAAAGTAAAATGTCCATTTACCATATAACTCGCTTTAAACTAAAAGTAATTCTTTCTGAAGTCCCCCCTCTCCCCAACGTGGTTGAGCATCTGAATGAGATTAATATTATATCCCGTACGCAGATAAAACCACAAATATCTTTGAAGTTCAAAATATTAATTTTTTTAGTTTAGTTCTCAAATTCTGCGTCATTGTTATACTTCCGTGTACATTTGTCACAATACTTTAAAAGGAAGCAAACCATTCTTACACAAATGTTATCTTTTGAATTATTTCGTTATTTTTTTTGCGAGATGATCATCCACAAGTTAGTCACCCATTGGAGTATACTCCATGGTTGAGAATGAGTTAACATATTTTTAAGTTTTTCAGCTAGATATTGCAGCAAGATTACTTTCAATAAAAGAAGATAAGCTATAAAAAACACAAAAAAGTAGCCGAGTTTCTTTTTTTAAGTCATGTGGAAACAATAGAACTAAGACGTCTCAATAGTAAAATGAAACTCAGACCTGCAATAATTGATATGAAAATTGACCGATAAATAATTAGTATGTAAAACTGGACTATTAAAAATGTTAATACATAATGATATGTTAATTAATAAAAATATTAAAAGTCCATTTGGTTGGAAATCTCATTTCAGCAGAGAGAAAAATATACCGATGTGCTTCAACTCGTAATTGTACCTTGTCTATTTCTTAGACTTGTCGCAAGTTGAGTTGGTGGAGCGCTGTACTGTTCATTTCGAGCACTTCGAACACTATCCTTCGAAAAGATATTACCTCTGTCACTCTCATTACGTAAACAGAAATATCATCTAATAATCAGCTTCCACTCCGGAAACTCCTTTCTGAACTGTCCTATCCGGCTGATATTATGTCAGTTCTTTTGCAAATGTTGCCTTACGTACTTTCCCAAAGATTGCTATTTTTCCTTTAAGCTCCAGTTTGTTCTCCTCTGTCTCGTTTTTTCATCCAAAGGCTGGGCTGGCATTATGTCAATATGCGTGTCATCAAGGGAGAGCAGCAGGGAGAATTGGAAAGAAGCTGTCTCGATCGATGACACCTCGGGTAGGTGGGTCATAGGCTCAATAGACGAGCTAACGTGTGGAAAGGGAGATGTATTATAAAATGCTCGATAGTAAGATGATGTTCGCGGAAAGATAGCGGTAGCATTCTCATCGGCTCCGCCAACTCTAACAAGCGTGGTTTCCTCAGCGTTCGTCGTTTTGTAAGTGTACAATTTTCACACCGTTCTCTCATCCAATCTTGTGTACCTTCATCCATAAGAAAGCTCAGATTCGTGGAGGAAAAATCGTCTACTTTTCCTCTATTATGTGTGTCTTTACTCTTATTCTTGATCACTCCTTTATTTATTTGGCAATGACTCTTTGTCTACCTTGTCTATGCACATTGCTGTTACTCTGTTTCCTTTTTGGTCATTTCTTCTTTACCGCTACTTTTAACTTTTATGGTTGCCTATTAAGTTCCCGTCCCTGCGAAATTCCTACAACCATAGTCACTAAACTTTGTTCGCCCTTTTGTATTTTGTCTTTGTTCTTGTTTCATAATTCTTTCGTCTCATTCTGGACAATCTCACTTCCATTGTCCTCTTCTGGGTTACTATGTCATACTTCATTCCTATAGTTCTCTTGTACTCAGTTATTCCCTGCACTCCTCTTGTCCTCGGTTATTGCCTGCTCTCATCTTCTTAATATATACGTCTATCGTTGTTACATACTAGTGTTTTTTCTCTTGTACCACCAACTTTCCTCTCTTCTTCGTTTCTTCTCGATCACTTTCAACACTCCCGCGATCACAAAACGCAGTCTAACTAAACATCATAACATACACACACAGTTGCTCCAAGTAATTCTCAACGCCAATTAATCCAAAGTCTGCGCGAAGGCAAACTTGGAGACGCGAGTCCTAAACTAAACAATGTCATTACAGGAGCAGCGGCGACGTAGTCGTCAAGCATTCCAATTACGAATGCCCCAAGTATCGGCAACGCAGGCAGCCACGGGGACTTCCCTTCAACACGCCTTGGTACACAGGGGAAGGAGGAGGTCCACAGACCACGATGCTACCGCGCTTCAAGGAGGGTGGCATGGTTCGCTTTGAAGTGAACTCTCCGACGGAGGGGAAGGGGGAGGAGGTCGACGCCATTTTTGGAAGAGTTTCCCCTCCCACTCTCCATCGTTGTCAGACG
Source organism: Laupala kohalensis (assembly GCA_002313205.1). Taxonomy (NCBI): domain Eukaryota; kingdom Metazoa; phylum Arthropoda; class Insecta; order Orthoptera; family Trigonidiidae; genus Laupala; species Laupala kohalensis. The sequence continues at coordinate 1,110 of NNCF01131342.1, read as the reverse complement.
CAGCGAAGCGGCTCCGCCTTATATTAAACCGACGCTCTAATTACACTAATGAAATAGTTTGTGCACGACAGCTCACAGCCAACGGAGAAAGAGAGAGAGGGTTGAGCAAAGGAGACACGAGAAGGTGCTGCACCCTTGTGGATCATGGGTGAACCTGGAGGTCCGACTTGGCTGTGCTTAAATGTTCAACCCGCTCATGTCCAAGTAATGTTGCAGGTGATTAGTAAGGATATAAAATACACGTTTATTATGTTTGTAACGATATGAAAAGTTTGCCTTGCGTATGTTATTGTAGCACCTTTTTCAACCTGCACAATTAATTACCACAAATTATAAAGAGTTATGAAAGAAAATCTATATTATGGAGAAAAGTAAATTAGTGTAAAGATAATCAGAAACCTGTTTATAAATTTTGGACCATTACATTGCATAATGATTGCATTGAGAAGAGTAATTATCATACATTTAATTGGTCTATGTATATTATTTTATGAGTTTTACCCAAGAAAAAGGGTCCTTGAAACAGAAACAACACTGAAACGAGAATGGTATTAATGGACTATATGTTATCGGATTTTTTCAAACGAGTTTTTTATCTTCCTGTCAAAATATTTCTTCCTCCATGATTATATGACATCACGAAACCGTTGCGCTCGGCCGCCTTGTTTTTCTAGAGCTTCAACGCACTTCAAACGAGTTAAGCGAGTTCCTCAACATTGTTGGATATCGGTGAAGGGACACTAGAATTCACTTTTAAGAATAAATGAAAGATGTGGTGTGGTCTACTAGTAAAATATTTATTCAGAAAGTACTTTCGCCATCTTAACTGACATCTTCAGTCTAAAAGAAAACGAAATACAAAAATATATAAACAATATGTAAGAATGCAACGTACAGGAATTTTTTTTAAGTTTATAAACATTTGAAATTTGTTAAAATTATTAAGATTTGAAATTAATTCAAATATAATAATGTTTTAAGTGTATTGGAAACAGAGCAACAAATTATTGTAGAATGAATCTGTGAATAAGAGATGAAACTGTAACTAAATGAAAATATAAAATAAATTAGTGAGTTGAACGTACCTGACAATGCCTAGTATCAAAGCGG
>NNCF01131340.1:1003321-1123893 GCA_002313205.1 Laupala kohalensis | reverse complement strand
ACAAGTAAGTGGAAGCAGTGCCTCACTCAGCTCGGGGTCCCGTGTTCGCCAAACACGTACTTACTAGATGTAAGTCCCCTGGGGGCTTACATCTAGTAAGCCCCTAGGGGCTTACACAACCGTGCCAAAGTTAAGTACACATAAAACTAAATTAATATGAACCATACGGCAACACAATCATGCAAGAAAATAGTTTTTGAAATCGTTATAAGCTGTCTCTNGCTACAGCAATGGCGTGATAAAGTACAAGACGAATTTAACTTTTATTAAAATCAATAAATTCTTTTACAGTGTAGAAGCACTGGTGCAGGAGGTAGTTTTTAACCGCGGATTTGAAGATATCACACCATCGTTTAGAAAATGGTCATTACTTTAATTAGGAAAATATCAAAATATTTTGTATTGAAAATAATTTTTGCAATCGTGTCATTTATAAAAAGTTATGCGAGATTTACACGAGATGCTATACCATTAATTTACAAAATGATACCTTTAAGTTGCCCAATATTTATAACATTATATTTTGATCGTATTTAATTTTTATTTGATTGTTTATAAGGTTTTATGTTCTAATAAGTTGTTTACTTTTGGAATACCCATCCCCCTCCATAACACCATGAATGTCCAGTGGTGCCTTTTGTTTGTGATCCATTTTAGTTTGACTTGAACTTTCACTCGCAATATTTTATCTCACTTGATTATGGTACCAATGGTTACCGAAACGTCGTGTATTGTAAAAGTTTTTAAAGTGTTTTTGTACTTTGTATTTTTTTCCGTGATGATGCTTATCCACGAGCGTTCTATAATTTAATGTCTGCTAAAATTGTAGTTATTTATTTATTCTTATATTATTTACCATGTGTATTTCGTATCTAATGTGAACTTCACTGGAGCGTGTTAATTATAATACAGATGTTTGTGCTGAGTGTTTTGTCTCTGCTCTTGTCTTCAGCGTTACAGTATCTTCATTATTCTATGAGTTGTTGCCTCTCATAGAATATAAGAATGTTTCACTCTCCCTCCATTGTTGAAGTCTAGTTATCGACCAAGATTTTCCAGTCTTCTCTTGTAGTTTGGAGATGACGTAACTGACTAATGAAGCTGTTTAGGACGCTATCTCTCCAACTTTTATGGGTCGTGAAAAGAGCCAAACATTTATCTGAAGGTATTTGGGATGTAATGGGAATCAATAGTGACTAAGTTTCCAAGGCTCATAAAATGAAGACAAACGTGTCCATCTCAAGGAAAAGAGGTGCAGTAAAGACTGATTGGAGTAAGAGATAAACCTTCTAAACTCTCTTTGACGTACGGGCGTTTTGCCGTAGTCAAGAGACCTCTCAAGATGCATTATGTGACTATCCTGTGTGGTAGCGTCTTTTATTTCAGTACATTACATCACTATACACCGCGACACCAATTTCAGCTGGTGAGCTGAAAGGGGACGTTTATTCTTTTGTTTTGTAACATGGTGTGAACCCAAGCAGGTTTAGCAACTTCTTTAATTTAAGAAATCTCCGGGGAAATAGGTGGAAAATCGACGCAAACAATACAACGAACAGTTTTATGAAAGACCGAGTGTGTGGCGAACGAAATGTCTGGAAGTGAGAGAGTGAGAAGATTGAAAGGATTGAGAATAAAATAGTGAAAATCCTAGCCGGGTTATCCTTCAGGTAGGTGCGCATTTAATATGTAAGCACACAAAACTCGGACCTAGAAGTGGCAGCATTAGGGAGCGACATTGTCGTTACTATGATTGTTTTCATTTATCTCGAAATGGGAGTGATTTTAATGATAACGATTTATTAGTAAAACAAAACAAGGTAGGATTTTCGTATTTATCGATTACCGTATGAAGAACAACTAATACGGTTATACGAAAGAGGAATCCGTCCAGTTATAAGTTATGCGTCGAGCGTGTGGATAGGAAAAGTTAAAATCACACACACGGGGAGAATGTTACACTCCATGCAGGAAACTTTACAATACAAAACAATAGCAACAGAAGTTTAGAGTTGTTGATAATGCGAATTGATGTGCACCTACTAAAAATACAACTCAGATACTGGCTACGACGAAACGGAGAAATACAGATGACACTAAAACACAAAAGAATCACGATGAAATTAACGCTAGCAATGAGGGCATGACAGATTCGCTGGGAGAACACAACAAAAGAGATACCAGTACACATATCTTTCTAAATACATATACACAAGATGGGAATGGAATAAAAAAACAAGAGAAGAACTGAAAATCTTCACTGATCGCGGAAACTTTCATGATTATTTACTGAAGATCCAAATGACTATTGACGGAATTTGTGTTAGTGGAAGAGTAATCTGTTCTGATTTTATGGGGGCGATTTTGGGACCCAAATCTGTTAAATCCGCCACCGCCTTTGGGTCCTTAGATGGGACGGTCCCTTGCTTCCGGAGAACAAATTAATTTATTGTCCTCCGTGTGGATATAGACCATAAATTATTCTCCACATATAGAAGACTATAAATTGTTTATTATTTTTTATAAGGTTCATGAAAGCGATTTTTCTCAAATTAATGTGATATGCCAATAATGTTATACAAGACTTAAGTTATTCGGTTATCTCCTACCATTGTCTTGCTCTAATCCTCAGGATTTAAGAAAGAGGGTATTGTTATTTTATATTTGATTGTATTATTTTAAACTTAGAAATTTAGATTTAGGATTTATACTTGAATTAAGAAATTGAGTATAGTTGATGTTTGTGTCTACTCCCGTTCTTTGCAAAGTTTTTTTTTACTAGAGTTGTTAGCAGTGATGTCATGGCGAATTTCGCAGTGCCGGAACGCTAAATTTCCCATACTTCCGAAGGAATCGGGATCCTACGTCTCCCTGTTTTTTAAATTAATGAGCCAATTTGTACATTTTAATGGCTTTTGGATTCGATTTTAGGTATTAGNACTGATTATAATTTTATTTCGAGAGTCAAGAGTTATATAAATTATAACCCGCGATAAATATCCAATTTAAAAAAAAATACACACACACACACTTGGACCTGTATTTTTTCTAGCCTTATACATTTTTTTAAATTGGATATTTATCGCGGGTTATAATTTATATAACTCTTGACTCTCGAAATAAAATTATAATCAGTGTCTATGTTAAAGTAATATTGGAATCCTTAAAACAGACACACTTTGTGCTGGTAGTTATGAGAAAACATAGCGTACAATTTTCACTATTTTGTAGAGAACATGCGAAAATCAAATGATATTGAAATAAAAACAACCTCACTCCCCTCACGCGTGGCCCAGGTCTCTTGCTGTATTCGACTTTTTTCTCAAATTGATTTTAACGACGCATAAACTAGAAAAATAACATGTTCCAAAAACTTGACACTACTGGTTGTTAGTTAAATTCCCATTGGTTAGTACGTCTATAATTATGCTTTGGGCGTTTGTTTGACCTAAATTAGGAAATAAGTAAGCTAGAATGTTAAAAATGATTTATTTACAAATGGGGTTCAAAGTTATCTCTCTTGAAATCAGGAAAAAAATTCTAATCGGAATAAAACAATGTTTAGCGAAACAATAAGAAATTAAATAATTATTTTACACGTAAAAACATTCATATCACTTCATTTAGTTTTTACAGATTATGTGAATTTCATTTAAAATGTCATTCTGTCCTTGTGGATAGGAAAACCCTTCATTTTGCATAACATTTCCGAATACCACATAACCCAAACGCTACTTCCCTTTGTCGAAAAGGGCCATTTAGGAATCCATCCGTGTAAATAATTTAAATAAATAATTTAATGCCAGAAATCTATTACATACTGTGTATGACCACATGGAGGACAATACACTAATTTACTTTCCAGGGATCCATCCATCAATTTGGACTGAAGGGATCGAAGGGACGAAGGGTGGATTTAACATTTCTGAGCATGAAGTCAGCATCATGTCATGCATCCATGATAAGACCAGAACAAAGTAGTTAGCTACCTGTTATAATATCTATAAAATATTGGTACATTTTATTTTCAATCGATTGTAAAAAAAGTTATTTAACTAATACGTTCTATTATCAAAGCATTAAAATGCACTAAAATTACATCTATTAAATCTTGACCATACCATTTAATTCTATTAAACCATACACATTTCGAAAATAATAATAGTATTGATGACATTTCCATGATGTGGTTCCCATTTGCTCTCCCCCCACCCTTTGGCCGGAGCCTAGTGAAGCTATTTTGCTAAAACTGGAAAAAATTGGGAAAGTCTCTTCCACTAGAATCACTAGATTTAAACTCATCAAATTCACATTAAGAATTATTCTGTTGCATCATTAATAAACACTGTATTTTGTAAATGCATAGTGTTAGTAAATATACTGATTATTGAAAATCATGTTTTCATTTTCCTTTGAATAAAAATACTTCGAATATGAATGCACGTATAAAAATTATAAACACCCAAATTCGCGTTTGGATAGAAACTTACTCCGGAGACTCACGCAAAACCTTCATTTAGCTTATTTTGTTCTTCCTTGACCAGGAATTTTCTTATCATGGATTTCTGATTCTAAATTATAAGTAGAACAAGAAACCAATGCGTTTTATTTTACAATTCCCGAAGTAACTCGTACATTGGAAATTTATATAATGAGAATCACATTGAAACCAAATTTTAACATTTTATAGGGAAATTATATGTAAATATTTATTTTAAATTTCTATTTATCTGTACTGACTCATAAATATTGTTATGGTATACGGTTTTCTCGTTGGTGGATGGTCGTAAAATGATGAAATATCTCTCATAAAAAATCCAAACCGTGTTAATTTTTATGCATTTATTAGTAGAATTCTGTTAATGACATGCAGCTCAATTCTCCAGATGGCTACTTTTTGATACGTTTTAAATTGTACACATAATATGTTTGTTATGGGAGATTTTAATCATTACATGTCATATTAACAATACTTTGGGTTACTCGGTAAGTTTTTCATACAGTTGAAGTATACTATTGTTGTTTTTATTGTACGCTTTGTATAACATCCACACTATTACAGCTCTGAAGATGGAGCAATAAATGTTCCGAAACGTCAGCTAGTACCAGTCGTTTGTTTTGTTTGCCAATCCGTGATAAAACCTATCATTGAAAATGAAATAAAATTAATAACAAACGTAAATTTAATTGAAATTTATCGGGCCGCAATTGGTGTCTGCTAGAAAGATAAAAAATAACCACAATTCTAGTTCAATTTGTATTTCAAAGCAAATAATAAACAAATAGTATATTGTTAAAATGTGAACTGAGAAGAGTATGGATGTGAGTACCGTAAGATTTGATGCTACATCCTGAATCAAAGAAAGGAAAGTAAGAAGATGGTTGGAATTTAATATTCTAAGGTTGGGATGTCACATCCAAAAGTTTGGAGAAATCTTTACCTTCCTCTGAATTCGGATCTTACATCCAAACCTGTTCCCTCAGTGTTAAGATTGTGAAGATAAAGATTCGTCTCTCAGAGAAGATAAATTTCATCCGTGTCCAAAAAATAGTCTGAGTGATTATACCTATTTTGTGTCAACTAGGGAAGAATGATATTTACAAAAAATATTACAAATACTTACGTCAACTATTTACTTCATTTTTACAAATCAATTACATTTCACAAATAGATGTAACGATTAGGCTGTTTTCTGTAGTGAACATTTGACACGGTATAGTAGGAGAAAAATCCTAATCTACTATTCGTAAGGCACATGTGAATACGTGTGGATCGTAAAAAGATAAGACTACATAATTAGTTGTTATCGGCTCTTACGTGAGAGTACGAATTTGTGAGCCACTGTTCGTGAATGCAGAAAATAGCATATGTCTAGTAATTGCTTTAAGGGTTAATGAACGTAACAGTCTTAATAAGAAAAGTAATATTAAATAAATAGTCCGAATTACCAACATTCCATGCTACTAGTAATTACTTTTATTTACACTTGTCATTACTATTCTTCTGGAACATTATATCACAACAGCGGTATAGATAAACTTGTTTCTCGTTACTATACGTGCCTCGACCGCTATGGCGGTTACTTTGAAAAATAGGGTAAACTCCTGTAACATTGTAAATATAGTTTTGCAGTGGTATCTTTTTCGATTATCACTTATACCTAAACGTTCTTTACTTTCTGGACAACCCTCGTAAATTTGAAAAATTTGGTTTTGGAGGACTCTATTGCACTAAAGTATCAAATGAAATAATTTCTTGTATCACTTTAAACCTAGACTGGTATAGTGGAGACCCCGCGGCTCACGCAGGTTATAATAATAATAATAATAATTTATTTCTATCATCACATTATATTTTTCAGATCTAAATCTAAACCTATTGCGTACCCGCCATTGTGATTAGTTGTACATAGAAGTAATTAAATGTTAATTAGTTGTACATAAAAGTAAGCTTTTCAAGATCAGTTAGTATTAAATAAATAAAAAGACATTTCTGTTGAAAAAAAAAATCTTTTTTGAAACGTTTGTGTCATACCAAAAAGTAGAACTAAAGCTTCTAAAAGATTTTTGATATTAAGTAGGTACTAAATAAGAATAATCGTAACGAAAACTACTTGAAAACAAAAACTATAAGTATAATTTACGACATTTTATCCAGTTACACTATTAAAACTGGCTTTCTGTAAGCAAATATTTCTTGGGGGACGCACAACCTCCACGTCACCAATTGCGTAGCGGTAAAACCGATACCAGATACGAGAAGAAAAATTTACTGAACTAGTTAAGGGTTTATAAAATATGTGACCTATATTAGTATCATTAACCAGGAAGTGTCCAATGTGGTGAGGCACTGGGAAAGAATAAAAGAAAATGAAAAACAATTGTAGATTAATATATTGTCTATTACGAAAAGATACGTTTCAGATATACTATATGGCGATTGCTAGATGTTTGTCGCGTGTCGTGTGTAGGGAGGTAATCGATACCGTGTCGTAGCGAGGCGTCCGTCGCTCGCAGCGACCTACCGTACGCGGAGCACGCGAGAGAGCGCTTCGCCTCGCCGCTCACCTCGCGCCTCGTGACGTAACACGAACTTTCTTTTCCAGCACAAGGACGCTGCATCGGGGTCGCTACACCGCCATGGGGCCATCACGTCACACTCACACGCATCAGCGAACACTCAGGGTACAACAAATAGTTTCAAAAATAATCTCGTCAGGTGTTTAATAATGTCATCCATGTTAAAACACCGTATTGAGAAAGAAAAGTGATATCTACCATTTGGATCTCTTGCCGAAGGATGTTTTACATGCGGGTAAAAAGTGGAGACGAGTCAAGTTATTTATTTTTATATATTGGAATAAGCACGATTCTCTTCAGAACACCGCAAAGTCAGGCACGCAGCTCGAGACAGAAGGGGAGAGATTCGGAACCTTCGCAAAAAAATTATAAATTACAAGTACGCGTTGCTATTCATGAAAATCAGTAAACAATTTGTTAATTTATATTTTTAACCAAATGACGTGAAGCAAACAATTGAACAAATTTAAAAAGAAAAGACAAATAACTTGAAAGTTGAAAATTATTTTTGTTGAGAAGTGTGGGACACTGACAAAATCAATTTATGTCAAAGGACCTGCCCAGAGCATGTTAATCCAGAAGATTAGACAGAATTTCCGAGATGAACACATCGGCAAGCGCCTCCGAACTTTGAGTTAAAGCGCATTCATGAAATATCCACACTGAGTTACATCCATCACTTTTCTCGTTCAACCCACCCAGCAAAATGTTTTAATTTGGGAAGTATTTTTAAACAAATGACTTGACTGTTTTGCTCGATGATGAACTTTTAAGGAGAATCAGCAATGCTCAATAAATGAAAAATATATTTAACTACTAATTAAGACCATTTATTTTTGATGAAATTTGACTATTGCTCTGTACAATAGTGAAAATTTCGTCAGTTTTTAATTTTGTTATTATTATTATTATTCGGAGAATTGTCACAACTAATCTGTAAAGATTATCTAATAACTTGTTTACAAAAAATATTAAAATGATTAAGTGAATAACTATACATTAACAGTATCCGCACTTAACCTCATGATTCAATAAGCAATAAATTCTTGGGACATTCGACAAAGGTACAAGATGCGTGAATATAAACGTTAAAAATTCCAATTTACGTCATATTCATAAGTTTATTACGAGAAAAAATTCAAGGAATTATTTTTTATGATTCACTCGTAATATTGACTCATTTAATGAGGTAGGTGGGGTGGGGGGTTTACTTCCGTTTCGACTTTCCAGTAAAAAATCTTGGAAAATGACTTAATTCATAGTTTGTTTGTTTTTTCACGCATGTCTCCCGGATAATCGTGAGTTTATTGTTTACAAGGAACTGAAGATAAAATTCTAGTTTCGTACAAAATGTCATCCGTTGTTTCCACGGTGGCTCCATCTGCTGCACGGAGTCCCAGACGAGACGTCTCCTTATCGCCGTTGCGGTCTGGCAAGAAGCGCTCAGGAAGTAAATGACGTCATTAGAGATAATACTCCATTCGCCACAGCTACAGAGATTCTCAACTTCTCTCGAAACATGGATTGTACTTGTTCAATGGAGGACACCGAGGCCTCCTTATTGGCGCCTGGGGATCAGGTGTGCCTGCAAAAGAGCAAATAAAATTGAGGTTAAGAGATTAAAATTAATATTACTGGTTATGATGATAACTTTTTTACCAGAAAAGTTAAGCGTTGTAAGGATTGTACTGCGTTCAGCTTTGTAAAAATATCTATTACTTGTTAGTAAAAATATTAATGTGGGAAAGGTCTCCTGAAATGATTATTTTAAATTGTTGTTGGAGAGACTCGTTGTAAATTTTGTTATAGGGTTCCACTGCTTCGAGAATCTGGGTCCACAACATGGAATTTAAATGGAAGTTGCAACTCTGTTATTTGAATAAAATTTATAACATTTTTAAATACCAGTAATTTTAAATTTACCGAAAGTAACCATGTGTGGAACGGACTGCAGATAAGAAACTATGATTGACGTATGGTTTGACATAGGGTTTTCGTGCTTTCTCTCATGGAATTTCCACAGGTGCACCAAGAAATATATTTTTCCCAGAATTCAAAGTGACTCACGTTACCACACGGTTAATGTCTCAAAATTATGCAAACATCAACAAATATACATTACCTTCGGACCGGTCTCGGATATATGCAATGGACACTTCTCCTCGTCTAGAACTGTCCTAGTGTTGGCAAGGAGACTCGTTCTACGGTGAGCAGGGATTGTTTACAATTTGTCCCATTTATCCTCTTGTATGTACCTCCATGAAGGTCCTAAATCCAACACATAACACCGACAGCCTCGGTTTGGCTTGCTCAATCTTCCTAATAAATATATTCTGGGACAAAATATTGAAATACACTGTCAATAAAACGAATCATGGGATTACAATAGAAAATATCGGCATTTCTATTGATACATTTCTTCAGATAATTTCCAAGCAAAAACTTTGCTATTTTCTATCGTACTCTTTTGCTAATGAGTCCACTGCATCAACAGTTAAACCTTAAAGAATGTGTTTGTTCATCCAGTATATTAAAGTAAACTTAAATATGTTTATAATAACTTTTTAAAGATTTTTCTTTCAATTGTAAAAAATAATTCTCTGTTGAAGTAGTTGGTCTATCTTTTGGTCGAGCACCACTTCGTCTCGTTCCTCCAAACTCAATTACTTTCGTTCACCGAATGCAGTTAACGATCGATCGTAAATTAACGTCCAAATTTCGGGACGAATAAGACAGACCATGTTAGGGGCCATTCATAAATTACGTAAAGCTCTCTAGGGCGGGGGAGGGGGGTCTTCGATATCGTCTCACTCTGTTCCGGAGTAGGGGGTTGTTAGTAAGTTAAATATTTCACGCCACTTTTAATTTTATAGCTTGTCACGGTAATATATGTGCTTAACGGTTCAGTGAGAGCACACAGCATTGAAGTATCAAAATTTGTCCCCAAATTTTATGAAAAGCATCAAATATTGCGTTAAAGAGGGGAGATGCGGGTTAAAAATTGGAATACCTGTATTAATTTATAAATGGCCTCTTTCAGAAGCATGGAAAAAATTACAAAATAAATTAATTATCCCTTTTCACACTAAGTAATCCATTTTTTTTAAATAATTTCATTCTGGTTTCCAACACTTATCTCTTCGAAATTTAGTTTCAGAATATGATCGCTTGCAATATTTGTCCAGAGAATTTTTAATTGTTTAACTTGTACGAAGAAATTATTTCAACTGCCAGTTGTTTTTGAAGATCTCTGCAGAATAAAGAAGTATCTACGTTTCATGATAATGATCGCGTCTCATGATCAAACGTACATAATAAAACGTTTCATGATCAAATCTTTAATCAAGCTAGGATCAAAATCTGCGTTATTGGAGAAGAAATCCATGCTTCGATATTAAATTGATAAATCGGAATTGTTGTGACGTTGAATTGTTATTACTTCCCGACTTTTATAATCGGGGACTGTGATAAGTTATTACTAGAAACGATGTGTGTCTTCAGAACCCCGAAAGAAGTAAAACTTATCCGTGTCCGTGTGTACCTTCCTTCAATTTTTCGAATACATATGCAATTTCTAAATTGAAAATTAAATACTGTTTATTTGTGTTAATTGATTAACACAGAGAAGTCCAACTTATCTTAGCCTGCGGTCCATGCATTCATAAAAATCATTTCTTCATTTTTTTATTTTTGAAAATATTTAATATTATTAGAAAATATTTTCATATTGAAACGTATGACGGGGTAATTTTCTCTCATCGGACATGCCACACCACAAATTTATTCTGACAGAATATATTTATAACATAAAGTTGTGTTCCCGACAGTTTGGTGAAAAATTTGATGTAAAATACGAGTATACAATAACTCGTCCGCCGCCAGCGCCAGTTGGGTTGCAACATTCGTAACAATTCGCATACTTATGCAACCCGTAATACGTACGTGTATTAAAGAGAAAATATAGACAAAGGAAAGATAATTCATCCAAGAGACACAGGGTTTAATACATACACACACATAATGTCCCGGAGCTCCATTGAAAAAAATGAATTATAGAGCACATAAATCATGTAGGAACACATGTCCGGGAATGTCATCTGCAGGCAGATTCTCGTTCCATTGTCTACGTAGAGATCGACACTTCTTGACGGCTCACCGAAAAGGAAAAAGGGTGTGTAAAGTATTTTATTTTAACGTTGTATGTGAATGAATGTAAAAGAGTCTCTTTCTCTCTAGGGTAAACAAAATAAAATGCAGGCTCCCAATGCAAGAAGGCAGCTGACTTCTTCTCTACGTGGCGATGTTGTCACACGTTGCACCACACGTTCGTGTCTACTCCGTAGAGGGGTGAACGAGAATCGCTTAGAGAAGACTACGTAGACCCCATTCCTACGCCGTTGAAAATTCTCTACGAGGAACGGGAATCGGCCAGCAGGAGGAGATAAAATGACTCAAAGACGGTAGAAACACAAGACAAAAGGGCGTGTAAAGCGACTTATTAGACGAATTGAGAAGGTGATATAGATGTTCAAAGATCAACAACAAATCCACACGTCGATGGTGCGAGGCATACATCGCTCTGTGTGATCATACTATGTTATTCTGGTTCTATGTGCTCTATCATCCCCCAATTTTTACTTGTAGTTTTGGGAAATTTAAATTAAATTTTAAAAAATATCGAATTCATTTAGAAATAATATTTGTCTGTAAAATAATTCCAAAATTAATGTGAGCGGAACCATAGGTACGCAGCTCGTGTTCTTCTATTTCGAAGGATTTTCGAGAGTGAATGCAAACTTTAAATTGAGCAGCGACAGCATCAAGTACACGATTCGCCGCAGCATTGATCTGCGTCCTTTCCGTAACATGCGCCCAGGGAGCGTGGAGTGGTTTTGTCGTTACCGGTGTTTCACGCATCGAATGTACGGTCCTGGAATAATAAAAGGGCCCAAGTAAATATTCTAAGTCTCGCGTTCTTAGGAGTTTGGATTTGTTAGATTTCCAATGCCACTCCTCTGCGACGGGTAAAAAGCTCCTCACCTTCGTTCGACCAATCGTAGGCAAACTTGAAACTGCTTTCATATTTGGCAGACCAATAGAAGAATAGTACTGATGAATATACCCCTATTAAATCGTAACGAGAGAAAATGTTTTATTACGCCGCTATTAAAGAAATATTTTGTAAATTTTTATTATACACGTCTTGGACTTCCATAACAAAAATATTCTTTACGTTCTTAACTTCAATAAACTTTAGTATTCTCTATATTTAAATGAAATCTCAAGTTTTGTTGTCTCACAACGCCATCCTAGGGAATATAAAACAAATTAAACTTCTCCGTAAAAAGATTTCCTTCTTACTGTAAAATCGATATTGTTTAATCACAGATTTGAATACCATAGCAGGATATACTCGTAGTATAAAATTCGTGACATACACAATCAGGAATTACTTATTAATAATCTTATAGCCTCTGAATTTCATTCAGTGGCGCAAAGAACTTAAGGTCATTGGCATCAATTATTGTGTTGTTTATTGTAATTTCAAATGATACGCAGCTCTTTTATACTATTTTTAGAGGTCAATCGGAAATCAAGCATTATAGAAAGGAATTTCATTTAAAATTAATGAATAACACTAAATATTAATTCTAATGATATCTTCAATAATTTTAAACCAATAAATAAATTACATCTGTAAGAAATGTATTGTTGCAAGATAGAACGCTTGGCTGTAATCGTGCAACATATAAAACAATATGCTCAGAGTAACATTACAAAAAAGTTAATTTTTAGTTCTCAGAAAACACAGGAACAAAAGAAACATATAACTTTTATTTACACTTCAAAATACAATTGAGTTGCACTCATGCACATTATCTAAGATTATCTGACAATAAAACATCGCAATTAATATACAGCATTTTATCAATTATCTTACATTGTCCCAGATATCAATTTCATTATTTTCTCCACTATCTTTCGTTACTATCTACATGCCGTAGAATTCATTGATTTCAATAGCAGGGGGCAAACGAGGCAATACAAAAGCATTCTTTATATAAATTTTTACGAATCAACATGATTGTTCATATTTGTGAAGATAAATATATTGATTTCAAGAGTAAGGATAAAAAATCAGCGAAGCAGTTGATTAGGTGACAATACAAAACTAAATACAAAGTTATTGTGACTAGTAGGTTCCAGCATTCCAGATTCAGGGTCATTTTGTAAGAAGTTGTTATTTTAACGAACGAACAAGAATGAGAAAGAAATGGGTATCAAAACAATCCGCAAATTTGAAACAATAACTAATTAATGCAACCACACATGAACAAAATATAACATTTAGACTTATTTAACTTATGAAAAACCTGCTCTCAAACTAATGAATGTTATTATATCTGGATTTGATCTGAGCAAACACAATTAAACAACGACATCAGTTGTATTTAAATTTCAGAATATTTCGTTGTTGGATTTATGCCGGTCTTCGAAGATGAAACTTTCGTTATTTAGTAGGAATTAGTAGGATTTCATCTTCTATGACCTGAAATCATACCACTTTAGAATGCATTGTTCTAGAAGACAAACATAATTTTGGGATCGCAACATCAAAATTTGTTATCAGTCACTCATTTCACTCTTTTACTACGCGTATAACTAGAATAACGGTAATTCATTATTGAAAGCACAACATATTTTGCACTTAATAAAGTGTTAAAAACAGAAGATCTTGCTTACACGCATTCACAGTGACCCGAAAAACTAATATTTTCGATATCTTTGACTTGTTGTCATATCCACGTATTTCTATGTTCTCAAAGATACGTTTTTTTAGTGCGACATCACTTACTAGAATATTCTTCCTTTAGTCTTGTTATTTTTTTCCATAAGAGAATAAGAAACGATACCGACAGAAAAACCACAGGAATAAATATATCGAGTTACCAAAATACTTTTGTGTTTTTGATTTATTATACGCTTCCGACGTTATTTTTTATGGATAGAATGTTTCTTTTTATGACTACTTTTTCTTGTAAGTGAAGTTACAGACCCCAGTTACATGAAATTATAGCCTTGAGGAAGTCTGACTAAAAGTCGAAACTTTGGCAATCCAACGAATATTTTAATGAGGAAAACACTCGCTTTCTTACAAATTATAAATTTTTCTGTTTTGGTCATAACTCATTTCTCCACAGATTGTGTGCTATCCCAGGATATATTGGTCTCTACGCTATTCGAGTGTTCTTCTGGAAGGAGAGATGGGAGTGTGACTGGCGTATTTGAAGGGAATTAATAAATATAATATTACAAGAAGCTCTTCAAATCGAAACACGAACAGAATAATTAAAAATTTCAATAAATATATACTTAAATCATTTATCTATATCTTAAAACAATAACAAATTTGTTTATTATATAAAGTTAATGCAACTATTGGAAGATTCTACGATAGAAAAATTCATGTTTTTAGTAGTTTATTATTAAGAGATTTTTCTTATATTTTGTTCGTTATGAGGAACGTGCTGAAACTGTAGGTTGTGAATAAGGAATTCTAAAAATGACCATTTATCTTCATCATAGGTTTCACTGTGTAAAAAAACACTCTTCTTTTTTTGTTTATCGACTTGGAAACCGAAAAAAGCTGCATTGAAAACTGTAAACAAATAGTGTCCGGCGAGACCATCGTCCAAAAACGTACTTAAAGAAGCTAGATCGTTTTTTACAACGAACATCTTATAAAAATTGTTTTGTGTTTTAAATAAAGTTTATAAAATACCCACCTCATTTCAATTCGTGGCAAGACATACAGAAAATGCGTGTAACATTGTTCTATACTGAATATTGTGCTCCAACAGTATTAGACGATAAACTTGAAATGCTATATTAATATTTTTATTGAAAATTTTGTTTGGTAAGAAATTACACAGTTAAAGTATATCAATTTTCTACTCAATATCCTTATTAAAATGGAATTTGCTTTACATATTTCTTAACTTTTGGTCAGTTCTGTAAACTGTGATCTGATGTATAATTATATTACGTATTTCTCGTAACTTCAATACAACAAAGTATATTGCATAATTGTCATAGAAATTAGAATCTCCAGAATTGTTTTCTTTATTTTTATTATGATTCTCTGTAATTTTTTGTAGATTGTTTCCTTCTTAACGGAATATTTAAGAATGTAGTCATAAGGTAAATTCAATTTTAAGAACTAAATATATTTTCGTCATGAAATATATTATTGTTTACTATCATTTACAAATGAACAAACTAAAAATACCGTAACTTCAGAGTTCATGTATAGAAATTATTTCCTAGAAATGTTGATCAAAAGTATTATAGTGTACGAAGACGTCGTATACTTAAGATATGTATCAGCACAATGGAGATTGAACTTCGAAAGTGTTCCAATTTCATCTCCTTCAGTTGCTACCAATGTTACCAGATTTGTCGTAATGCGATGTTGCCGAATTACCCATTTCTCAGCGTATGTTTGAGATTTTCTGAAGTAATATGAGAACATGAACTAAGGTTTCGTTCATTACGGCGCCCAAACAGATATTTCGAGCTGATTTGTGGCATAAACCATTTTCAAAAATGTGTGCGCAAATGTCACCGGGAATCGAACCGGCGGCGTAGTGAGTCCAATACCCGTCACAGTCTATCACGTCTTGCAACCGTCTAGGGATTGAATTAACTAAGGTGGACGCATAAGTCGTGCTGTTAGCAATTTCCTCCCACACTTCACATACAACATCCCAGAGCGCATCAGTGTTTGTGGGAGGTGGATCAGGCCAACTTTTGGCCATGACATGCTTCGTCTCCGTCCACACGTTTTCGATTGGGTTGAGGTCACGGGCATACGGGGGTCAGTGAAGAATTTCCACTTCCTCCTGCTCTGCAATCTATTCCTGCACCAATCGAGACGTGTGGACAGATGAATTATCATGCTGAAAAAACATTCATAGTTTTTCAGCAGGATACAATTGCCGCACCGAAGGGATCATAATATTTTGCAAGATATGGAGATACTGTGGCCATCAAGACGACCTTGTATTCTGTGAAGAACGCCTACACCGCGAGAACTTATCCAACCCGAACACGCCACAATTACGCGTCTAGACGTACTCTCTCTCACACATACTCAGGACTATGGCGGGTTCCACGAGGTCGATATACGCGCACAGGTCCGTCATTTGCAGAGGAAAAAACACTTTTCCCCAATTACGATTAATGTTTTCCTCGGCAAATGCTAACCTATACATTCATATGAACTTGTTTGTCCGGGATAAACCTCGTCTTAGTAGATAAAACTACCAGCGTTTCGGCCATCATGCTGTGACCTTCAGGGCAATGCCAGAGTCGAACAGACCTAAGTCGCTGTCGTACTCTGCGACTTAGTACTGCGGCAGAAAAGCGTCTTAGGTCTGTTCGACTCTGACATTGCCCTGAAGAAGGCCACATCATGATGGACGAAACGTTGGTAGTTATATCTACTAAGACGCGTTTTGTCCCGGACAAACAAGTTCATATTGACTCCGGCCGCGGAAACCTACGTTTTTACTACACATGTTCCTCGGAAAACGCCTCCTTTGTCTCTACCCTCTTAGATTGGAGTCCATTATCTCTCATATGGTTTCTAACAGTTCTCGCGCATCCGCGAAAATTAGATAGGCGTTTTAATTGTTATAAAGAGTGGAAAGGATTTTCCTTAGCCTGGTTCACCAAAACGGCTCCCTGGGCTTCGGTAGACATACGCCGCAATTCAGTGCCAGCATGCCTTCCAACCTTCCCAGTTGCGCGATACTGCTGAATTCACTTGCAAGCAGTTCTTCGACTTACTCCATATTGCCTTCCTGCTGCCGAGACACTGAAATTGGCTTTTTTTACCAACGTAATCACCTTTTCCCTAACGAAGCGCTCGTTATGAGATGTGGCAGTAGAATACTTCGCTAAGTTTGTTTAAGTCAAGTTCCCGCTCCACAGAGAAACACGAGGTCGTCTGGCCAGATAAGATAAGATATTGCAAACATTTCTACTTACAGTCGTAGATGAAAGATATAATTTCAACAAATAATAACTCTACAAAGAACATTTGCAGAATTTTTTATATATTTCTATGGATTGACGAAATTTTTTTTTCAAATATTTTTTTTTTTGTAAATTCTAAATTTGAACTGTAAATTCTGAGGAATGAACTAATTTGAAGTGTATTTGCCTTCCCAACTGCATGGGAGACGTGGCTCAGGAGAAGGAAGCTCTACCACGAATGTTACGATCAGTAAGCCACTGGTTCAATCACACAAAAAATTTGAATTTTTGTGTTGTCCTATGTGTGTCGAATTACCTAGGGTTCACTGTATTTAAATATTATATTGAATACCTTACAGTAATAATTTGGAAGTGCATTAACAACGTAAAAGAAGTATTAACGTTGAATTTGTATTTATGAAATTGTATGCGTTTGTAAAGACCTAATTACTGAAGCGCCACCCTCCCTTCAAACAAAACAGTTTTATTCACGAACACTCGCAATACGAATGATATTTATCGTCGTAGAGTGTCAACCGCTCTTTGCCAAAACGGGCCGTACCATTCGGAAATAGTTTTATGTAATTCCCTCCCCAAAAATATAAAGGTCACTATTAAATTGAATCTCTTCAAATCCACGGTTAACAGGTACCTACTGCACCAGTGCTTCTACAATGTTAAAGAATTCATCGATTCTATTACAAGTTAAAGTCATCTTGTATTTCGTCATACCATTGCAGTAGTACTAAAAAAAACAGATAACAATTTCAAAACTTTTCCCACATGCTTGTATAGTATCTTATTATTCATATAAGTTCCATGTTATTTATTCTAACCTTGGCATGGTTGTGAACATTAATTCTGCAGCTCCATCCTGGTCCGGGTATTTCTCCGGTTTTCCAGCGGGTAGAGGCGGATATTCTGGGGCGTACTTAAGCTCGACAGGTCCTCAGGTAAAAGTATAATTTCATCATTAAACTCGACACTTCCTTAAGGATCAGGTCTACGCGCGTCTACCTGTGCCCGTCGTATGAAACCCGAATCAATAGGGCTGGCGGGCAGAAATTTCAGTAATGAGTCATCGAGTGGGCTTCGCCAGTAAAAATATATTTGTTTAAATTATAAAAGTGGTATTGATATATTAGAACAATTGAAATCTGCACCAAAAATGATACCAAACACAACCTTACTGTCATCAAATGCACATTTTGCAACTAGTCCAGTAATTATATGACGAAAAGAAGCAAATCAAGGAAAAAATATTTCTCTATCAATTTTTTCTTTCCTTCAGTTTTTCACATATAACTAGAAAACAATGCATTTTTAAAATGCAACATCCTTGTAGCGAAATAATTCACATACAATTTCCGGCAAATTACGTTGTGTATCATTTTCATGCCAGACGCAGGGGAATAGCTCAAGAGCGCGATGAAATTGATAAAAATTCTAGAATGAATACAACAAGTATTTCTGTTAATTTTTTATATCTGAGCCTGCAGTTTCGTTATTCCTCTCCCTTCTTGTTTCCATGGTATTTTTTTAAATTAAAAGTTATTGAGCTCCTGCTAAAATAATAAAATTTTAAAACTTATTTTTTGCAACAGTAGTCGTCTGTGGTGAAAATGAATGAGCCAGCGGTCATGATGTTTGGACCTCAAAATGGTGAAATATTTATCTAACAATTCTCTTTATTTTAACATAAATGAATTTATAATATTAGAGGAACATCTTACATGTGTTATACAAAATAGTTGGCAACAATAAACTATACTAGGATATTTTTACTGTTTACAACCTATATGTACTGCGGTGTCTGGATTTGAAAACGTAATTATTATTGAGAGAATTGCTCGAGAATTCTAGAAGCTTCCAAACATCAACGGCGAAGAAATGTTTCTCATGTTCTTAGATTTCTTAATTTTATGTGTCGGCTTCAGAAAACATGTGGAAAATTGCACTCTTGTAGTCAATAGTCGCTTATACCTTACTAACAACAGAAATCCAACCATAATAGCTGCAATTTATGAGTAAACACCCTAATTATGAACATAATAGAAAACTTTCATTATTGATAAAAAAATTTTGAAGAAAAGTTGATGTTCAATAAAAGTTTTCTTAGAGGCTACTCGTTTAATTTATGATATTCAGACGAATGACCAAAGCTACTTCAATGATGTCTCATTGCTTCACTCCTGTCATAAAACGCATAAAATTCTCCTTTCACGATTTAGAAGAAATTAAATATTATGTCAAAAATAAAACTGGAACCAAAAAGTACTCCAAAGTCTAATTAATTGGTTCTAAAACCAGAAGTGCCGAGTACTGATGCACTGTCGAAAGCTGACGCATTTACTCTAGTGCGGTAATCAAAATATATAATTTTCCTTCGAATCATATCTATTTTATAAAAGTATTAGGAAAATTACAAGTGGATTTCTACGCGCCACTTTTTCGGAATCAGATACTCCCATAATGGATAATTCCGTCAAAATTTTGCGACCGAATGTATTCACGATTACGTAAATAGGTATGAACAGAAACTTAAAACTTAGTTACGTCACAAATACGTCCTACTTGGGATCATTTTCATTGGAATTATTTATGGAATACAAAAGTTATGAGATAATGTGAACAGAAATAAAAATGCTCGATTAATAGTATTTTCAATAAGTCTCCAGGAAGTGACTGACAAAATCGTTTAGCGTGAGGGTGTGCGGCGGGGCAGCAAGCCATTAGGACAGGTACAAGTGTCGAGTTTAATGGTACCCAAAAGTTTTAATCCCTTGCCCGACTTTATGACCGTCAGGAAGTGTCGAGTTTCTATACTCCGGATTTTCTACACAGACTCACTTGGCTCTTGCCTAGGAACGGCATCTATTGAAATAATAAATATGGAACTTAGTGCTATTTAATAGTTTCGATTTATCATCAATACTTTGCGAAAAATCTATAGTTTGATAATAATACGTTCTTGTAAAATTACTTTGTGTTTTATTCAATACAAATTTGTTGGTATTATGTTAATATTATAACATATCAACAATTTTTATTTTTAGGAGTGTGTTGAAATGTTAAATCCGCGTCTGCCTTAGGGCCCTTGATCGGAATAGATTGGATGGCTTCCTGCTTCCCTCCGGTGAGAAAATTAGTTTACGGTTCTCCACGTGGTCATGTACAAATTGTAACTGCTTTTTGACAAAAAAAATATTATTATTGTTGTTGTTTTGGACTTATTTCTCAACATAATTGGTTAGTATTTCGGAACGTGTCCAAAGAAGTTCCACATCCCTTAGACTGAGTCTTAGGTGCACACTTTCCGGATAATATGAGCCGTCCCCAGAATGGATATTTCTTGAACCTCAGATAGATAGGTCTTTCCAGGAATTTTCTGAAGACTGTCTTCTATATATTTGCTTACTGTTCCCGTGGCTCCGATAATAATAGGGCAGACTTTTGTCTTCATTCTCCACATTCTTGGCATTCAATAACCGGGTCTTGATGTTTGAGCAGTTTTTCTGACTCTTTGCTCACAACATTCATGTAGGTGGGAACAGAAATATTAATAAGAAGACATTCCTTACTCTCCTTATCCTTCAGGACAATGTCAGGCGTATATGCATTGATTGTCTTTTCAGTCTTTATTGATTGGTCCCAGAGAATTGTGGTTTTCTCATTGTAGTTCACAGAACTAGGTTCGTGTTCATACCAGATTTCTTTCACAGTGAACCCGAAAGCTTTACATATATGCGAATGTATAAATGAACAAACTCTGTTTTGCCTTACCAAATACTCATTCTTACCCTAAATGGGGCATCCTGAAACCAGATGGTCGATTGTTTCTTGCTTCACTCTACATAGTCGGCATAGACCATCCGTGTCCTGATGTAATATCATTTTTTCGTAGTACCTGGTCCTTATTGCTTGATCCTGAATAGCAGTAACCAGAGATTCTGTTTCTCTTTTCAGGTTACCATTTCTTAGCCATGAAAATGAGTCTCCTTCATTAATACCTTCAGCAGTAATCTTTTTTGGTAAATTGGCCATGAAGATTCCTTTTTAGCCATGTGTGCTTGAGTTGTTGATTGCATAGTTCTTTGCCTTGTATAGTGTAGTGACAGTTTTTCGGTCTTGTGAGTATTCATTGCTGAAAATTTCTTCTTGATACGATTTTCATAGTCTACATAAGGATTTACTGGGTGCTTTGTTTTTATCACATTTTTCGACGATTTTTATAAAGTTGGAATGAGGTTTTCCTTTCATGTGCATGCGCAGTCTCATGACCGTAATCTTGAATGTATTTTCAAGATGGGTTAGGCCTCTCCCTCCATCTTTTCTTCGAACGTACAATCGATCCGCTCGAAGATACATTATTATTATTATTATTATTATTATTATTATAATAAACTAGGAGCTGGATCGTACCAAGAAATTGAATTATAAAGTACTTTCATTACAACTAATAAAAATTTCGGGAAAACACTGGCCTCCTCTGCACCTTTCCCCACTCCGTCTACTTGCTTGCCGAGTTGCAATTTCGAATTTAGTTTCAGTGTTTGATTCTCCGATCTATTTAACCCTTCATGTTTTTGTTTTGGTCTGAATCAAAACTGAATTCGCGCGTTTCGTACCGTAGTGCATTTATCTTAACAAGTGGAGTCTTAAAGAAAGTCTTAAGGACGCAAATAACCTGTTGTACTAGTGCAGCAGAGACTCTTTTTTCTTCGTCTTCACAAAACTGTCAACAAAATATCACTCGTGGGGAGGTATTATTACACTTTCTGTACGAAAATTGAAACAAAATATTTGGCGTACTTTTTAGAAATTTTATCAAAATGCATGTTTGACCTTTAAACGAAGTACCTTTTATGGTAGCATATTGTTCTGAGGCATCTTTATTTTCATCTAAATGTATGCGATGATGTGAAATCCAATTCATGGAATTTATTATTACGACTGGAACTTCGATTCTTTTTACACTGAGAGCGAGAAGAAAATATGCAACATAACATCAGTATGACAGATGTAGTCGATACGATTTTTCCCCTACCCCTCTAAAATTTCTGTATTTTTTTAAACAGTGGGTGCAATGGGGTACACTTGCGTTATCTTCACTACTTGTGAACAATTTATTTAAAGATCATTTCTAGATAAGTATATCATTATGAAATAACGTAGACAACAAGAATTTGCATTGCTCACAGCGAAAGAAAGGTAATGAGAGAGGAGTCTAAAGACCATGTGGAAGTCGAGGAGCCAATCCAGCATTGTGAGATTGCCAACTTTTCTTCTCGCTGTTGACACGTGGGCGTTTAATTCTAATCTTTTGCTGAAAGAACAGTGCCTGAAGTTAGCTTTTGAACGGTTTAGAGCAGCCATTGTGTAGGTTCCGCGGTACGTCATCTGGAGTGGGTGGAACTATGCTGGGCCAACCCCCGCAGCGGAAATGAATACACAGCGCTCGCTCCATTGGTTACATCTCGTTACTATTCTTTCGTTGCGAAGACTATTGAAATATATTGTGTAAAAGTACTTGATATAATTTCAAGTTTTTGTGAAAACAATTTCTTTGTGTAAAAATAAATAGGGAAGTCCGGGACAGTTGGAGACAGCACTCCCTTTCTGTTAAATGTCTTCGCGCTCATGCACTAATCGTTTGCAGCTGAAAAAACTATTATTCCAAAGCATCGAATGTTAAGTTTTCCATTCTAACTTTTTGAACTTCACAAATTTGTTTCATCCAACTGATCAACTTTCGAATTGCATTTTTAGACACCGGATCTGGAAGAGAACGAAGACGGCTAGGGTTGTCTAGAACGTGAGAATTTCCAGTGTCTACAATATTGTTTCTTTCATTGATTATAAATAGTCAATTGCATATTACACTTCTCACTCTGTAAGATGTAAATGTTTAAAAATTAAACGATGTTTAAATTAAAATAAAATGTGTTTCATTTATAATGCTTAATTAAACATTTCTAATTCTTAGTAATAAATTTGATAAATTCATTGTCAAAAAGGCAGCTACAAACAGCGTATGACCACGTGGAGGACAATAATCTAATTTACCTCCGGAAGAAAGCAAGGGACTATCCCCTAAATTCCAATCAAGTGTCCTAATACAGAGGTGGATTGAAAAGATAAAAATACAAAATTAGCTACGTATTATAATATTAACAGAATGCCAGCATATTTGTATTTAATAAAACACAAGTACATAATATTATTTGACTATAGATTATTTGGAATTTATGGTTTATAAATCGTAACTATTAAAATAATTCTCTACCCGAAGGAAAACAGGAGAGAAACCCGAGTGATGATGGGAATGGCTCAGCATCAAAATTTATGCACAAATATAAAATAAATTTATACTTTACCTCTGCAGACTCCACTTTCTGACATTTGATCGCTGACTACTTTTACTGTATTATGTTTTTATTTCTCTAAATATTGAACGAATTGTTTGACTCTAATTGATGGGTTCTGTTCCCATCGTGTCATTTCTTGAAACCTATTTCATTAAATGTATGGCAATTCCCCAGGGGTAAATATATTGCATGCCCGATGAGGAAAACTGAAAATTTACGTAGACATGATACAAAATGAGATAACAAGTGAAAACGTATTCCTGCTGCATCATCTATGCTCTCAGCTGATAAGATAACGTTAGCCAAACAATACCATCACCAAGTCGAATTGTACTTTTCCACTTACAAATTGTAGGTAATCTACATAGGACGACTCCTCGAAGATAAAAATAAAATTATCGCCACTTCTTATATCTAAAGGTTCGCTTTCTGTAAATGTTCCTTTTACTCCCGTTATTCTTAATCAATAGTCACTAATGAGATAATACTACAAAGATTATCGAAGTATGGTTTTGGGTCAGGAACGGGTTCGCAACGTTACAATTTAATTTCATATTGTTATTGTGATAATTTGATGTAAATCACATATTGAATTGGCAATGTGGTGATATCATGAACTACCTCCCTGCGGACACTACTCTTGTCACAATGAATCGCAATGAAGTCCTCGTTTATTATTAATTTTAACTCTTTTAATTACCTTGAAACGAAGCACTTGAATAACTGTTGAAAAAGCCGTTTACTGCTTTCACAATAGAATGAAACCACTGATTGGTATCCTTGCGATAGTAGTCTGCGACAGCTCTGCGCGAACCCCATAGTATAAAGCGTTATTTCGTTCGGTTTGATAGTGGAGTTACTGAACTGTGGGTATCATATTGTACCAATAGTAAATAAATAAATATTGTCAAAAAACAGTGACAATAAATTAATTTACTCTCCGGAAGCAAGCAAGGGACCATCCTATCAATTCCGATCAAGGGTTCTAAGGCAGACGCAGATTTAACATTCCCTTCGGTATTAGTGCGTTTCCTTCGGCATTTTCTCTTCAGGGATGCAGAGTTTTCGAATAAAGAATGAACGTGTTAAAAGGACAGCAATGTGAGGAAATACACCTCAGACCACTTTCTCCAAAAAAAGAAAAAAAAACTAAACTAGGTGTTTAAATCGCCATTCCCTCAGGTAGTAGGCGATTGCACAGTCCACTACACATTGTACGTTCTGGAAAATGAAAACGATAAAAACAATTTCTACCAATACTTGTGGATTTTATAATATAATATAATAATAATATAATATAATATAATATAATATAATATAATATAATATAATATAATATAATATAATATAATATAATATAATATAATATAATATAATATAATATAATATAATATAATATAATATAATATAATATAATATAATATAATATAAGAAAGTTTTACTGTTGCTCCTAAGTTCTGCTAGTATTATGACATATTTGAAGAATTTTGTGGCTACTCTACCAACCTGTTTCTGCACTTTCAGTTGTTATTTTCAAGAAAATATTGAGTGTAGTCCGCGATACTTCTTTTACTCAGGAAAAAAGATGAAATCTCTCTCTACTATCACAGTAAGATCAAAGTAATTTTACTTACTAGTTTTAAAAACACATGTACAGCATCCTAACTTCACGNATCTGATTTACAAAGAGTGACAATTCAATTATTATTTTATCATTATTTTTATTATATCTAAATACGCCAATCACGTCCGGAGTTGAATGCAGGTCACATTTGCCTATTTTTCGTGCGACAAATAGTGACCTTCTAGCCGTGGTGACCTTCCAGCTGTGTCTGCACTCTCTCTCTTGTCATATACACTCAAATCAAAAACAGATTGCCAAGGAACAGTTACGTAACTGAAACAAAAAATATTTCGTTTCTTTCCATGTCATTGGCAAATCAAAATAAGTTTCATGTTCAATACCTTTGAAGTGTGAATAACATGTTCATCACGGTAACTAGAGTATGGAACTAATGACACACACGAAGAACTAATGTGCCAACAAATA
Source organism: Laupala kohalensis (assembly GCA_002313205.1). Taxonomy (NCBI): domain Eukaryota; kingdom Metazoa; phylum Arthropoda; class Insecta; order Orthoptera; family Trigonidiidae; genus Laupala; species Laupala kohalensis. Next base: position 1,098,354 of record NNCF01131340.1, on the reverse strand, counting down.
TACGTATGATCATCATTATAACAAGACACACTAGAAATATTCATTATAAGGAAAATAAATTAGACAAGGTAATGGTCAATATAATAAAAATTAAATACAAATTGCAAGTCCTTTTAAAATTCTACCCTCACTGAATATAATGACATTTTCTTAATATTTTTTACACATGAAAAGACAAGCTTCTAAAGTTTCCCCTCATCCTACATTTTCTTGAATTCGAACATTGGTTACGTCCCAAATTAGCCCGGATTATTTGGTATAGATCCCCAGATTTTGTTCTCTCAATGCACACTCTCTGCGCCGACAGCAGATGGGATATAAAAAAATAAAAAGTCTTAGTGCCTTGCCTTTCTTTTTTCGCAGATTTTATAGAGAACAAAAGAAACATTAGGATTAATGACTGCATTAAAGTTAATTCATCGCTGCAAAGTCCGGTATTAAGAGCACAATTCGAGTTCGCATCTCTCTCTCCCTCTGGATTTATCTGCTCTTTCAGCATAAGGAATCTCGGTTTCACGAGTGACGGCTTCTTCCTTAGGATTTGGATCCATCTGTTGAAGGAAAGTGAACCAAGGAACCAAGTGAACTCTCACTTCGGTGAGTTCACACAGGGGTGTCCAACTCTCGTCAATGACACGGGACTTTTGCTACAAGATTGGGACAAGACTGCAATGGAAATCCAAAACCAAACCTACCAAAAGAACGGGTACAGAGCTCAAAGAGTGCTGGAAACATAAGAATATGTTACACACATTTACTAGCAGATTTCTATTATCAACTGTCGTTCTAGATACGATGAAAGTGCATCAAACTCAAATAGATTTTTTTTCGAGGTTTTATAGGTTTGTCTCCGCTGATATAGGCAGGACTAGACATAGTAAATAAAGGATATGAAACATAAATCTTCAATTTTGCTTCAGAAGAACTTGATGTTTTCATTCACGCATTCGAAATAGGAATGTTATCCATTCTTTGCAACCCTTAATATACGCATTACATAATACCAAAAAACCTTCTAAAACGATCCTACCCAGAAATGAGACAATGTTAGAAATTTTTTCTTCCAAAATACCTCTGTGGGATTAATTTCAATAAAATCGTTAGAGCCGTTCTTGAGAAAAAAAATCAAGAAATGTAAATATTCTTATATCAGGAAATAAACTTTGAAGTAAAAACGTACGTTTTTATTTCAAATACTGAAATTGATTACAATCACACTTTCTAAATAATTAATGTGTCGTGTCATATACGCCCACTCTTCTTATGCGTCAACTCCTGCATGTGATTTGACACAATCTTGTTTGGTTATTAATACGTAAACCATATCACGTGATGGTGACGCGCTCAATTCGACGCGTGGACTGAAGATAGCAGTCGCCTCGCCGCCAGCTGAAGCGCTTTCAGCAACCCGTTTCCCTCCTCTCTTGTTTTCTTCTTTTGTTTTTCTCCTTCCGTCATATGCACTCGCGTTGCCAGTTTCTGTTGTTAACGAACCCCCGACTGGCTGGTTCATTCGCCTCATTAGGAATATAATTTTACTAGCTGATAGTCCGGCGTTGTCGTAAATTTTCTTTACTTGGGAGACCAATCTTCTTTTACTTAGGAAAAAAAATAAAATCTATCTTTATTGTAAGATCAAAATAATTTTACTTACTGGTTTTTAAAAACATATGACACCATCTTTTTTTTTTTACAAAACTTGATTGAAACCACCATTTTGAGTTACTCCTTCAGCAGCGGGAATTTAAAAAATCCTCGGATGAAACCAACATTGAGCAAGCATTATAAAGCTCTCCGTGAGATAAATCAATCAAAACATCACCAATTAGTCTGGCTCACCACTTCACCCTTAATTAGAGGTATTAACCCCCATTTATGCTTAACTTGTACTTACACGGCATTATGTCACTGTTCATTTGAAAGTTTCCGAAATCTATGGATTAAACCCATCTATTTAAATTTTTTTACACGACTCTCCCTTCCCACTCCACCCCTGAGGGTTCTAGAACTGTTTAACACCTACCTTAACCCTAACAGTGGTCCAACTATGACATATTTCATCTCTGCATCTCAGGTAAAACGAACCCTGTCGCTGGGAGCCGCATCGGTCGAATTTTCGCTTCCGAGTCACAACTAGTCACTATGGCAGTATGTTGCGTCTTTTGGTTAGCGCGGCTGCACCATTTCCTTAAAACGCTTATACAGTAAAATCTTAAACATTCGTCCTTTTACGATTTAAAGTCTTTTTCTTTTTTGTTAAATGCATAAAACAAAAAATCCATTAAATTTGATAATTGATTTTTTCCCATCTTAAATTACTTTCTTAAATAGAATTATTTTAACTATTATAATATTGCATTTATATATTAGTATGTATAACTAAAAAACTATAAAAATAAATCACTCAGTTAACAATTTATGGTTGTGATCGTAAATTCCTTAGCAACCCATATTTCTACTTCAGCCTCGTCGAATCTTTACTTCTCTTCTTATCCACCTTCAATATTCGTCTGTGAGCCGCTTCGAGCGCTTGTCGCTACCATCGCCTCTTGCGTTGATTCGTTCGTTCGCTCTTACGCTTCCTACTCCGTGGCTTTTGTCAATAACGAGGTCCTCTCCTCTCCTCGCCAGATGGAGTGGAGGAGGAGGAGGCCACGAGGACTATGCAGAGAAGGGAGAAGGGGGGACGAGGGTGGCTGTTGTGAAGCAGGGCGGAAGGAGGCGACGCGACAGAGAGAAGCGAAAGGGAGCTGAGAATTGGGGCATCAAAGTCGTAATTTTGTTCGCTTAAAAATTTCTTATAAATCAAATAAATCAAATGTGTGTTTATTCAAGTTACATTTGATTCAATATCCCATAAGCTGTCATCACATTTGTTTCACTTCCCGGTGGGGCCAGAAATTGTAGTTTTACACATGAATGTCCCAGTTCATATAGCTGTGACTACTGAAAAGCGAACCCTCCTTCCTCTATCCCCCTCCTCCTAGTGTCAATAACTCCAACTGTTTCTAACTACTACTACTAACCCCTCCACGTGGGCCAAGTTGTTGGTAAACCCAGTCAAGCGGCCCACCTACCAAAAATAGCCTACTACCCAACTCCTACCTCCATTCGCTCCACGTAGATAAGCTTCAATAGCACGCTACATTTTCCATTTACAAATACTACAATAATAAATATCCCATGACCCATTCGAATTCTACAGGGGAGAGCGGCGGGTCGTTAAATGGAGACGTGCCAGATGCGTAGGAACTGAGATGTTGCGTAGGCACTGAAATGTTCTTGGGGGAATTGGCCAAAGTTAAGTAGTTGTTTTCTTGCACAGAATGCTGGTATTAGCAGCTAGTTCACGCTATAAATTAGCGTCTTACAAACATCCTACTTGCGGCTAGTTAAACTTTTTTATTTACTCGCGAGCTGGCGCGTTTTGCACTTTTTTTATTGATTTACATTGCTAGTCTCTGGTGAAAAGAGCATGTGACCACTAACGCTGGTAATTCAGCACCTCACTATTTAGCAGCGTCTGAACACTCGGAAGCTACGAGTTAGATAGCTACTTTCGAGAATTGTCACATCAAAATTCTGTCCGTAAAAAGAAAACTATTGAAATTTACTGTAGTATAGTCTTAAACCGTTGATTATTTGTGTGGTATCGATCATTCTTATAAGAGACATTAGACGGACTCGTCGATCATATTCTTAGAAGGTTATGGCTCATTCTCCAAAGATCAATTGAAATTGAAAATAAAATCTTTGAAAGACTCTTATGGAATTAATTAAAATCATGAAATCAGTGCTGCTCTTACCTGGTGCTGGTCTGGACGCAAATGCATACTCCATATACTACATACTAATATATAAATGCGTAATGCGAAAGCGTGTCTGTCTGTTTGATACTTAATCACGACTAAACCACGGAATCGATCGTGATGAATTTTAACAAGGCGATAGTTAAGATGTCCAAGATGAACATAGGCTTTTATTTTTTTAATGTGTGAAAATAAAGGTAGAAAATGATATTGAAGATAAATGTGGATGAAATCGGGAGAAAAATCAGTCATATGCACTTACGCTGCCTATACGGTTAGTGATAGATGACAGCTATGTGAGGCAATATTGTTCGCCTCGAAGAGTTCTACAAAAAAGTCCGTGGCAGCAGATGTGTATCTACTAGGGTCAACCTATATTATCGAAAAAACGGTTATGAAAAAAAGCAGTGTTAAAATACTTCAATTTCAGTGAGTAATTTAAGAAGGAAAGAAATCCATCTTCGTTAAATTTAATGGATTATTTGTTTTGTGCATTTAACAAAGATAAAAAACACCTTTAAATCGTAATGTTTGGACGAATGGTTTAGATTTTATAAGCGTTTTAATGAAATGGTGCAACCGCGCTGCCGCGAAGCAAAATTTTGACCTGGTGAGTGGGTTCGTTGGTCTAACGAGTAAAAAAAATTCCAGGCAATGCCGGGTAATCTTACCAAACCTAGGTAAGATGATAGTGTCTGGGGGATAGTTGAAACTGGACAGAAGAGGACATCTGATTCGAGAAGTATTACTTTAAGTATTTAGATTTTAGAATATTGTAAATTTCGAGTTCTATAACAGGCATCGGTAACAATGTGTCTTCATTATTCGCAAACCAATGCTTTCTTATGGGTCGAACTTGGGATGATTCCCTATTTGCAACCACGCATACTTTGCCGGGTGTGAATAGAATTGTGATTGTACACACATTTGAGTCAAATACTAAATAGTTAAATATTTTTGTATAAAAAATGGAGTACATTATACTGTCTGAAATAGTTATACACAGTTTGTCGCTTTCTTCAATACTATATGATTCGACAACCTCCATTAACATCATACCAGAGCAGCAAAATTGAATTGTTAATATTTCTCTTTGTACTTTTCTACAGACTTGCTCAAGACGCAACCGCTAGTATCGTTACCATGCGAATTGAAGTCAAGTAAAGGAGTGCTTTAAAAGCGATTGGATGAAACTTGGAAAGTTGGCACCGCTGAGGACAGAGCGGTGGGGTATATGCGCCCCCAATAGCAAAGAAAGATCTCCTAGGAATTGGAAAGGGGGAAGGAAGGTAGCATCTAACAATTGCCGCTGCTACTGCTGCGAGGGTGGCAGAGATGAGTCACTCGCAATTGAAAGAGCTGCCCTTATGATATTGCTCCCTCGTTCACTCTTTTCATCATATCAAGCAATTCCGTAGCAGAATTTCCACGCTTTCAGAATTTAAGATTCGTAAATACGTCCATCGTTAGATGTGGGAGTAAGCGACGTTTTTCTCGCATGGATCAAACAATGAGAATTCTACTAGAAGTAATGTTCATTATATAATTAATTAATTAATTAATACTATATATTTTGTGATTCGTTCGTAAAAGGTCGTAAGTCTTTAATTATTTATTCAAACAATGAGAATCTTCCCGAAGCATTGAATTAGAGCTCTACTGCGGGATGTTTCTAAAACTGCGTTTTGTTTTCTCTGTGAGTATATATGAATAATGTGTAAGTGGCCAACAGATTTTAAACACGGTAAAGTTTAATTTATTTCGAAAATTGAGTTCGTTCATCTTGTTAACACATGTTGGTGGTTCCCCTTACATCGTGTTTGTAGTAAGTAATAATAAGTAATAAGTTTATTTATTCCATTTCATATTTACTTTGAATATATTGTAGCATAACGAAACTTGATTTTGAATAATATTTAATTTAAATTTTGGGCGCCTCGGCTATCTCATCTCAGGGTTCCACAATGATGACTGGGTTCGATTTTTTTACGAAGAAAAGGACCATGCAATGGTTCCACTTAAGGAAAACGCAAACAAATAAATCCATTAATTTAAATACTGTTTTAAATCACTAATAGCATCCCTCAAGTTATTTTCCCCCAAAAGACAAATGGAAATCAAGCATTCATATAAACACTAATGCCAAAGTGACGTCATTCCCACCAAAAAGACACTAAATTACACTGGCTTTAACCATAATTTACTAAGTAGCAATTTTATCTACCTTTATCATAACTATAACCATTCACTGGTTTTAACTCCACTCCGATCTAAGCAACAATTACTCATACATTTCTTTTAAACAAGGTTATACACTGGCTTTAATTCTAATTCTCTCTAATTAACAATTTAATTGAACTTTCTTTTAATTATAACAATTCACTGAATTTACATGGCATAATTTTATGAGCAACAGAGTTCAGTCATGGCACTGATTTAGTCCAGAGTTCGTGCTTTTGGATAACTGATGCCAATTACTTAATGACGCGCAAGCGCAACACGATGTTGGTTTTAACATTTACCAACAATCGCACAATACCTCTCAAGATGACAGACCATGGTAAGCCGTAGAGGAGGGTCCCCGCAGAAGTCAGCACGGCTGCAATCTCTGGCATCTGCGAACGGCGTCGATCAGCGTCAGCATTTACCGCGTCCGCCCAATTACCACCCGAAAATGATTCGTGCGTGGTTGGGATCGAGGTCGTCTTATTGACTCGTCCCGATGATCAATTAAAGATCCACAATGAAATTTCGAACGCGAAATTTAACATATGACAAAACACATCAGAAAAATCGAGCGATCTGAGCTGCATGAGCACGATTTGAAAACATATGCTAGCGCGATCTGAGACTAGAGTCTGAGCTCCGACTAAACATAAGTATGAACGATCTCCTACTAAACAAGTGAGCTATCTGAGCAACACATGTATGAGAACGATCTGAAAAACATCTGAGACTGACGAACATCTATCAGCTCCGATGAAAAACATGTATCTCAGAGCGATCTGAGAAACATCTGAGCTCCGATGAAAAACATGTATGAGCGATCTCCGACGAACTTGTATGAGACTGTCTGAAAAACTCGTATATGAGAGCTATCTGCGATACAAGTGAGAGTACGAGAAAAAACTCGAGTGAGCTATCTGAGCGACACGAATGAGAGTGAAATTTTGTTTGCCATTCCTTAAATGGGCTTTATCCCTACTCTTGCGTACTCTTCTCCCAAAAATCTTCAAAATTTTGAATCCCACGTGACCGAAACTCCCAATGCCAAAACGATTCCCCCTTCTTACGCCTCGACTCTGATTGGAAATTTTTTAAAGGGCTTCAACTACTTTCTAACGTTTTCTCTCAACGACGTTTTACTTTCAACGATTTTCCAAACAAGCTAGCACTTGTTTCTACCCTTCGCGCATCTGGGGTTTATTTGGTCGGGGTTGGGTCGCCTTCCCCATCCCCTCGCTAACTTGCATTTTCTAAAAAGTCATAAATTTGTTTTGATGCCAAAAGAAGCCGACGAAGGCCTGCGCCGCACCCGGATGCGACCGCTGCCTTCCGTCGATCTCCAACGGCCGTCCTTTTAAATTTCTACAACTCTCCCTCTCTTTTAAATTTCATTATTTCGTAACACGGATGATTAAATGAACAATTAATTCCTGAGTTATTCAAATCTCACAGTATACATAAATTTATAGGAATAATTCTAGATCCCTTATCATGTAGTGGGTACAAAATAATAATGTCTTTAAACTTGCAAGTCAGTAATGTAAGTAATTAGCCGAAGAAATAACATTCATGAGGTGCATGCATTGAACAAATATAATACATGCAACATGAACAATGATTTGAGTTTTTTCTTGACTTTTTTTTTATCGTGGAGGTTCATTTCAAAGCCACGAACCCCATGATGTGGACGAACCACAAATTGGGAATGGCTTCCTTTAACCACTGATCAATGTCACAATTGCGGTACAATTTACCAAAAATTCATTAGTTCGTCCGCGGACATTATGGCAACACATATTACGTAAGAGAATTGATTGAACTATTTGTGAAAATCGTCATTACAATGAGTTACTCCTTACGAATTTCAGTGATTGAAAATTAATTGATATCTGTATTCCAAGAGACTGATCTAAGTAAAATGCAAATTTTAATTATTTTTTTATACGTCGTTCATAATTCGTTGCATAACTTTTTCTTTATCAAATTTTACGTACTAGTTTATTAGTAAACTATAACGCTGATGATAATGACATGGCTGTCCATATTAAGAGTATTCGCGTAGAAAGAAATAAGGGTGTCTCTTTGACGCCAAAATTTTCGACTCAACTTTATGATGCTTATTTCAATTGTCTCTTAACAGTTCACAATGATCAATAATTTAATGATAGTTATGTACATTTGAGAAAGCGTGGAAGAATGCATAGATAATTACATGGTGTTAGTATGCAATGCATAGTTCGGCTCATTCAAGAAAACTATAATTGATTTTGCATTATTAACTGCACTTGTGTTTGTTTCGTCAACTAAATATATTTATACTTAAAGGATCCTATGAATTCCTTAGCTTTTTGAATTATATATGTGTATAAAAGGTGAAGGATTGAGGATTTACTTAATATAGGGAAAATAAAATAATGACCTAAGATACTGATTCGTGATTAGCATTGCCATGTCCGACCAACTAAACCACATCTGGCCGATGTTGCGAAAACGAAAAACCAATTTTTTCTTATTCTTTAATCATTCTTGGAGTACAAGTTTGAATATTTGTATCAATATTGCTTCCTTATTTCAATATAATTGCTTCCCTGAATTTTTTATTCTTCTTGTATATTTTTGGCCGTAAAAAAAGACGAATAGTTGTAACATATTTCACATGATTTATTCGCACAATCTTCTCAAAGCTGGGTTTATTATTCTATAAACTAATTTGAACTCATTTATAGTTATTAGATTATTTTGCATCCTAGTGTTCTGCAACATTCCATTTAAATGCACCTATGAAATTTGTATGTCTCTAACGGCCAACGTTGCGTTTTCACAACAACAAAATTTTCAAAATAAACTAAAATTGAAAATCGATAATTATATAATCCTTGTGATGTAAATAGTTTTCATGAACATAATTTATTTTTCACTTTTTCTGCCTTTGAAACAATTGTCTACTCAGGTAGTTTGAAAGAAATAAACTTGAAGAAAATGTCTTGGTTTTATGATCGACACCTGCTCGTGTAGCACGGTGGCCAGAGAAGGAAGATTGGGAAAAGCTTCTCATTCTCTCTGCTCGTTGGTCCAGTGAAACCACGAGCGCCGGCGAATGCTCCAATACACTCGGCGGGCCACGGGCGACGCGACGCCATCGATTTTCCATGCGTAACGATGCGTCTCTCAGCATTTCGGCGTCGAATTCTATAGGTACGTACAGGGGTGGATTCACGCTTATGTCACGAGGAAAACGAACATATTGTTGTATCTAACGAGATTCACAACAAGCACTGAGCATTTTTCTGTGACCTAGTAACATAGCGGACTAATTAACAGGGTATACATGAAGAGACGAGTAAAAACTTTGAATGAGTACACTGAGTTAATTTATTGAGCCAACAAGGGAACAAGCGACCAACTCATCAATTCCAGTCCTAGTTCCTCCCACCATAAAAGAAATCAGAAAACTTCTCGCATCCTTGACTGCACAAGTCGAGAGAGTTAGGTTTAAGTCGTCAGGGGCACTGAAAATTGTAAATTTCAATTTTGTAATAATTAAATTTGTAGTTTCAATTTTTAGCCCTTGCCTATTCTGTAGTGCTAGTGGCAAGAATGTACTTTTTGCAATTAATTATTAATATGTAAGATCGGTTGTAACCGACTGTTGTTTAGAAGATGAGGAACAAACTCACAAAAGGATGTAAAGATACGTCCTTAAAGTGACATTTACTAATGTTTCGATACCACCCACCTCCTCCTTATCTTAAGCTTTCAATTTTTTCCTCTCTTAAAATCTCACGCTTGTCAAACGTTTGTGCTCCAAGCAGATACCTAGCGTGCCTTACTGTAAATACGGCCTTTTCTGTACCGTATGAAAACTATCCATACTCTGTTGCACAAGAATGCTAATGAAAATCTAAATTGATAGTAAAGCTCTCGGTAACGGGGAGATCTAGATAAATGATGGAACGAAGGAAGTACTTCCTATTAAATATTAGTTGATTTCCGACGAATCTACGTGGGTCATGTTTTGCATTTTTGAGTAAATAATCTCTCTTGTGTATCCATTGATATCCATTGAAATTGTATTTCATATTCAGTAAAAAAGTTCATAAAAGGAAGCTAAATGTTTAAAAGATAAGCAAGTTAACAACCAACACTATTGTCCGATATTCGTCCATCAAAAGTTTATAATTATTTATTTAATTTGATTACATAATGGACGTTAATAGTAGAACATCTAAAGAATATTTAAAAAATAAAAAATGGTCATAAAAAAACATTTATATTACAAATACGTTCTGTTATCAACGCTTTAAGTATTCCGAATAAATGCTAATAAATCGTAACTATTAAAATCACTAAAAATTCGAGATTCATAATGAAAATAGTATTACTGACACTGTTGCCCCCAAATGTTGCGACCCACATGCCGAAAATTGTGGGCCTATATACAAATCCACTTCTAGTTGAAGGAAAACCAGAGAAAACCCCAGGACAGGATACGTTGGATTTGTCCATATTCAAGGTCAGTGTCAGCGTAAGGAGGAGTAATCGTTCTTTCGGACGTTCTCTTATTTTTCCGTAGAATAAAGTAAACTGAAATATTTGTATGTTGACTATTTTCTATTGTAGTTCACAAAGTTTTAACAGTTGCTCATCGTCAACATCAGGTGAAAACAAGTTAACGACATACACAAATAAAACAACTCCATAGAAAATAAATAATACGAAAACAAATCAAAGCAGAAAGTCAATATAAACAATTATAAATTTTAGATAACCTCTCCGTGTTCGTTTGTAAATTTAAAGTGTTTCTAGTAAATTTGATGTACAACATTTCAGAAATAATACGTTTGTAATAATTTTGTTCCCGATCTTGTAGACGAGAACAATGCCAATATAGTAAATATTAAATGGTTAAAATAGTAATATAGTAAATGGTTAAATACACTAAAAATATTAATTTATATAAAAATATTGCTTACATACAAATTAAATATAAGAAATATAGTAAATGGTCAAACATTATAGGTTTTAAAATATTATGATATTATTATAAATTAGTGAACTCATACAAAAATTTCGCAGTGATACTAACAGGAGTGAAAAATCTGTGGGTCCTTTGTATTGTGAAGGCAGTAAATGGTATGTGCAATGGTTATCCGCAGAATTTCGTTTCTATGAAAACAAGGAAAATAAACTATACGTAACAAACAACATATTTTTTCTTTATTTGTTTTGTTTTTAAAACAGTTAATAAACGTGGCTCAATTCCTTGAAATAAACTATCTTATCTCCATGCGGGGTTTAGACTGCTTCTGGATTTATACACAGAAAATGTACAGATCTTCGATTTTTTTCAAAAATCCGAAAAATGGAGGAAATTTCAGAGAAGCTGAAAATATGTTCAATATTTTCTATATAACATATTTTATACATCCAACTCAACAAATATGGAAAGCACTGTCCACCTTGTTGAGAGCGGTGTGCAGTGTTAGAGAATCCAGGACACGGCTAGATTCCGGTCGTATATAAACAATGTGTGCGAACATTAAGAGGTTGTTCATTATTTAATTTTCTGTTTTTGACGCTTTTGACACGATTGTAGGTAAACATCGAAAAACTTTGCTGATGTAAAATAATAAGAAAATAATTCTTTAATAATGTATTACGGCAAATACTTTGTCTATAATATTTTCTCGGGGTGTTGGTGCGTGTCTCAGAAATGCTATTACAATATTTTGAATATTTATTGCTTTTCTCCAAGTTAGGTGAATGATTTGACTTGTAATAATCAAGTTCGATGTGCATATGAGAATGAATTTTTCAGTCACTCGAACAAAGGAATACGGCGACGTTACGCATTCAGAAGAGCTTAATTAATACTATTCGCTGCTGTCTCATGTTAGCTCCAAGATGACGTAACGGAATGGTTACGTCAATGCCGTGATTCAATATCCCATGCCTAAGGATACAAAAAGTTCGCTTATTCGAGAGATACTGATACTTTCGTACGTATCTCATAAGTGACGCGTTGAATAAAACCTATGTAATGCACATTTTCTTGAAAGTAAGCCAATGCCACTATCCCTCGATTGAATAGTCTCTCATTTTAGAGTTCGATAAATTCAGTGCCTCTCAGAGAAGTGGAGGGAGGGGGCAGTTTGCTCTAAGCCTGAAGAATGATGAGAGAAATATCATTTTTGGATATGTGAAATCAATAAAAAATTATAAAGTTGTTCACGGGAAAAATATAACAAACTTATCTTGTTTTCGGTTCAGAGGAAGAACCTCACTAATTACTTTTGTGTGTTAACAGTCTGTATAATTTGTTGATAAATTACTGTCGGTAGCCGTTATATTAAGGAAGAAGTTTTTGTGTGTGATATGAAAATCGCCTAACATTTAAATATTAAAATATTTAAATATTTTCTTCCTAGCATTTTACTGACAATTTAACAAGCTATACGTATAGTAAATGTGCATGTGAAGAAAAGTTTTAAAATATTTTCGAATATTAGTCACTACGGGTTGGTGGGAGGGGTTTAAGAGTTAGAAGAAGGGTGAGGCGGATGAAGGGGGACCCTAATTAAAAATCTGTTGGCAGCTAAATTCTCTCGGTAGCTCTGCGTAAATGATATTGATATGAGTTACAGTGAAGTAAATCTCTATTCCAGACCCCAACAAATATGATTGTGAAGATACATTTAGGCTTATGAACTTTCATTAGAAAACTAAATGCATATTCAATAGGGGCTCCTCACTCTGCTTTTATAACGCCAAATGCTGTAAGCAAAACGTTTCTGTATAATCTTTTTGGGCAGCGGGTTTTATAATATGAAATCTAGAAAACATACACTGACAGGTTTGAAGAGATATTTCTGTTATCGTCTGCATTAACCCAAATGACACATGACATATGATTCGACACTTACAAACCAATCGAATTCATATTTCTTTTTATAATCGAAACACGATATTATAATATAGTAAATTCATCCAGCATGGTAGGTTGTGTACCGGTACAATATAGTGTGCCCAAGCGAAGATAACGCAGCCATATTAACAAAGTATTAGGGGGCCCACTGTTTCACGACAGCAGTATATTACACTTATATCTGTTATCAGTAAGTCGTTTTTTAAGTAAATAAAGTTAATAATAAACATGGACTTTCATCGACTCAACAGCTGGGAAACAATATCCCTCTTCGACTCAAATTCAATTTGTATTTTATACCTGAATGAACGTAATATTATAAATGACATAGTACATATTGAAAACTTAGGTTTACGATCCTGTCCCTGTCCAGAAACTAATCTTACTAATGATACTTCACTTGTGGAAATTGGTTAAGAAGGACGTGAGAAAACGGGACATTTACAAAAGTTATCTTTTAGAAATAAAATACCGGAAAGCTATTTGTGAAAGGGATTCCGCAAGTGACAATTTTATGGAGTAGAATTCTGGGTGACGGAAGGTGTCGTGTGAAATCCAACGGGAAACTGCTAAGTGTAGGATAATTATCACGTTATCTTGCATCTTCTTCGTATCGCGTGAGCATCGCTGTACTGTACGAAGCAATGCGGAGGGAATCTTACAAGGCAGTTCTTGAAATATCATCTGGCATATAATTTCGTGGCGAAGAATATAGAGCGCAACCATCATTATACAATATAATGGAGAAATTTGAATTTTCGAAAGGGGTAAACGTAAAATCTTCAGCATTCGACACGAACATTACATATGGTAAAAGATAATACGGAAGAACCATTTTAATGTAATTTTGTATCAAAATATTAGCCAGTTTAATTTTCTTGTAATAAAAATAGCATTAAATTAGGATTGAGAAGATTCTCGGTGAATATTTCACCTTTAGTCTTTGTTCATTTTGGTTTTCAATGAACAAGCAATGTAATTTATTGCTCCGGGTGTTCGTTCCATTTTTTTTTTGTTCATCATGCGTGGTTGCTTTTCTTTCTTCGATGATTCCATTGTCTATCAGTATGAAGAATTTTTTACGGTTCGATTTTAGTTCGATAGAAACAAAAAACATGTTATAATATCGTGTAGTATGACATGTTTGTGTTTCTGCTTTTTTGTAAACATATTTTGTGTTTATATCATATTCATTTGTCCTGTTGTTATGTTTATTTTTATAATTTGATCTTCGGACGACGGCGTAAATCCACGTCGAAAGGTAGTGAGTTATTCATAAAAAAATAAAAATATTATTAGTCCATCAAAAGTCGTAAGTTTACAATTATTTATTCTTTAGATATTATGACAAGCAGCTAACTATTTTTGTTCTTTTTTAGGGAGGAGGCGAATGCCAAGATTTTACCTTGGAATGCAGACACGTTTGATCAGCTAATGATTCTAGTCCCCGTGAGCAGAATGCATGGGTTAGGTCCTTGTTGGTTTCCAAAGAACTTCCAGTTTATTATCGTCCGTACACAATTCGTACAGCTTTTTTTGACAGTAAATTATTTATTTATTTATTTAATAACTTAACGATCCCACGTTTCATCATCGTGAGGAGTTCACAAATTCAACTTCATGCATAGCTTTAATCTACGAGTACAGCCCCTTTGCGGTGGTTCGTATTTACGAGATCTTGTGCTGTTGACGAGATGAGTTGCGTATAGTCAGGCTATGGTTGCATTGAAGATCTACATGTCATGTTTATGCACAACTGCCACATTTACAAAGAAGATTCACATCTGTTACATGACACGAGGTGTCTAGCGCCAGCGTTGCCACTAGCAATTCATTTACATGTTCTTAAACGACGATTGTTTAAAGTATCGTGCTTCTAGCTAACTCACGCTCTTCACTAATAACAAAAGAAAATAATGAAATCGATTTTTCTTCATTGTTACGTTTTGATATTAACAAAAACAAAACAAGAAAACACAAATTTCGATCATTGACTTTTAACATTTCCTCAGCGAGTATTAGTAACTCTTAATTTACCACGTAATACATGTGTCACTTGCATTGTAGAACATAGTTCTGCAATAGAACGGTGCGAACCTCGAAAAACCCAAATGCCGGGAATTAAGAACACTATTTAGAAGAAAGACAAACCTTGAAAAAAGAACACTCTTAAATATGTGACAAACGCATGTATTATGGCACAAAATCTACAGCAGGATCTCATGTTACCAACTTTAATTTTGAAAAATTTTTGACGAATAAATAATGAACATACGTAAAGCAGGATTGACATGTAAATAATATTGGTACAAACGCTAAATAAAATGTGCAACAGCTATTCAATAATATAGGAGCTGAGTTGCCAAGGAAAAGAACACCAAAGAAATACTCGCATCAATGAGCTGGGGTGGTTCTTAAAGAATGAATTTTGTCTTAAAATATGACTCATAAAAATTTCGGATTTAAAAATGTATTTTAGAGGTCGCTACCAAGCATCAAAATCTAGAAATTTTAAAATTTGAACCTTAACTATATTTTTAAATTCTGAAATATATATGGAAGTCCTATTTTAAGACAAAATAGACCAGGAGGTTGCCATGTCTTAATTTCAAAAGTTAATTTTCTGAGGACCAACCTATAGTACATTTTTGTAGGGATATGCCGTCTCATAAACATTACATGGTTGAATACTCTGTACTCAGATTATTCGACTAATTTCAACTTTTACAAATTCATGCAGACTTCAGCCTCAATTAGGTCGCATTTCAGGGATATCCTTTCATATTGACATCTGTAGGAGTTGCCGCTTTGGGTGATTGACACCGGATCGGACCGACAAATAATTGGTGTACTTCTTTTCCCTTTATATGTATCTTTTCGACGGGCAGTTTTGTCATAGTTCACTTATTACTTAGCAAATAAAATCCCGTGATCTTATCGATTTTAGATTGCGGATGGAAAGCTGTTCCTACGATTTAAATTTCCTTTGATCGACCTGCACAATGTTTCGGGGTCATTCACATATTACCTCGCATTATTTGTGGGACGGGAGACTTCATAAATTCTGAAGAAGTGTGAGATGATCCTACGTGGATAGGGAGTGTATGTATGATAAACATCACGTCCCATAAATGCATTTAGATTCTTAAACTTTCTATTTATAAAATTGAATATTCTGCATGTGCAGAATTAATTTATATCGCTTATCAACTTTTATTATCCTGGATTTATTGCTCATTAATAACTAGAGAACTAGTGAAGTGTTTATGCTTAAAAGTTCTTTGTTTCACGTAAAAAATAAAATTAGATGATGTCAACTGTTAATCTGGAAAGCGTGTAGATCTACTCTGGAACACCACTATCAAGAAATATAAGGTGTGAATTGCTTGGATCGTCATCATAATACTTGTTACGTCACAAATGTAGGGAGGGGTTAAGGAACTGTCGCAAAATGTGACATAGGGACGTCGGATGTGGGGTTAAATGTGCAAATATTGCGAGAGGTGACATGTGAGTGCCTCCTTTGAAAGGTTTAAATTTTACTCCTGCGATAATAGGTTCCGATACCAGTACGAGTGTCTAGTGTATTTATAATTATGAATAACGATTTGTATTCATAGTTCCAATTCTTCTACTCTTTAATTATATCGGGTACTTCTCGAGTGCACGGATTATATGCATAATAATAATAATTAAATCCAGAGGAAGCGCGTGACAGAGGTCGCATAGGCACGCAACCTGGACTATGCTTTTATTCAAGTTTCATTTCTTCTCTCACGTGCAGATATTTACATTAAACATTTTAAGAATAAAAAAGTTAGAGGGACGGGGTAAGCAAAGGTGGATGTGAGTGAGTGGGACTTCCGGCTCAAGTTTCCCTCCCCCCTCCCCACCTGCAAAAGAAAATAAGGGATTTTTTAAAAGTTTGTAAAAATATCTTTGGTACGTAGGCTATTTTTATGCACAGTATAGTAAAAGTAGATTCTTACAGATTTGTAAATTGCCTTAAAATTACATACTTTTCGATCAAACTTTCCATACTCCCAGATTACCGAAAAAAATCCCAGATTTGCCACCTTGGGTGACATCTAAAACCGGCACTGCATATACCGGTTTTATGAGAGGACACCCTACGACGAATACATGTTTCATCCTGTATCGGGTCGTTGTCTTCTCGTTCGTATAGTGTGGTGGCGCCCATTTGTCAAAGAAGTCCATCAATCTCCTGTAATCAGTGAAGAAGAGGAATCCGCTGTCCTAACGGTAACGACCGTTGCGCCGCCTCCGCAGCAACGGAGCGCGTCACAACCACTTGACGCGCGTTCTTTTGCACCCACGCACTTGCACTCACTCGCCCACCGAGCGGAGCCGCCAGCGGCAGTCTCCTCCGCTAATTCAATTCAAGCAGGCACGTGCTCCTCACATCTACCACTGCTGCTGCGACCCCATGGAGGGCGAGCGGGGAAGCACCGAACCTCCCCAGTCCCGGACCCCGCCCACCCGTCGTTCCGTAGCTTCGTCGCCGTCGTCGGGGATCGCCCACCGTGCCTGCCAGCCCTACCGGGATCAACAACTCTCGCGCGCGGCGCGGCAGTGTGCGGTGCAGTCGCAGATGCCAAACGATGGTCACTGACATCGCCGCATCAAGCGCCCGCCTGCAGCGAGTACCAGCTGCGGTCGTTAGATCGCAGCACCATTCACTCCCGGCATCAACGGTGCCGGAGCCGCTGCCGCTGCAGTGTTGGTCGTCGTAACCTGTCCCCTCCGACGAGCAATGCAACGCGTCCGTCCGTCCGACTGTTCGTTCGCCCGCTCTTATCACGCGCGACACGATTAAGGGTGGTAAACAAAAGCATTACGACTAACTTCACGGAAGTGATGATGACAAAAAAGTGGGAATGATTTATTCAAACGTTTAGTGAAAATATCTACGCTGCTAGTTGTTCAAGGTGTACTTACACAATCGACCGGATTATGGAATTCTCTGACGTGTTTTTTTATTTTTTTATTTTTTGATGAGATACAGGGGGATGACAGGTGAAGATCTGCCGCCATCAGCGTCCGTGTATCTCGTCGATGAGGCACAGGAGGGAACAGCTAAGCAAGTGAATGCCACTGCTGTGCTGTTGGCGAGAGGAAGGTCAATGTCGTGCGGATCGATCCACGAGGTTCGATGCAGGGGAATTGTGTCTCCGATAGTCAACTCGTGGGGGACTTTCGACCACTCTGGAAGGGTGAAGAGGGGCTTTGTTGTGGAAGGGGAAGAGGGGTCTGGCTCTGCTTATTCATTTCAAGACCGCCGACAGAATTTAAGGGACCCGGGGAAGATTTTTAAAATTGGCTACCCCTCCCCACTATTAGTTTGTCTAATCTAGTAAACAAACGTACTAATATTTCAATACTTTTTTAACTTACACATTTGGTATATCTATCATACTAAGTAGCTCGTAAAATAGATATTATGATACTTCATGAATAAATGAACAGGGGAGTATTTTAAAAAATGTACAATTTTTTTGATCGAACGAACAAATCTAGAATGAATGAAGTTACTGCAATTTTAGAAATACCAAAAATAATGTATTAAAAATATGTATTAATAATTCACAATCGACAATAATTGACGCTTGTATGGTCCTTCCTATTAGCCGATATGACACATATTCCTATATGACACATTAGTTGTAATTTTGGAGGTCTCCCCTGAGGGCCCCATTTCTTCCATCGAGGGGTCAATAACTCATTTTATTTACTTTCTCATTCTCTGAGGAACACATATCACGTGTAAGAGCAGTTGAGTGTTGTTTATATCGCTGATTATTTCACATAGTTCAAACGGTTCACATATTCGGTCTTTACAGCCGTCTACGAGTACGCATATCTGTTTTATGCGTCAGTTTTATGAATATTTATTGTTATTTCTACTACCCTCCATCCTGTATTACGTCTTTGTTACGTGTCAAATGTTTTTACCTACTCTGTTACACACGTAATGTATTCATCCCAAGCGCTAGCGGGCACTTGCTCAGCGTTCAAAGTTCTTGAGGTCATCAAAACATGTTTAAACAGTCTTTTTATTATTTATTTTTAATAACTTTTTAATACTATAATTAATCAAAATTTTCCGTAACACGTAAACAATTGCGATATGTAAAGAAAAGGTATTTAAAATATGTCCATAGTAAATAAAAGGTTGTAAATTATTTAACAATAAATCTGTTTCATTTTTTGCTAACTTTTAATGATATTCCAAAAAATCATTATTTTTGTGAAAAGAAAAATTCCTATTAATGGTTAAAAATTATTTTATGAACCCAATGTACCAAAACTAAGGGGTCCCCAATAGGTAAAAACGTCTCAGTGTACGTATGAAATTTATGAAACTGCAACGTTAGGCGGATAAAATTGTCTGTAATCCATACAGACTTGTTGAAATACAGTTCGAAATTACTAATGTGGTTTTTGTAGCGTTCACACGTCCCGTGGAGATAAACAACAGGAAATTTCTTTTTATGTCATTGACACGGACTCTGCTCTATGTGCGAAGTCTTCCTTCCTTGTTGACTGTGACATTTTATATATGTGTACACGCAGAGGCGCCCGCGAAGCTCAGAGCTTCATTTGTCAACAAAACATATAACATGAAGAGTGTCTCTTCTTAGAAATTCTAACCGTCGATTATGAATGCGGAATAAATAATAGACACACTATCGAATCAGAGTAAACTCGACTCAAGTCCATCGATGATACCCGATCGATAATTTAGGGCAAGTATAGATAAGTTATTTTAAAGTCTAATACGCATAAAGGGAAATTATTATTTTTAGGACTTTATTATTATTTTAATACTCGGATTTAGCACTGTAGATTCTATCAAGACGCTGTTCCCCAAAAATTTGTGACGACGTGTCTAATGAGTAAACTCAAAGAACTACTAACACTCGTCATCGTGGTCCGTGGTTGGCCATAACGAGAAATGCATATTTTGGGAAATCGATTTTTATTTTATTTACACATATATTTTAGTTCGCTTATTTTTGTGGTTGTAAGCTTCCCTTTTACGTTCACTTCAGGTATATTAATTTCGTTAGTACATAGTTCAAACATTCATTCTTGAGTTTAAATTGTAATAACGATAATTGTAAAATCTAAACCGGAAAGAAAATTCATAAAATTTGGCCACAACACTATTTAAAGCTGCCTCGGAAGGAAACTTAAAGCCGAAATTTTTGGTAAGTTGTAATAAAAGTTCTGTATCAGCATAAGGTTGTTAGTTAACCATTTATTAATGAATGAAAACATTAATTGACAGTTGAACAACTTTTTTTAAATCAAAAACCAATAACTTGGCAATGAATGTTTGGCGAGAAATCTGTGACCCCGTCCGGAATAAATTTACGTTAACAAAATCGACGATTAATCTTGTTCAAACGCCTGAAATGCAATCGAGATTATAGTCACTTGATCAAGATTAAGTACATCCTGATAGTTCTATATATGGTGAAATTGACCCTTGAAAAATTGAACAAGATAATCGTAAAACATCTAGGTTCTACGGTTTTAATTAAAGATGAGACCACGTTATATACAGAAAACGAGCTGTCTTCTCCAAGAAGTATAATTAGGTGTTGCTAATTAAAAAGAAACTAAGCTGAGCAGCGAAGGGAGTCTTAATGTTTATTTCGGAGAGATCTCAGCTGCCTAAGTTTCGTTATCCAAAAATATACTCCACTCACTGAATCCTTTTTTTTTTAATTCTAGTATTTGTAAATGGGATATATAGGATGCTATTGAAGCTTATGTTCATGGGAGGCTATAGTTAGTAGGTGAGCAGGTTAGCTGGTTTTTCCAACACCTTGACCCACGTGTAGGGGTNTATATATATATATATATATATATATATATATATATATATATATATATATATATATATATATATATATATATATATAGAGAGAGAGAGAGAGAGAGAGTTTAAGTGCATAAAATTGCTGTCGTATTAACTTGTATTTTTTACAGCTAGTAGTTGCTTCTTTAACTTCTATTAATATTAATTCGGATATTACTTAAATGCTTATAAATAGAAATCCGTTTTTTTGTGGGGCTATACGGCACATGTCAACATCAAAGGTCATAAGAGCCCTTAAAACTTTTACAGGTAGGGAAAATGCAGTTACGCACTAGGAAGAGCCAACATGACTCTCCCCGTGTGTGGGACTCGTCGAATGATTCAACACTACCCCACTAAAAACCCTCCTGATCTACAACAAACCAAAACGTATCTCACAACATACATCAAAACAAAAATGGAGGAGGGGGGCAGAAAATGATGGGGGGCACATAACATGAGGGGAGGACAAAGAATAAGGTGGGACAAAAAATGAGAGGAATGAGGAAAATGAAAGATACCCTAGCCTTGATAGCGTCGGGATCGAAAAGAACAAGAGGTGACCAAGGAAGGTCAGGAAAGAGAAAGGAAGGAGCATGGCAGAAGTAAGTGGAAGTAATAACAGACTCAGCTCGGGGTCCCGTGTTCGCCAAACACGTACTTACTAGATGTAAGTCCCCTGGAAATTCGTGTTGGGCAGCCATATTGCATCATTTTCGGTTATCGAAGTTTCGTGCCTTTGCGTACAGTGCTCTTTTTCGTTTATTTCCCCGCAATTTTTCCATAAGGAACACATCTTTCTAATTGTAGTAATCACACAAACATGGTAACGCAATGAAACAATAATGAGTAGAGTCAACGGTGCTTGTTTGTGATCCAGGACAAAGAGATGATGGTAGCGCTACCACTCGTTTAAGAACATATTGCCCTACGTACGTTAGCAAAGTTCCATCGAGAAATGGAAGTAAAACCCAAATTTTGACGTTGGTGGTTTATTTTTGTTGTATGCAACAAGAGATTACGTCTTCAATCCCACTATGTATAGTCGTGTGTAATTATTCTTAAAATATAACAGTAACACTACCTTTCACTTCCATATGTTTCACAGCCCCCTTGAAAAAACTATCGTAATTTCATTATTCCAGTCCACCCCATGAGGTTAGAAAACGGCAGGCCTATATCTTGATAATGAGACTTTCGCAGAAGTTCTGGGGGTTAGCGTGCTGCCCTCGCGATCACGAGATCCAGAAACGAGTCCAACTACAGACATTTTTGCCAACTCAATGTTGTGCCAGGTCCTTCTGTGGTGCTGTCTTATTGTATATAATTTTTAGAATTAATTAAAGACCACGTTGCTATTTCCTGTGTAGAATCCAGAATACGCTTATTGCCATACGAGTAACTAGATATTTTATTTTGAAATTACTAAAACGAGACTTATCAAATGCTACAAACAGTGGCGGATCTAGACTGCAATGGAGGAAGCTAAATTTTATAAATATTGTTCTATAAATTTTATTAAAAATATTATTGTAAAAATGTATTTAAATATTATTGTAAATATTATTATAAATATATAGCGATTTTATATTTTAATATAATACATCAATTAATCAAATAGTTTATTAACAATTCATTAAATAGTGACCAATTTTCTTAATTGTTGAAAATGGCAAATCCATATTAAAGGATAAAGATACATTTTATGAATTTCAATACCGTCTTTTGAAAGTTCTGGTCGAATAGCAATGGTTGGGATTAGGGGGGCGGGGGGGGCCGCCGCCCCCTCATCTTTTTAAGGAAAGATACAAATTTCATTTTAACCGTCTAAAACTGGGAATTATTAAAAAAAACATTACACCATCCTTGATGTGGTAATCACCAATTGTCTTTACTTTGATTTATTTCATTATTTAAATCCTACCTTGAGGAAATATGCTGAAAATGTCATGTTACTGAAAATTGTCAATATTTGTTTTGCCCCCCTCCCCTACTTATGGTTTCCAATCTCCGCTACTGCCCCATAGATCTGCCAGTGCTTTTATCGAAGTAAAAAGTGATTCAGAGTAACGGTAGTTCCCAAGGTTATTTCTTGGAGGCTGTCTCAACGAGAACATCAACAAATGCGATGCTCGGTGAACCAGAGGAACGTGCGTTGCAACCAGTGGAGTAACATTCAACCACATTTTTTCCTCGAAAGTAGCAAGACATATTTCATGGAAAGATCTGAGGAGTGCTACCTTCCGCTTGCTCATAAGAAATTGCACATCAACTAAAATTTTCAATTCATTCGAAAACTTCGTAAAAGCGGTATTTTCTACGAAAGTAAGAGTTGTTTGGGAATTTTGCCTTAATGAAGATATTATAGTACAAAAAACACATAAAAGTACGCGGGAGCATGGCAAGAATCCAATTTACTCTTTGTGGGAATGGAAGAAAGGGACAATCTCATAAAATATTCGAAATACTCAAGGGTAACACGGAAAAAATGTCTGGTCAGTGATTGAGAGATTACGATTGTATATTAACTTCCAAACACTGAACACAAAAAACTAACATATTATTGCCACCCTATTTTCGGCGTTTCATCGGTAAAGCGGATTATTAAAGGTCACCAAACACTTACTTTTCAACCTCGGTTCTTAAAAAAGTTAGTACATAGTTCGTATAAATTGCTGTTTAAGGTTACTTCAAAAATAGACAATGTATTGAAAATATTTACAATAGTTTGTCTATTCAGACAATAAAGTGTGAAGTTAATTGTATGGTTAATTTAAAGATTTATAGGACTGAATGAAAATAATTAAACACGCACAAAACAGCGAGAATAACACTTGTTCACTTCACATTACTTCCTAAAAATCATTCCCTTTTTGTTTCCATGCAAATTTACCATGTCTTACGTAAAATATTTCATGTTTAGTAACACAATTTGCTATTTCTGGGCGATGTATGACGTAGCGATGTGATTTACGCATCATCGGTGATTTCGACATGCTGTTACCATACATTCAGCTTTCAAGCAATATCGGCATAAACAGGAATTTATCGCACTTGTCGATTAGGAACCTGCCTAAGAACTGGAAATGATGGTGTACATCAGTGATTCCACTATTGTGCCACAAAAATAGAGGAACCGAGACACTCTCACACACAGTTGGCATCCCAATTGGCGGAACCGTATCGCCAATTGAGATGTTCGTCTTCCTGAACCAGATAATAGTGAGACCGGTAATTCTTTTTGGATGTTTTTATTTCTCACTGATAATTCATTTTACCGAGAGAGTCTAATGACTCAAAGAAACTTCCATTCCATAAAATCATACGACACTAGATGTGTGGTTTTTCGCACCCGTAAAATTTGGACGACCGGGTTTGACCCAGTCGACCTTGGGGCTTAAGAGGCCACTTCGTTAACTCTGCCATCGACGCCGGTAGTTTTTTGAGTTGTTAGCAATGTATTGTCACTTTCTTGTTATTCTACAGAAATGGATAAATAAATGTCCAAAACGCCCTGTTGTCATAATCTGCGTTTTGTTGATCATACAACTCTCTCTGCGAACAATCGAAACACAGTAGTATTGTTTTACTAATCATCGAGAACGGTTCTTCCCAGGCTCATAATTCTGAAACGACAATTTTTTTTTGTTATTCTGTTGTTGCAACAAATGAGCTATATCATGCTACTACATATCTGAATTTTCGACAGGGACAAATTTACAACCTTCAGCACCCGGATACAAACGAACAATATACATGGATGTAGAAAACACCGAAGGGAGTTTGTAACACACTTTTCTACCGAAATATTTGAGGAATTATTTTGAAAAAGATTATGAAAATAGCATTAAATTAGCATTGCTTAGATTCTCGACGAACATATTTCCAAGTCTCACTTCATTTTCCGTTCTACTAATGAGCACACGTTGTGATTTATTGTTGGCTTTGTTCATATTTTGTTTTGTTTGTCATGCGTAGTTTGATTCTCGATTGTTTTGACAAGAGAATACATAACAGATATTTTCAATAGATATCAAAGAGGATACGAGAACAATTATTTAGGCACGAAACTGGAAACCTGACGCGAGTGAAATCCCGGGAACTAAGCTGTGTAGTTGGGATATTCTAAAGACTGGGGAAATAAATNATAAAATAATAAATAAATAAATTTATTGTCAAAAAACAGTACAAACTGCGTATGACCACGTGGAGGACAATAAACTAATTTACTCTCCGAAAGCAAGCAAGGGACCATCCCATCAATTCCGTTCGAGGCCATAAGGCAGAGGCGGATTCTAAAATTTCAGCAAAAGTTACTAGATAAGATAAAAAGTTAGCTGCGAGTTATAATACTAATAGAATGTCAATATGTTTGTAATTTTAAGCAAAAAATTACATATACAAGTTATTATCGAACTATAGATTATTCTGAGTATAGTGTTTAAAAATCATAAGAATTGAAATAACACTAAATTCACGATTTTTTGATACAATAAACACGCCCCTAGACAAAGCCTAGAAAACCTGTGTGAAAATCCGCCTCTACCAGAAGGAAAAACGGAGAAAAACCCGGGCCAGGATGGGGCTACAGAATTTATGTACACAACCGTGCCAAAGTTGAGTACACATAAAACTAAATTAATATGAGCCATAAGACAACACAATCATGCAAGAAAATAGTTTTTGAAATTGTTATAAGTTGTTTAAAAAGTACTACAGCAATGGCGTGATAAAGTACAAGACGAATTTAACTTTTGTTAAAATCAATAAATTCTTTTACATTGTAGAAGCACTGGTGCAGGAGGTAGTTTTTAACCGCTGATTTGAACAGATTCAATTTCATAATGTATTTTATATTCTTGGGCAGGGAATTATATAGAACGATTCCCGAATGATAAGGTCCTTTTTGGCAAAGAATGGTTGACACTCTAGGGCGATGAATATTACTACTATTGCGTGTATAGTGTTCGTGAACGAGACTGTTTCGTATAAAGAAAGGGTGGCACTTCAGTAATTCGGGCTTAACAAACACCACCATTTCATGAATATAAATGCAGGGAAGTGTTAAGATATTAATTTCCTTGAGTAAAGGTTTACAAGAGTTTCGGGGGTGAGATTTACAAATTATCCGACCTATCCTCTTCTGAATTCTGAAAGTTTGAATACTCTGACAGGAATTACCCCAGAAGGTAATGCCGTAACGTAAATGGGAGTAAAAGTTTGCAAAATAAACGCAACGGGAAATACGTGGAGTAACTGCGTTAACTAAGATTCGGAATGCGTAACACAAATTACTTAATTGGGAATTAAGATTGTCAATGTGACAATACCATTTGAGGTTGTCTTGAATATGGAGACCTAAGAATTTTGTATTTGTAACAGTTTTTAATTGTGTTCCGTTTAAAGAAAGAGAAACCTGGGGTAAAGATTTTGTGATACTATTGTGAAATGACATAGACACTGTTTTGTCAGTGTTTACAATGAGACGATTTGCATGGAACCAAGTCGAAAGGTTAGACAAAACTTTTTGAGCATTGGCGTGTTTACATAGTAAATTAGTGTCATCAGCAAAAAGAACCATTTTGCAATCTGATGTGGATGATGACATGTCGTTCACATACAATAAAAAGAGTATAGGGCCGAGAATTGATCCTTGGGGTACTCCGCAAGTAAGTGGCTTTGTTTCTGAAAGACAACGCTCAAGTATTTTATTTTTAGTATAGGATATTTCTACTTGTTGATATCTATCTTTTAAATAAGAAGTTAGCCATTGATGTGGAAGTCCAC
The DNA here is from genome assembly GCA_002313205.1 of Laupala kohalensis. NCBI lineage: Eukaryota > Metazoa > Arthropoda > Insecta > Orthoptera > Trigonidiidae > Laupala > Laupala kohalensis. The sequence goes on along the minus strand of NNCF01131340.1, from coordinate 1,071,719 downwards.
GAATGCCTAAAGAATGCAATTTTGTAAGGAGAATTCCGTGATCGATGACATCGAAAGCTTTGGATAAGTCAAGAAAAACACCCTGAAGATTTTCTCCACGGTCAAGAGATGTGGTAACTTCGTTTAAGAAAGAAAATATGGCTCTTGTAGTGGAAAAGGATTTTCTAAAACCGTGTTGATCGTCAGAGAGAATGTTATATTTTGATAAAAAATCTAGAAGACGCTTATAGAACAATTTTTCTAGGATTTTTGAGAAAGTGGGTAGTAGAGATATTGGTCGGTAATTTCCAATATTAAGTTTGTTTCCTTTCTTGTGTAAAGGTTTCACTTTAGCTCTCTTAAATATATTGGGAAACACCCCTTCCGATAAAGAACTATTAAAAATATTTACGAGTGGATTTAATATAGCGTGGGACGAAGATTTAACAATAAACTCAGGTATATCATCTATGCCTCGTGAAAATTTGTTTTTTAAGGAGCTGATGATTCCCATGACTTCACTGGCGTTAGTTTCGGAAGTGAACAAAAAATTGAGTATGTGGGTGGATTTGGATATATTGAGTTCGTTATTTTACCAACTTCTGAGAAGTGAGAATTAAACAAATTTGCGATGTCCTGAGGATTTGTTACGATTTTGCCATCGTTTAGTAAAGAAACATTTTCTTCGCGATTTTCAGAAGTTGACGTGTAATTTTTAACAATATTCCACATGGATTTCATCCGGTTGTTCGATTTTAGTATTTGCCTGTCGTTTTCCATAACTTTAGCTGCATAGACTACTTTTCGAACAATAGTCTTATATTTACGAAAATAATTATGGAATTCGGGTGGTTGGTGATAGCGTTTTTTAAGATAATATGAACGGCGTTTGCTTTTTGAAGAAATCTTATCCCTTGGGTGTTCCATCTATTGTATTTCTTTGTGTTAATTAACTAGCGTTTTATGGGAAAACTAGAGTTGTAATGTTTTAGGAATATTGAGATAAATACATTGAATTTGTCGTCGGTGTTTTTGCAATTGTAAACATTTTTCCATGTTTCTTCACGCAAATAATTTATGAATATGGATTTATTTATGTCATTAAACTCCCTTGTAAATTTGTAAAGAATTTTAAGTGGTTTTAGTTTATTATTAATAGTCAATACTTGAGCAAGGTGATCACTGTATCCGGCGATAAACACTTCAGAGAGATACGAGATTCCATTGTTGACTATAATTTGATCTAGCAATGTTTGAGATGAGCCGGAGAGGCGAGTGGGGTCGTTTATCGTAGTAATAAGGTTGAAGGAGTCGATAAGATTCTTGAATCGATTAACTGGTGAATGTGCAGAGTCGGATGTACTCAAGAAATCGATATTGAAATCACCACATATAACGATAGATTTAGTAGATTTATGTGCGATATGTTCTAAAACATTTTCGAAGTTCCGAAAAAATATGTCAAGATCTGATTGAGGAGGTCTATAAATACACAAAACAACAATACCGGTGTCGGTCAGTTCAACTGCAGAAATTTCGAACACACTATCTACGCAGAAGTTCTCGTAGCCTGTCAGTGGAGAAGATAAAATATCATTACGAACGTAGATACACGTACTTCCGTGGGGATATTTACCTTTAAAATTTTGCCGACAGTATGAACTTGCTAAATAATAATTAGAAATAGCAGTATCTTTGATGTTGTTAGTTGAAAGCCAATGCTCTGTGAGGCATAGCAAATCAAATCGACTTTCGTGTACCAGAATTTCAATGTCTGTCAAAGGAGGTGGAGGAGATGAGGTAGAAGTAGAGGGTGGTGGAGGAGGAGATGAGGTACGTGCAGGAGGAGGTAATGGAGCAGGTGGATGTTGTGAGGTCAGATGTGAAGCTAGGAGAGAACCGAAGTGCTGTTTCCCAGACGGTCTCNAGGAGGTGGATGATGTGAGGTCAGATGTGAAGCTAGAAGACAACCGAAGTGCTGTTTCCCAGACGGTCTCAGGTGTAAACCGTGCTGGGTAAAGTCCTTGGCAGTCAGGTGTGGTTGCAAAATCAGAAAATGTGATTTTCGGTCTGCCAGGTGATGTTTTAGGGAGATGTTTGCCAGGTTAATTTCGTGGTTTATTTGTGGAACGTTGAAGCGTGGAGGCAGGCTAGAGAGCACTATGTTTGTGTGCAGGGAGGCCATTTTTAGTTTCTGTAGATGTTCAGACGCGTTAAAATGTCCACCCAAGTTGATATCGTTCTGCCCACCTATGATGATTACTGTGTCCCGCTCAGTGAGTTTTTTAGTGTAAGTGTCCAGTTCTCGAATAACTTCAGCCAAACGAGCGTTTGGCTTAAAGAAACCGGAGACTGAGAACTGGCTAGGAAGATATCCACGCAATACGGAGGACATCTGACGACCGTGCGAATCAGCTAGTTTGAGCACGTTTGATTTCAGCGTTTAAGTGTTGGTTTGATTTCTGGATAGCACTACTTTGCGTGGTTTTGGGCGGCTGTGTTTACCAGTGCGTGGTGTGTGAACAGGTCTGGGTACTGGACGGGAGGGGATGAAACGAGTAGGTAAGGGAGGAAACAGGGACATGTCATCTAACACACTAAACCTATTCTGAGTGAAGAGTTGGGGTGGTGCATGCGTCGTTGGTTTAACCGGGTGATAGCAGTTGGAAGGACGGCGAGAATTCCTAACTGTAGTCCAACCGCCGATCGTTTTCTTATTGATCTCTTCCAGCGCACTGATTCGTGTGTCAATATAGTGTACCAAGTTATTGTTCACCTTCTGAAAATCAGCTTTGAATGAGTTGAGGAATGCGATAGTGTCCATTGTTGTTAGAAAGTTAGCAACTTCACGACAAAAGTAAATGAGAATACACGAAAACTGACAACTAACACTGAATGAAGGATGCTAGTATAATAATATATTTATTACTACGGAAGTTACAAATGAGATAATAAATAAATTAAATATACAAACAAACCGACGACAAAAATGATTGAAATAATTATTTAGGGCGACCACTGGAGATTAATTAATTCGACAATAACTACCGTATATTGTGTTAAAATGCAAATGAATACGAAAGAATCAAGAAAATCGAATTGTAAAATGATGTAATAATTCTATGAAATTATGACGACGAAAACTTGGGTGCAACAATGAGGCTGGTTTTAAATAAGTAAATAAACAAACCGACAACTAAAATGACAGAAATAATTTAGGATGACAACTGCAGGTAAATTAATTCGACAATATCTAAGGCAATATTATGTTAGATTGTAATGAATAACTACAAAAAGATCACGAAACAAATGGTAAAATATTGGAATAATTGTATTTACGACGACGAAACTTGAGCAGTGCAACAATAGAGTACGTTATTTTTAATTTAATAATGATGTAATAGTATATGCACCAGACAATCTAAATACAGCAAAATAATTAATTTTAATGCACCAAGAAGTTAAATTTATGATTCCGTTTGTACTTACGTAAACTTTATCACACCTTTGAATGAAGCACTTGAAAACAATATGAATTTATATATGGTCCGTTGGGTTTGAAAACCTTAGGAAATGTTTTTAGTGTTTTTTCACTTAACACTCTCACAGAACAAAGAATTTTTCACTACAATGAAAGTTAGAATCTAAATACAACTACTGATCACAAAAAACTTGAAAAAAATAAAATAATTAGAAAGATTAAACTGAAAAACAGAGAGAGCTCATTCACAACCGCAGCTAACGCCAGGAGCAGGCTAGCCAATCCAAATGTCCAAACCGCCCTAACCAGAAAGGTTTATATTTCAATATTTTCTTCGTTAGTACAAGAAATTGATACAAATGAATTAGGTTGTTTAATATTATCAGATTCAATATGCGTTACACAGATAATAATTTATTTACGACTATTTCCTCACTCCTTTGTCATTTCATCTCGAACTTCTTTGTCATTTTTGAAATTCACACCCGTCATGGTATTACAGGAGTGGTTGATGTGTTGGCAACCCTGTGTGTTCCCGGAGAAACCAATGTAAGTTGTTTTGTATAAGGACGTTGGAACTGTTGAAAAAGTGAACCTCACTTCTTTGTGTGTCGCTTATTTCCTCATTTCCGAAGAATCACCCGTTATTAAATAAATTCTGGATTACTCTTCAATACAGAACGACAAATTCAGCTGGAAACGATGACATTACTTCACTGAACAACTTCCATTAAGACAAAATGAAAAGTGCACGTCTTGTGCTCGAAGACTATGCTAGACCACTGCCACGATCGCGCGGAAGAAACTCCTCTGCCCGTTGAGGCGACATGTCGCATTGAATGCGAAGTATGTGCTTGACCTCCAAAGTCCGTGCCCGCCCCGGCAGAGCACGGAACACGGCCAAGAGCACGTACACAGATTACAATGCGCAAACAGCACAATAATGCACTGCGTTTGAAAGAAGACAGTGCGAAAAGCTTCGTAGGAAACACAACACGTTAACAATTCGTCTGGTGATTACTGATTCAATAAATTCTAAAATATCTCTGAACTCTAAAGCACTTTCGAAATAAAATGACAAAAAACGAAAAACTACGTGGTACTTCTGATGGGACTACAATGATGGACTTCATACCGACAATTTCTAGTAGATTCCTTAAATTTCTCTCATAGAATTCGAGCAAGTTTCAGAATGATTTTTTTCTGGACTCGGGTCCAAATAGCTATCATTTGTATACGGGTTTAAATAGGTTTTTACGTGTGGACGTGATGTGGAACAGGTCTCTTCTCTCTGGGGACAAATGACACACAAGTCGACGTCATAGCGAACACTCAGCGTTGCCAGAGACGAATGCGTGAGAACATTGGGGGTGGTTCGATAGTGGACAAGCTAGAACAACTTCGCTGTCCCAACCTCTCCATAACCTCAATCCTGCAAATTCAAACAAAATTTATTCAGACAAAAAACTGCCAGCAACTTTTCTTTTATAATTGAAAAGCAAATATAGTCAACTCATTTTTCTAGCCTATCAAGTCTACCTAAAACTTTAGAGAGAAAAAAAGTTATAAGAGAGGAGTGCTGAATAGCTCTACGTCGACCCTTTCGCTACGAAGGACACATGCAAACTTGTGCACGCAACAATTTTCTTGCATTTTAAATTGTAGCTTAATAATCTAAATCAATCAGTTAAATCAATCGGAAATATGTTTCACTGATATTTTAATATTCAATTTTGCTTGAGTGCACGTGTTTTCAGATTTGGCAACAAATTAACTTTACCGCGTCTTCTTTTTAATCAAATTTTGGAACTTCAGAATTATAAAATAAACAAATTATATGAAAGATATTAGGTAAATTTAAATCGGGGAGGTAATTATTTTTACAACATTAATTTCATAGTAATTATTTCTAGTAAATTGAATGTGTTTAATAACTCAAATTGAAATTTGAGATGGACTATTTTACATCATAATATCTCGAATAAATTTACATCTAAAATCATTATTGAACGGAACAAAAAACTGTCTTCCAAAAACTTCCTTATCACGTCACGTTGGAGTGTGAAGGTTCAAGATATAGTTCTTTGTGGGGCTTCAAGGTATAGTCTGACAAGAAGCTGATAGAGGTTTAAAAAAAAACAAAAATATGCGATTTAATATGTGAATGACCCCTAACCACCAGAAGCGTTTCTACCATGTTTGCTCCGAAATTTTTCATTGGAGACCCGTAATACTTTTTATTCGATCCATTGGAATATTCCGTTTCACAAAATCAAGTTTTCTATACCGTCAGCAATTCGTTATTATTATTATTAAATCATTTTAAATATTGAAATGTTTTTGTTTTATTTTTTACACATTTAGTGTGTTAATTTGGTTAAAAACGGTTAACTCATAGAAAATAATTAAAGAAAAGTAAACATTTAAAAACATCACAAATATCTAAATTCCTCAAACACATTTTTTGGTACCCTAAACATCTGGACCATCGTCATCCCAACTCTCTCATTCCACAGGATATCCCTCAGAGCTCTCATCGTCGCACACGCTGTTGCTGCGTCACCGCGCTGAAATTCGTGACGTCACGCCACTCCTTGACGTGTGCACAAGGACGAGGCTGACGGTGACGCTGGCGACGGAGGCTCGAGGTGGTCACGTGAGGAGCAATGACATCACAGGATGACTGACAAAACCGGCTCTATCCGAACAGGTGACAAAGCTGTTTTTTACGAATGAAAATACATTACACAAAGGTTGCTCCGAATGTAATCAGTGTAGTCATAGTATTCCAATCTTTACAATACTTATTAAGCTTTCATATTCTGTTTATTCCATTTTATGTAGTGCTGCTTACCACTGCTCCTTTTTGTTTCAAGAACACGAAACTTTACATCAATTACAAACATGTGTACCTGCACCAAAAAGTTAACTAGTAAATCAATGCCTCTTAAAAAATACTACGAAAAATTTGTTTGTGGGTACGTAAAATATTTCATGCCTGTTTTGCTTGTACAATAATTGATTCAGATAGACCGCTTGGAGAACCCAACGCATGAATTGTCGATGTGCAGTACAGAGGTGCATGCATGTTCTTGTGTAATCTGATAAACATAATTAAATCTGAACATGACGTATAAACACTGAGTTCATTCACTATAAACGTGGTAAGACAAGAGCATCGAATTATGGAACATTTTGTCACTCTTAAGTTTCCAGCATCATTTTGTCGTTGCTTGAAAATTGGCATGTTATCAATGGGCATTAAGTAAATTTTCTTATAAATTCTGGTTTACATTGTGTAAATTTTATTAAGCAATTATGGTTCCTTCGAACAAAAATAAAATATTTTTTTCTTGATAATTTTTTGATACCAAATGAATATCATAAACCATAATTGTTTACCAATGCTTATTAATCGATACAAATTCTAAGATCCGTTTGACTAGTTTTCGTATACATTCATTCATCATAATATATTAGACAATGTCCCAAGACATTGTGGTGGGGGAATGAGGAGCCACCCCCGCACCCACCCCTCACCCAACCAAAATTTATTGTAATTTAAAATAAAAATACCTAATCTGAACAATGCATATGTACCGATTTTATTTGTTAATTTAGCGTGTAAAGACAGCGGGGAAGCACAAAATATTTCGAGCATATATCCTCTGAAGTAGATATGGTCTTCGCTGATATCACTACTCACAGACGGAAATATCTCGTTGCTCTGCGTAAATGCATTTATGTATCTCCCCACCATTCTCTACAGATTTATACTTTCATGTACACACTATCAATAAATTTCTTTATCAACAATCAATAAATTTATTTGCAGTATCCGTCGTTTCGTTCGCCAAAATGTAGTCATTTTTCCTCAGCTTATTTTTCTAAAAGATTTATTGTTTTCTACAGAAATTATATTTCATACAAGATACTCTTCATCAAATTGGTGGCATTGATGTATCTACTTCAGCACAGTTCATGAAAGTTTTAAGAAGTTATACCAATTTCAGAATTGAAATAATTCGTGAAACTAGTTTACAGAATTTCCCAATTTTCTAGAATTTCAACCTTTATCGAAGTTTTGCCCTTGTCACCTTTCTCGCTACGGTTGTGGTAGAGACATCTAATTCCTATTATTACTTAGTGACGTACGCTAATGTCACTAAATGCAACTTTTGCGTTATTCGTAAAATTGAATTATGCCTAATTTTGTAATATCTGTGGCTATTGTTTGACTAAGTTATGATCTGTTTTACAAACAGATCGACACTGAAACTCCCTAATAGTATATTAATAGTCACGTGCATATGAACAAGCAAGATTTGTTATTAAGAGAAATAAATAAACAAATCCTAATACTAATAAGTATAAAATTACGTAGATATTTTTAAAACATGAAATTAAAATTTAAAAGTCAATCGTCATTTGTACTTAAAATTTACATATGTACTTAAAATCTACAAATACTTTAAAATTTCTAAAAATAACCCTCAAGCGACGAATGTGTTTATTTCATATTATAAAGATATCTTCGTTCATGTACCTTTTAAGTTCTTTCACCTATGATGAGTGACCAAGGAAAGTATTTTTTGTAGTTATACTTTTTTGATTTTCAATTTTACCGAACATTTTCTTTGACTTTTTTAGCACTGTACTTTTTAAATAAAAGCTTGTTTAAAAATATTTTCATGTTTGTATTATTTAAAAAAATCACTGAGCGTAAACGTAGGCTTCCGCGGTCGAAGTCAATATAAACTTGTTTGTCCGAGACAAACCGCGTCTCAGTACACAGAACTATCAACATTTCGGCCGGTTATGACCGGTCATCCTGCAGCGACCTTATTAAGGGCAATGTCAGAGTCGTACAGAACTGAGTGGCTGTCGAACAACAGCAGGATGGCCGAAACGTTGGTAGCTCTGTCTACTCAGACGCGGTTTATCCCGGACATAAGGTTGTAATCATTAAATGGACTGTGGAATTTAAACCGATGAATTTAATAACTAGTTGGGTCCGCTGCTTTGTAGAGCTGGAGCTCCTCGCATCCAAGTGTAGCCGCCACTGATGCCTCTCCGTCGCCCATTGGCTGAAACAATCGTATCGATTCGCGTAGTGCGCATGCGTGAGTCACGCAATCCACGTGAGTGGTGGTCTTTCACTCTCCGTCACGTGGAATTCAAACCCAACTGATTCACATGCCTGCTGCTGTCGTAACTCGACCATTGTGACCTTTAAGAAGTTTTCTTTTTCAGAATGTAGAATATATGAGAAACTTCGTCATTATCGAACAAATTTTAAGTGACCAAGTAGACAAACGTTATCTGGATCTTCACATTATACAAAATTTATTTTTTTAAACAGAATTTAATATTTATGGTTTTATTTTTAAACGTTTTTATTAGACGTCGCTTGATATCCGTATCAAACTGCCCACATGCCAATAAACTAAACCTTTGAAAATTGGGAAAATGTTACATATCCTTTCCCTAGACAATGTTACGAAAAAAATATGCACAAATCTTTTCGATAAGTTGACGTGTTTTCCTTAGTTCTAAGTTTAAGTAGTAAGAGCGCTGTATTAGATAGCCCTGCGGACAGATGCAGTCAGATGTTGCAACATGTAGGTGTGCACCAGGCAGATATACTGCGGTCAGACGCTTCCTAAGCAAAAGTCTTCTACAAAAATTGCTATAACCTGCTCTTTTACGTGTACTAATATTAAGACTTAACAACACTAAAATGGTTAAAGTAAAAAGAAAGGAAAAAATCTCGTATTTGACATGTACAACGTAAGTGATGTACTGAAAGGTAAAGTAAACATACAATTTATTGCATGTTGTTACAACTCAAAATTGGAAATGAACTTTTAAGTATAAAATAATTTCATAACTGTTAAACGGTGCTGAAAATAAAAGCTTGAGGCGTTTTCATAATTATACTCTCGGACTCTATTAATTCATGCACACCACTCAATTCCTTGGGATCATGTGATGAAGTTTCTGATTTTATAGTCGCGAAATTCTTTCGTTAGGGTGAATTCTTCAAGTTTTTTCTTTATTTATTTACTTGTCACAGTCATAAGTTTTGTAGCCAACAATAACATCTCTCTCTCTCTCTCTCTCTCTCTCTCTCTCTCTGTCTCTGCGGCGGCATGTGACTTACTTTCCGGAATTAGATTAAAAAGATTTTTCCACCGTTTCAAAAATAATTACACGTATAACTTTGATAAAACAAATTCTTTCCCGCACGAGCGATACGTATACGCACGGACACTGATAACTGTCGTTTCGCGGACACTAGAGAATTCTTTTTTCTAACCCTGAGTCGTCTCACCAACATGTATTTCGTTTTCACCTTGCCTTAAGCCGGTGAAACTGACACCATGAAACTGACACCAACAATAGTATTGCGTATCATGAGAAAACATTCTTATTTGTAATCGGTATAACATTGCATTGTATATGCTTATGAGTGGTAATATCGCGGGTGAGAATATCAATATTCTGATCTATTGTTTCAAATGTTGTTTCGAATTTATTAATTTATTTATTTAAGTTTATATATTTATTAATATTTATAAAACAAAAAATAATGAATCAAAGGTTATGGTTTACATAAATAATTTAATGTAACTTGTGTTTAAAAAAATAATTTTTTACATTTGCATAATACTTTTGATCAATAGATTGTTATAGATGAACTTGCCTTCAAATTTTGCACTTCCATCAGACTACTTTTGGACATTATTATCAGCATATTTAGAATCAAATATGCTGATATATTGGAAAACTTGAAGAATAAAATTAATTAACGAAAACCAGGAACGACGTAAGAATATAGATACGAACAAAAATTTTGTTAAAATGTTGAAATTATCTAGACAATGAAATCGATAAACTGTACACCAAGATTCGTATCAAGACAAAATATTGTATCGTGTGTAGATACACATCTCTAATGCTACCTGAAACACAATCATGAATCTAATAAATGAAAGAGGCGAGTGATAAATTAAACACGCTGAACTCACCCCGCATTGCCCAGGAGTTAGAGTTGGTCTCTTCCCAGTTGTTTCATGCAGAAATTGGTAGGTAAATAGAAATTCCAGAAATTACACGAAATTTTACAAAAATAAGTGATCATTATAAGAAAGTGTTTTTCTTGTGCTAATGGTTATTTTTCTAAACGTCAATTGATTAAAATTATTTGTCGATTTCTCCACAAAGACAACCCTTCCTCATCCCCACAACCCTAGGTAAAGTCCGTGTTTTTTTGTTTGTTTTTTAAATCCTTTATGTCATAAAATACCGATTGGATTGGAATGATTGGATTGAAGTGATTTATTGCACTAAGAAAACACTATAGATATGAGCAGTAGCGGTTCTATGGGGAAAGCCAAGGGGCCTATAACCCCGCCCCCATTGGAACTGAACTCGTAACAGATAAAGGCATACTTTGTAAAGGTTTTACCGGATATTTCGCACACTAAATTTACATGCTATAGGCATACGTAATACAAATTTGTTATATAATTTCTGCGTATTACATGCACTAGTTGAAGCCGCTCACAACACTAGACGTGTTACATGCAGGTTAATCTCTGCAATACTTGTATACAGCGCAACCGCGTTGTCGAAAATACGACTTACTAGCCTAGGCAGCTAGCCTCCGATGTTATTAACGTGTTGTGAGAAGGCAGTAGGCGACGTCTTTCTTTACGGGACCTTCATCGGCTTTACAGGTGGGACAGTCTCGAGACGTTCGAATTTTGTATTTTTTACATGATTCATGTCATCTGTAGGCGGCATGCGGATTTCTATTCATTTACAGGATGTATTTTTCCTTCCTTCCATACGTTGTGTAATCTCTATGTGCGTTGCAAGCTATTTATCTTCCTAGTAGAGCCTTTGTTTATTGGTACTCGGATTAAAATGACCTCTTCACGACAGTTGCTTAAGAATACATCCTTTACAAAACTCTTGTTTGGGATTTTGTTTTATAACTTTCATATATTTTTGTTGTTTGTTCTACATTAAAAATACATTTTCTTGAATAATTTGATTTGTGTCTTTATAAAATTCTGATTTAGTCACGAAATCCTAATCCATTAGTATACATTTGCCACTTTAAACAATTAGTCAAACTGATAACTATTTAACATCGTTAATTGTTAATTATCTATTTGATGTATTTTATTTAAAGATAATATTTACAAAATTTGTGTTGTAAAACCATGGTTTTCAAACAAAAATGCTCCCCAGATCCCTCCCCGGTAAGCTCCCTCCCCATTGATTACGGTCTACATTCGCCACTGAATATGACACCCCAACCTTATAGTTCAGACACGGTTGGAATGTCACATCCAAAGATTCGGAGAAATCCATTCTTTCCTCCTTTACAACCAAACCTCTTCCCTCACATTGCAGAGCGACTTCAGTTTCGAGTGAGATTTTGAAATACCAAAACTCGTAGCAGTGAAACGTATCCAGTAAATGCACGATGCGATGCCGTGGACGATGAGTGTAGGATCAACAGTGGGGAGTCACAGTGTGTGTGTGTGGGTTGGTAGCTGTGAAGCACCGCGCCGTGCGTAATCGATCCGTCGGCGACCACCACAGTCAACCGGGCCACGCGCCACCTCCCCTCTCAACACATCCACCGACCGACAGTCAGCTGCTTGAGGATAAGCACACACTCGCGCTTACTACATTCTACGCGGATATGCAAGTACTCGGGGTTGTAATACATCATAACAAGCAAATCCTATCTTACACTACTGAGAACGGCTGAATGATTTTGATCAAATTCACAGAATAGCGGTGTTTTGGGACGAAAATGCGATCTAATATAGTCTCAATTTCCGTCGAGGATACCTATGTACCAAAAACACCTTAAATGAGTTCCAAAGAGTAGATAATTTGTTTCCAATCCTAAGGCTAATGAAAGAAAATGTATCATATCTTCTATTGACTGTGCCTACTAACTAATAAATACAAGGAGACGATAAAACTTTGAATTATCTCTTTGAGAATTGTAATATAACCAGCGAATGGTGTAGACCAACGCTGTCCAATTTATCTTGGTACCTGGGTCATTTTCTGTACGCTTTCGATCAATCGGTCATGCTCTGGATGGGGTTTGGCAAAATGTTACCTGACGAATAAAACTAAATGGGCCATATTTATTTATTTGTAACGCAATATTTCGATTGTCATCAACTTATTTATATTATTTCAAGCAAGAAAAATTGAATAATATATTTCTTTATTCTTATTAAAAAGTATTTATAATATTTAGTATTATAATAAAATATTTTTGTATTGTAATTATGACGGGATAGTTCCGAAGACAATTTTCTATTTTCTCTCACTGGACATGCCACGTCAAATATTAATTCTGACACCATAGGTTTATAACACAAAGTTGTGACCCCCAACGTTTGAAGAAAAATTTGATGTAAAATGTAATGTATAACTCGCGGGCCGCGAAAGACGTTTGCCAGTTGGATAGCACTGGCGGAGGCGGCAGTGAAGCAAAATTTCATAAGAAACCGTATTTCTGGAATAGTTACACATGGAATTTCATTCGAAAGAAGTCATCGTTTTACTTTCCATTGACACATATAGCTTTCCGTCTTGCATATTTTGAAAAATGAAAGAATTTCAAATCAACTTCAAGATTTGTACCGAATAAGCTTTACGAAGAAAGGGATTATTCATATAATAATTTCCCCTTTTCTGTTTTTTACTAGCCCTTCCTTCACCCGAGAATTAGTTAAGTAATAATTAAAATATTAAGTGATAATTGTGAATAAAGAGCAGTCAATATGAGAAAAGTTTATATGGTAGCCCCAACTGACTAAATTACACAGTTACTTTCTAACTTAATTAATAATCCATGAAAAAATAATATTATCAAAGATCCGTTATTTAACTTGAAGCTTTTTTATCAATTAATAATTATAAACCGTATCTCAGTTAAAAATGATTGAAATTATTTCAACTTTATAAGATAAAGTGATGTGTCATTATATTATTGATAATATAATATGATTAACTATTATAACATTAAACTTTTACGACTATTTTTAGACAAATAACTATTTCACACATCGTTTCTGCCGGGATTTATTTATGAATGACCTGATGAAGATTAAAATCCTGACAGTAACGTTGAGGGTGAAATAGTTATTTGTCTAAAAAGGGTTGTAACAGCTTATAATTTAAAAGTTGAATTTAATCTCTCAATTCGTGGACATCAAGTTAACAGTCAGGAAGATTTACTTCCAGCTACACTTGGAGAGAGACAAAATTAGTTTATTTTTATACTCGTTTTCTAATTAGCATACAATTTTAACACTTGTATTTTCTGTAGACTTATTGTTAGAATGTTTTTAAGATCGTTAACGTTATTAATATTTGAAAATGTTTAAACAAAAATTGAACGAACGAAGTTTAAACAAATTTATATGAGTTAACAAGAAACAGTGTATGCAAGAAAATGAAAGTTAAACTCATTTGAATAATCTTCTTCTCCCATTTTGAATAAAGAGAGGTGAACTCTCTGTTCGAAAAATAATATATATATTATAATTCTATTTCATAGCTCGATACCCACGGTTTCGTACGCGTGAAACTTATTTTTTTTCTGTTTTGAAAAACGAAGACATTTTTATTTGCATATAACCGTCTTAACTATTTTATTCCGTTAAATTAAAAGAAATTATTTTATTATAAATATTTATTGAACGTAATTAGAACATAAACGTGAAATTTTCAGTTAGGAAGTCATAGATTCACTGAGAAGGAAGGCCGGGAGGATGTATAGGACGTTGTGAAACAACAAGAAAGGAAACAGGATACCCTTGTTGACGTAAAGACGTAATATCGATGGCGATAAATTAAACAGATGCATTGTATCAAAAATATATTTATCACTTGTTTGAGTCACCTTGGCAAGAAAAGTCCATTGTGTAATAATAAATATACGATCGCTTTATATACTTATATACAGGTGATATATATATTCAAACTTCTTGAACTGAGGATTCAAAAAAGTAATATTTTGAACGATCAGAGAAAAAGACTATTCGGCCAATCCAGGAGATGCAACGGATCGCACTTCGCATTAATATTTTACTATTATTAACGTCCATTATATAATCCAATTAAATAAATAATAGCTTACCTCCCTTTATGGACGTATAGTAGAGCTGTTCATAGAAAATGTAAACATTTTTCGTCCATAAAAGGTCGTAAGTTATTAATTATTTATTTAATTCGCATAAATATCCCTGAATACACATAAGTAATTTTGTTTCATTATTTCAATTAGACGAGGATACGTTAATGGACATCCTTCCTCAAGTCTATACTCTTCCTGCACTAAGAAGATAGCACGTTAGAAGTCTCTTCCAATGCAACAACGAGACTTACCTGTCAGTACGTAGTTGGACCGTAGTGTTTGTTAAGACAGTGCATGTCAAGGTCATACGGTGAAGCCTTGCCAAGGCTACGACCTTGCTGCTTACGCTCTATGAGTGAGGGAAGGGACCAAAGCACACATCATCTCCGCACAGGGACTTTATAGCATGGGTTGGGGACTTTGCTTTATCCAGTAATATCAATAACATGCGACTCTGTCCGGCTTGCAAATGTTTATATATTATAATAAGGATATTTAAAATCAAACTGTAGCTTTGCAAAGCCAAAATTAACTAAAATCTGACAAAGATTTTAATTGATCGAGGAATACTTTGGGAAGATGGCATTGATAGTAGTATCGCAACCTCCTGTCTGTTTAATTCCTTAATGTAAAAAAATGTGAATTCCAAGTTATTTCCTATTAATGTTTATTACGAAAAAACGACCTTTCACTTGGTCATCACACCTCGAGTTGGGTGACGCATAACGGTTTAAATGAAGTTTCACTGCGAAACATAGGGGGCGTGTGTTTCAATCGTATTCGTTCGGGGAGTAGGCAAAAACAAAGGTTTCTAGAAAATCTGGTAAAAGGGGTGGATTATAAAGTGGATTTGTAAAATATCACATAAGACCTCTCGATTTTTTATGTCGTAAAAATGCAGTATCTGTATAAAATATTATTAGCTTACGGTATTTTAAATAATAAACAACTAAACAAATTCAACGTGATTTGAGGCTAAATAACTTCAAAGTAAATATCAATAAATTATTGGCGTGAAGTCAGGACACCTCCAAAATACAATTATGGTTGTGGACCATAGTATAACAGATCTATTGTAATGTTTTAAATTGATTACTCTGGGGATAAACTGTTTCGCTTAACGTAGCCCGTAGCCAGAATTTACTTCGATGGGTTTCTAGACTTCTCGCCTACAACTCAATGTCAACTTTTAATTAAATTAAGTAATTTGTCCTTATTTGCGATGTTAACAAATTAAAAAAATATATATTAACAATATTTTTAAAATATAATTTTATTACAATTTAGAAAAAAAAATTCAAGGAGGGAACCCCGAGTCCCCTCCCTGCACAGGACGAGTATTATTCGAAAACAAATTATGCTCGCAATGAGAAGATCCATTGTGTACACATTTCATTAAAGTTGGTAAACCGATAAATCTTCACTGTCTTTTTTCCAAAGTGATAAGTAACATCAGCTCAACGTTGGATGTTTATTCTCTGAGGCCACCGTGTTCCGAGTACAAAAGCATTCTGAGTCACTCACACTCGATGTTTGTTGAATATCGGTGTCTCGACAAACGAACAGGTCCTTGCCCTTGGACATTTCTTTCGAGAGTATTCACTCACATAGCACCTCCTCCACGCGGCTTGACTCTCATCAGTTTTCGTCGAGATACCGTTGTCGGCTTCTCCGCAGTGGGACTCAAGCATTTTTTTCGAACAAAATCTCATTTGATCTGGAAAAGTCATGATATGAATGGTCCCTTACATATTTTCTTTAATAGAAACACAATTACATTATATTTTCTTTAAAAGCCCGATTATAAACAGGAAACATCTGATGTCTTTGTAAAATTAATGCAATTTACTAGAAAATAATACTTTCTATTTCAAATATCTCTTAATAAATTGAATGGCGAAAACGAAGTAAGCTTGTTAATTGACGGTTTTGGCGAGCGGCGAGTTGGATTCCGAACAAATTCGACTCTAAGTCGTCGGTAAGCTGTCTCAACTTAACTGTGATCTGCCTAAAACAAACGAATTATGAAATTTTCCATGTCATTCGTATTATAGCAAAGATCTTCGAGGACCACGAACTTCCTTCTCATAATATGCAAAACAGAATCCTCAAACATGGATGCAACAATTGGGGGCCAAATACACAGAGATGCATATTCTTGGACAGTGGCGGATCTAGACCGTAATGAAGGGTGGGGGGGCGCTAACCGGGGATCATTTCTGTTTAAAAATTATGGTTTTACAACATAAATTTTATAAATATTATCTTTAAATAAAATACTTGAAATAAATAATTAACAATCTGGTATTATTAACGACAGTTACAATTATTTATTAATGTTATTAACCTGGTATCATTAATAAATATAACAATTATAGTATTAAAAATTATAAAAATTATAAATAATAACAATTATAAATAAAAACAATTATATATAATTACAGATTTAAATAATAACAATTATAAATAATAACTATAAATAATAACAATTATGAATAATTGTATCTGTATATTATTAAATTGATAACACTTTTACTTAGTATACCATTTGTCAACTTAAATTTTTTCTGTTGCGAGCTGAGGTCCAATGGGGGGGGGGGCATAGCTCCCTTAGCTTCTCCCGCCCATAGATCCGCCCCTGTTCTTGAATAACAAGTTACTGTTACTTAAGTTCCCCGTCTCGGGTTCAATTTTATTTCACGAAGAACCCCGAAATTTCTGTTGTTTTCTGTTGTGTTCAATGTTGTTTCATGAAGAACCCCGAAACAAAAGTTCCCCAAATATAAAAGAAAATAGTTTTTTCACCGACATGAACTCCCACTGTGCTGATGAAACGACTCCTCACTGAATGTCAGAAAGAAGGAAGTCAGCTGGGCCTCTCTTTGGTATACACAAGACGACAATGTTGACGTATTCCCGCGTCCTTCTTTCGTCATTTGTTTGGGAATCCGACATCCACGTCACAAGTTTGCGATTTTCAAATATCTCTCTCTCACACACACACTCACATACGCTCACACAATCTCTGTGTAGTTGAAGAGTAAAAAAAATGTCCCAATTAGACGTAATAGTTTTTTATGTACTATTTATAATTATCTCTTAAAGAATGTTTGAAATACATTAGTTTGTGTCGATGACACACTTACTTCATCCTTGAAATTATTATTCTTGAGAATAATATTTATACTTGTGTTTCAATTTTAATATTTTAGTGTACTATAGAAGGTTTAGTGATGTCCTGGAGACCATTGCCCTCTGGGCGATGCGTTGCACATTTTATTGTGTACTTGTGTAATTCCCCGTCATCTAAGTCGTTTCTTTCAGTACTTTATATTTAGTAAATATTTTTGTTACATTATCAAACATGATACATAGCAAGTGTTCTCTGTATAAACTTATTTATTTGTTTGCTTGTTTCTTGTCTTTCAAGGGTGTGGCGAACGACGAGGTCTACTCTTCCTCCTAACTACATGATTTGGGCCAAGGAATTCGGAAGGAGATATGTTGGGTAGCTGGGAAATCTAAGATACCGAAAGGACAAGGGTCTAAAAAAGATTAGGGAAGTCGCAGGTGAAAATTTCACCCAGTTCGACAACGTGGGGAATCGAATCCACGCTCTTCCGCTCTGTAGTAGCGAGAACTCGAGTAATTTGCTTGTTGGTTCTTTCCCAAAGCATCCGTATTTTCGAATATCCAGATCACTGTTATTCTCAATTAGTCTGGATGAACGAGGAACCATTCGTTCGACGTTCTTTGTGTCGCCTGAATTTTCGTGGAGACAAATTACGGCGCCATTGCGCATGCGCCGCTGCCGCGAGGTCGCTGGCCGGTCGGCCACCGCGAAGAGAAGACACGGCCTGAGGTAAAGGATTTAATTTTAGGAAGAGGCCGAGCGGCACCTGTGACATGGACGATGCCTCAATCGTCCCTTGGAATCAAACTCCTTTGGTAATGTTTTACTTTCCGATTTAATTCATGGGAAGTTTGTGAAAATCACAATTTCGGGAGGGAATTAGATTTTTATAAATTGCAGTCCACGCGATCTTATATTTATAAATTGAAATTGACTTGAAGTATTAAGTATTTATCTGTTTTTGATAATCTCAAAATTAGAAGTCTCTTCCATTTCGTGAGCGGAAGTATCCGGGGAACCAAGCATAAATCGGATTATCCTTCTTTAGTTTGAAGTTCGAAGACTTGTCTAAGCTATGTCGAGTTTAATGGATATCCCCAGATGCACATGACAAATGGTTACACCAGAGAATAATGTGATTGGAAATGGTTGCATTGCTTTGATGCAACCCATGGTCGTACCCGTTGCCTTAAACGGGTGAATACCTATAATGTACCCGAAATTTTCGAACACACAATCTTAGGCTTCAGGGGAGACCTCTGCCTTAATCCACCCGAGCTGGTTCTTATAAGAAAAATCGGTTCACATTACTTAGCAGATTTTGGAACCTTATAGTACATACATGGATATTTGATTATTGACTTTTTCTCTTTAGAAAGTAGAAAAATTAATTTACAGAGGCGAAACCTATCAGTGGTGTTTGCATTACTTAAAACCCTACACTGTGTTAATTTGACCGCGAGCATAAACGAAAGGTATACATTTTTTTGTGGGGTTTTAGGGCTCGTCATCGTCAAGGTCATTAGTGCCCTTAAAAAAGACAAATTACAATAAAAAAAATGCATAAAGGTATGCAAATTTTGTACTAGAGTATATAGTCAGTTACAGATCTAAGTAATAAGTGCAAAAAAACATATTATTTACAAAATGTATATGATAGTGTAATGAATTACAACTAACATTTTAGTCGGGCTCAAAAGCCAATAATTCAACTAATTACAGTCTTTTATTAGAGATTTGAAAGTAAAACAAATATTAAGAATATTAGATTATTATTTTACTCTACCTCTGCTTCATCCGTGTTAAATAATATTCAAGGTTTATGCGTGAGGATATTTTATGTTATTACTTTTCGTTTAAAGAATTAACTTGGTGAAGAGATTTTTTGTCTTGAAGTCAACGTGTGATGACAAATCTTTTCGTTTATTTTTAAAGATTTTTTAAAATTCAATGTTTTATAGTACTTTCAATCGTTAAAAATAATATTATAAATAATGTATTTTAACACTTACAGAATTCTTAGACGAGATAGATAAGGATAGTTAGGAAAAAAGAGAAAGTAAATAAAACAAACTCTATCACCTAATTCACCGAAATGAATTATAAATACGATTACTTTTTATCAATATAATTTTTCAATTTTAAATCGCAAAGAAATTAACTTATTAGTTTTTAGTTAAATTATATAAGAATATTGATGGTCTGCTTGCTATGTTCTCGCGATAATAATATAGTATATATCATCATATTTATTTATCAATATAACTTTGAAATAGAATATAAATCTTACTGATCTTATCTCCCCAAAAAACAAAATAACTGAATTTGTATATTAGAGATTCTTTTATATAAATGCTAGTAAATTATTTCTTAAATAAAATTTTTACATAGGATAAAATGACAACGACCAAAATATAGAGTAACATGTTAAAAACAACCCTCTTCTAATAGAAGGCTTTAATATCGCTCTCTAGTGCAGACCGAAAAAAGTATATGGGAAAGTATTCTATTCAATTCAAAACGGCTCTATTTTGACAAAAATTATACAATATGTATGACGGGGCTTAATAATAATAATAATAATAAATTTATTGTCAAAAAACCAGTAAAAACTGCGTATGACTACGTGGAGGACAATAAACAAATTTACTCTCCGGAAGTAAGCAAGGGACCATCCCATCAATTCCGATCAAGGGCCCTAAGGCAGAGGTGGATTCAAAAATTTCAGCAAAAGTTCCTAGATAAGATAAATAGTTAACTGCGAGTTATAATACTAATAGAATGTCAATATGTTTGTAATTTAACACAAAAAAATTATTTTACATGTACAAATTAATATTGAAATATAGAATATTCTGAGTATAGTGTTTAAAAATCATAAGAGTTGGAAAAACACTANGAAATAACACTAAATTCACGATTTATTGTTACAATAGACCCGCCCCTAGACAAAGCCTAGAGAACCTGTATAAGAAATCCGCCTCTACCCGAAGGAAAACCGGAGAAAAACTCGGGCCAGGATGGGGCTACAGAATTAATGTACACAACCGTGCCAAATTTGAGTGCACATAAATCTAAATTAATATGAATCATAAGACAACACCATCTTGCAAGAAAATAGTTTTTGAAATTGTTATAAGTTATTTAAAAAGTACTACAGCAATGGCGTGATAAAGTACAAGACGAATTTAACTTTTATTAAACTCAATAAATTCTTTTACAGTGTAGAAGCACTNGACAACACAATCATGCAAGAAAATAGTTTTTGAAATTGTTATAAGTTGTTTAAAAAGTACTACAGCAATGGCGTGATAAAGTACAAGACGAATTTAACTTTTATTAAACTCAATAAATTCTTTTACAGTGTAGAAGCACTGGTGCAGGAGGTAGTTTTTAACCGCTGATTTTAAGATATTCAATTTCATAATATATTTTATATTCTTGGGCAGGGAATTATATAGAACGATTCCCGAATTGTAAGGTCCTTTTTGGCAAAGAGTGGTTGACACTCTAGGGCGATGAATATTACTACTATTGCGTGTATAGTGTTCGTGAACGAGACTGTTTCGTATGAAGCTTGGGTGGCACTTCAGTAATTCGGTCTTAACAATCACGACCATTTCATGAATATAAATGCAGGGAAGTGTTAAGATATTTAATTCCTTGAATAAAGGTTTACAAGTGTTTCGGGGGTGAGATTTACAAATTATCCGAATTATCCTCTTCTGAATTCTGAAAGTTTGTCTGATTTTGTCATACTACTGTGAAATGACATCGACACTGCTTTGTCAGTGTTTAGAGGGAGACGATTTGCATGGAACCAAGTCGAAAGGTTAGACAAAACGTTTTGAGCGTTGGCGTGTATACGTAATAAATTAGTGCAATCAGCAAAAAGAACCATTTTGGAATCTGATGTGGATGACGACATGTTCATGTGGTAACATCGTTTAAGAAAGAAAATATGACGTTTGTAGTGGAAAAGCATTTCCTAAAACCGTGTTGATAGTCAGAAAAAATTTTATTTTTTGATAAGAAATCTAGAAGACGCTTATAGAACAATTTTTCTAGGATTTTTGAGAAAGTGGTCGGTAATTAAGTAGAGATATTGGTCGGTAATTTCCAATATTAAGTTTGTTTCCTTTCTTGTGTAAAGGTTTCACTTTAGCTCTCTTAAATATGTTAGGAAACATCCCTTCCGATAAAGAACTTTTAAAAATATTTATGAGTGGATTTTATATAGCATGGGAGAAAAATTTAACAACAAACTCGGGTATATCATCTATGCCTGTTGAAAATTTGATTTTTAATGAGCTGATGATTCTCATGACTTTACTGGCGTTAGTTTCTGAAGTGAACATAGAATTGGGTATGTGGGTGGATTTGATTTGGATATATTGAGTTCGTTATTTTACCTACTTCTGTGAAGTAAGAATTAAACAAATTTGAGATGTCCTGAGGATTTGATACGATTTTGCCATTGTTTAGTAGAGAAATATTTTCTTTGCAATTTTCAGAAATTGACTTGTAATTTTTAAAAATGTTCCACATGGTTTTTATCTGGTTGTTCGATTTTAGTACCTGTCTGTCGTTTCCCATAACTTTAGCTGTATAGACTACTTTTCGAAGAATAGACTTATATTTTACGAAAATAATCATGGAATTCAGGTGGTTCGTTATTGAGTTATGAAAGATAATATGAACGGCGATTGTTTTTTGAAGAAATTCTTATTCCTTTGGGAGATCCATCTATTGTATTTTTTGTGTTAATTAACTTGCGTTTTATGGGAAAACTAGAGTTGTAATGTTTTAGGAATATTGAGAGAAATACATTGAATTTTTCGTCGGTGTTTTGGCAATTGTAAACATCTTTCCATGTTTCTTCACGCAAATAATTTATAAATATGGATTGATTTGTGTCATTAAATTCTCTTGAAAACTTAGGAGTAGTTCAATTTTAGGAGTAGTACATTCAAAAGTACGCCAATGGGAAATTATGATTTTTGCAGTGTGTCAAAAATTTTCCGACTTTCCTTTGTGACTCCCCAATATTTTTTTTCCAGAAAACGTTTCCGGGACCAATACGAACAGGACTATTACGCATATCCATCGTTCGAATCGTTAGTTATGGTCTTGAGTTCATACCACAATCCCGTAGAAAACCGCAGTTTCAGTTTTTTCCGAATTTTCCAATTTTCCAGACAACTTTTTCAATTTTTCTTTCCCTAAAAACCTTATTCTTTTTCTTACGAACATTTTATTTTAATTAGCCAAATCCGTCCAAACGTTCTCAAATGATGCGCTTACCAACGAACAGCATTTATTTTTTATTTACATAGATTGTATTTTCTTCTAAATCATGTTCGGATTTCCAAAGATTTCGGATTAGACGGGTACTATTGAATTATCTCTAAACCTGATTTATCCTGATACAATAACCTACGACTGGAATACTGATGGAAGGATTTTTTTCTTTACTTTCCAAAAGTTCATGGTCATTCGACCGAAAACACATCGGTGGGGGTGAAAGCACTAACTTTGATAACATAGATAAGGAAAGATAAAAGTGCTCTCTCTCTCTCTCTCTCTCAGATGGGTGACTTAGTATTTTCTGGGCTCACCCCATAAACGGCGACATCTGTTTCAAATAAGATATTTTGTTGTGTTTTGAAGAAAGAAAAGCTCATAATAAAACTGCATGCGTTTCACATTGTGGCACCGTTCATCATAATGTTTAATACTCCGGAACTCCAATGAAAATTTATTTATTACGTCCTCTCACTCTCTGATTGTCTGTGATAATATAATTATATTTACGATGTGCAGATACATTAGAGACAATCAATAACATAGATACAACACTGGTTGATTGTCAAGATCACATGATGAGTAAATTCATATTTTCTGAATAGTTGAGATCTACTTTTCGAGGTTATAGGTTTCGCCTCCTCTTCAGGTTTACTATAATACATAAGGTTGCAACGTTATTTATAATATTTATAGTGAAATACGAAATGAAAAGAAAATTGTGACTATGTAACTCTTGACTGAAAGGTGCACAATAACATCATAGTCAATCTATAACAGTATTTATACTGTTTTAATATTAGTGCTAAGAGTGCGTCACTTTTACGTAAACCATATTAAAATAACAAATACAAGCCATCGTGTTAATTTTGATTTAAATAAAGCTGGGCGTATATGCTACAGTCGTTCCTTGTTACACAGCTCTTATTTCAAGCTTGACAAGACTCATAATCAACATGCCTAGGATAGGTAATAGCTTACGACCAGATTTACATTTGAGGTGATGTCTTTGTTTTTCATCCGATTTTCTTTATATTTTGTGTACGTTATACAATAATTTTGGGAAATAAAATTTTTGGTACAGATCTTGAGGAGCTGGGTTACTGTTTTCAAGCTATCGAAGCTTCTTTTTTTGGACTTACACGCAATGCCTTCGAAGAATCAGTACTGGCAAATATATTTCTCTTCCAAACAACAGTGTGGGAGTGGAAGTGTGTTGGTGGTATAACCCAGCGTTCCGAGAACCGAAACTACTCTCCGCGGAAATAGTAGATTGTAGCATCGGAATGAACAAGAAAAATGTTCAAACACACACAAAAAAATAGTGGTGCAAAACCATTGCACATACTTTCTCATATACACTTCCCCGTTTGCAGCATAGAGTGAGAAAAAATTCTATAGTGAAAGGGTCATTTCTGGCGTTGTCCCCTATATTTTGGTCGGCTTCCAGTGCTCTATTCATGCTCAAAGTCGCTAGATTAACTTTATTTTGTCTTTTATTTGAAATAAGAAAGTAAAATAAATATGTAGATTATTATTTTAAAACATATAGCGACAATCAGTCTTATAAAATTGTAATCGTGTTATGTAAATGTAATTTCGTTGTAGAAAGAAATTGATGTATTTTTGTATCTGCAATGCGTTTACTCTCCTCTGATGTATTTTATTTCAATTTATTTCAAAAAGTGTATTCTACGTCTGCTTGGTCCATTTAAACTGCTAAATTTTATTCAAGCTTCTTGAAACAGTAAACTAATGTATAAGAGTACTGACATAAATTTTACTGCGTCTATACCAAACTTTCAAGCGAAATACCGCTAATGCGGATGTAATGCGTTCTAATTGGACTTTATAAAATTGGACGTACAGAAAATTTAAGCAAAATCATTGGATCTGATTTTTGAGGAACATTCAAAAGAGTACTTTGACCTTCATGTGAAGTCTCCTTTGTTTTATTGTGAACAAAATTAGAGCACGTACATCGAGAAAAAGTAAATTCTACCGTAAATTCGAAATACGAATTAAATTCATTCCTCCATTTACTCAGAATCGCTGCGCACAGACGGGCGGACGTTATGCCAAACACCACATTTTCAGAATCAGGGATTGCCAAGACAGATATTTCCGTCGAAATCTCGCTTGCGAATTTTTTCACGATTGCAATAATCTCTATATACTACGTATATGAGAAAGTGAAAGAATCACGAAATTCACGCTATCAAAGCCGCGAGTTCTCAGCTTTTATTTAATCCATGAAACTGTTGTAGAATTTGCAACTTATCAGTTATAAACATTTCGGTGTTTTTATCACCACAAGCATGACAACACCCTGTCAATAATATGATTTTATGAAAGTATTTTTGTCTCATAAAATCCTATATTGACAGGGAGTTGTCAGCTTGTGGTGATAAAAAAGTATTATGAAAGTATATTTTGTGTGCCGTCGAAGTGAGTCGGTCCACGTTCTGACGGTGGGATACAAGGAAGGCTCTCAAGTATTTCTTTTTTTTTCATTTTTCTTTTCTCCTATATTCCTAGTTTTTCACTTTTATCGCATTTATCATCTTTACTGGCTTTCTCTGTGTGCTGAACGCTCACCCATGTGTTTGCCGTGTCGGAGGGAATGGGTGTCCTGGCGAGTTGAGGAACCATGCATACCTAGAAGGATACGTAATCCAATACGCATGCTTTGGCCTCGGTCTCTTCTAGACGGGCGATCGGGGACTAACCCACCCCCGACCAATCGGCTCGGACTAGGTCTTTGACTGAACTTCAGGGTAAGTTGGGGGGCGTAGGGGGTCCTTCCCGCTGGTCGGCAGCGATGGGGCAACCCTGCTTAGATTAATCTGCGTGTCCTCGCTATATCCCCGTGTCACCCCTGGTACCCCAGTGGGGTGTCCCCTTCTTGGACTCCGTGGTGGGTGGGGGACACGGAGATGAAATAAAATCCATGCGCATGGATACTAACACGTCACCTCGCGGAGTTTGTGGACCGCAGGGGGAGTCACAAACCCAAGTATCTTCGAAGCGGCCGAGGGTTCACAGCCGTTCCGCTTCAGAAGAAAATCAGTCAAAGTCAAAGAGCATTCCATACGAGAACGCTTTTATACTAATGTCAAGAATCAATGGAACCTTTGAGAAGGTATCACATTTTTATATTTTCAAAGGTCTAGATGTCTCGTTGGCTCATTAAAGAGTATAAGGAGATTAAGAAACGGAGAGAAACTGCTTGAAACAAAAACAAACAAGCGAGCATTCAAACTCCTCCAGTGTACACTGCTGAGAGAATACCCTGTCAAGTGTGAGCTCCATGCTGCGCTTAACCGTAGCAAGGGAGCAATCACTTGCAGGGATATTATGGACATGCCCTGCGAAGATCTGATTAAGGAATGACAAGATGACCACGTGGTTGAGGTCTGTCAGATCACGAGAAAGGTTGGTGGTGTTCCTGAGAAGACCGACTCCTTCATATTGACTTTTGACTGTCCTATGCTACCTAATGATTTGAAAGCCTGATTGCTAAACCTGCCAATGCGATCCTACATTCCGAATCCTGTGCGCTGTTTCAGGTGGCAGAGATTCCGTCATACAACAATATCTTGTAAGGGTCGTGCTACTTGTGGCAAGTGCGGGAAGGAGGCACACAAATCCGGCGTTTCATTCCCGGGCCCTTCTAAGTGCGTTAATAGCACAGTTAGCCACCCGGTATAGAACAGAGAGTGCGTCACCTTTCTTGATGAGAGGAAAGTTCAGGAAATTAAGACTACGGGGAAGATCCAGTACGGTAAATCACGGAAGAAATACAGGTCATTACACCCTGTATTTTTTACCAGTTACCTCACCGCAGCAAATACTCCTATGATAAAAAAGAACACTTCGGTCCAGGTAGATTTCACTGACGTGTCAACGACTACGTGCACATGCCAGTACAAATATGCGAAAATAGATGTTCAAACTGTTCCCGTAAAGCAAAAATCTCCATCTACTTCGTAGAAAAAGTAAAGCAGTGTGAAACCTTAGCAACTACCAAGACACAGACAAAGACAAAGCACGGTTCCAGGGCAAAAACCCTTAATCTTGCTGATTTTATAAAAACAACACCATTCAACAAGTCGCGGAGATGTCTCTGCCCTTCCTTCCTCTGAGTCGGAATGTGCATTGTCCGACGGTGAAGCGGAAATGAACAGTCAGAAGCCCGACCCAGAAGGTTCAAAATCTTAATGGCTCCCATATTTTAGTGGAACCTTAATGGCTATAGAACACAACGTAAAGAGTTACAGCTCTTAGGATGTCGCAGTGCGATCTGTATTTGCCTGAAAGAGACACCTTTTGCCAGAACACAATCCCTCTCTGAGGGGATACATCAACTTCAGATATGACGACACCACGGGAGGCCGAGCAAGAAGTGGAGTTGCCATGTTTGTTAGAAACACTACCCTCTGCTTACCAACTATAACCGTGTGCAATATATCTTCCTCCGACACGAGATTTCTCGGAGACTTCCCTCAGGAATTTAATTCACCAGTTCCCTCGACAATTCCTCCTCGGAGATTTTAACGCCCACAATGTACTGTGGGGTTCGTCGAGCGAATGTCCCAAGAGACGACTGCTGAATTGCCTTTTTGAGCGTGAAGATTTATGTCTAATGAACACTTTGCGTTTGTCAGGGGGTCATGGACTGTTATAGACCTGTCAATTTGTTCTCCTGAAGTTGCTGATATCTTCCAATAGAAGGTAGAAGATGATCTGCATGAAAGCGACCAACATCCTATCTTGTTGTCCTGGCAGGAACGTGAGAATGTTCCTGAATGCAAGCCTCAGAAATGTATTCTAAGAAAGGTTAACTGGACACTGTACCGCTGTCTGACTAGTTTCAGAGAAACGGGAAGTGTCCAAATAAAGGTCGAGCATCTGAACCAGGTGATTCACCACGCCGCTGAAGAATTCATTCCGAAAACATCTATGTTTCCGCGAAGACCTCATGACCCCTGGTGGAACGACGCGTTCCGCCATTCGGGCGAGGAGAAGAGTAATGCGGAAATTTAAGGATAGTCCATCTCCGGAAAACCTTGTCGCGTATCGGATTGCTAGAGCCAAAGCGAACCAGATCCACCTCCTGGAAAAAGTTTCTAAATACCATTAAGAGAACAACATCATCCACTAAAGTATGGAAGTCAATTCGAAAGTATTCTCGAGTCCCAATATCTGGACTCATGTATCAGGGTCAGGTTCTCACCGACAGCAGAGAAATTGCAACAATGATGACTAAATACGTTTCTGCTATAACATCTACAGCAAAACTGCGATCCTGATTTCGCGAGGAAGAGGGATATAGCAGAGAGCATACTTTGACTTCCGTTCCACCTGCTGGAAACCCTACAACTTTCTCTTTTCTATGTAGGAACTTGAGTCAGCTCTAGCAACAGCCCACGACACTGATCCTGGCCCTGATTCCATTCACTACGAAATGCTTAGACAACTTAGTCTAGAATCGAAAGAATACCTTCTGGATGTCTTTCATCTTTCATGGTCCGAGAGAGTGTTCCCAAATTCGTGGAAGGAAGCAACGCTAATCTCCCTACTGAAACCCGGAAAGACAAGACAGAAATCAGTAGTTATCGAAGCATTGTTTTGACGAGTTGCGTTGGTAAAACTGGAGAGAATTATCAACCGACGACTCGTCTGGAATCTTGAAAGGCATAACCTGTTGAGTCGAGCTCAGTGTGGTTTCAGGAAGTTCCATTCCACCCTGGACAAATTACTTCTCCTGTAAACAGCAATTCAAGATGCTTTCGTCCGAATACATGTCGTCGGAATATTCTTTAACATCGAGAAGGCTAATGATACTACTTGGCGCCATTGTATTTTAAAACAACCCTATGCATGGGGATTTAGAGGACATATTCCTCTGATGTGACACACCTTTTTGGATCAGCGTTCCTTCTGCTACAGAATTGGAAGAGACACTTCGGATCTCCTTCTACAAGAGACCGCTGTTCCTCAGGGCTCAGTCCTGATTGTGACATTGTTTGCAGTGACTATTAACAGCATAACATCCGCTGGGAAGTACCCTGTCCACCACTCTCTTTTTGTAGACGTTTATGCCATTTTTTGTTTTTTACAGAGGATCACAGGTGCGGAGCGACAAATTCAACTCGTTATCAATAGATTGTACCACTGGTCAGAAACGATTGGCTTTTATTTTTCTGCTGACAAAACACGCTGTGTTCTTTTCAGTAGGAGACAAAGCCTCCTGTCAGAACCTCACCTCACCCTGGGAAATTTCTAATATTATTTTCTTCTGTAAAATTCTTAGGTCTAATCTTTGATCAGATACTGAATTTGATTGAACATCTTACAGAACTAAGAGCGAGAACATTAAAGTCTCTGAAGTGCCTGAGTCGCAGGGAATGGGGCGCTGATCGCTCCTGTTTGCTCCAGTTTTATCGACCATTCATAAGATCTCCGCTCGATTATGGCTGCGTTGTATATAGCTCTGCTCGTGCAAGCTATTTAAAGAAGTTGGATTGTGTCACCAAGCAGGTATCCGACGAGTCACGGGAGCCTACCGTACAAGTCCCATTCCAAGTTCGTATGCCGAGAGTGGCGAACCATCTCTTTCCCTCCGGCGACAACTACTCATGTTACGGCACTATACCCATATGACTACTTTACCCAAGAATATGGTACACAACGCAGTATTTCATCCATCCTCTTCTTCCTTCCGTTTCTACAACAACACACTGAGAGCAACCAAACCACTTGGATATCGTTCCAAACAAATTTTGGAAAACTTGATTATACGCACACCTGATATCTTAAATCAAGATATCAGTAGAAATTTTCCTTGGGCTTTGCACAAGACGAAGATTAGTTTCGATCTTCTGCATCATGAATA
Organism: Laupala kohalensis; assembly: GCA_002313205.1. Lineage (NCBI taxonomy): Eukaryota > Metazoa > Arthropoda > Insecta > Orthoptera > Trigonidiidae > Laupala > Laupala kohalensis. The sequence continues at coordinate 1,041,739 of NNCF01131340.1, read as the reverse complement.
TACTTCAACCGCGATGTTGAGGGTATATTTTCACCTAATCCTCAACAAACACCGGGTTTATATTCCTGTGTTTACAGACGGGTCGAAGCAAGCTGATGGTGTCGGCTGCTCCGTGGCTTTTCCCCGTGAGACCTGTGGCTACCGTCTAGGCGACTTGTGCAGTGTTTACACTGCTGAGTGCTACGCCATATTGAGAGCATTGCAATCAACAAAGTGCTCCGGCGGATCACATTTCCTGATTTGTTCTGATTCGCTGAGTGCCCTTCAAGCAATCCAGAATATGTATCCAGCTGATAAACTGATCCAGAACGTCCAGGATGTGCATTTCTCGCTCCAAAATTATGGAAATAACATAATGTTTTGCTGGGTTCCCGGACACGTGGGTATCAGAGGAAATGAGGAAGCGGACGATTCCGCAAAGACGGCATGCGTCAAGAATCGCGTGGATTTCTCCACGATTCCAAAACGAGATCTGTTAAATTTCATCAAGATGAGGATTCTGAGTGAATGTAACAATGAGTGGCTAGCTGTTGAAAGGAATAAACTCCGACTTATCAAATCCTCTGTTAAGTCATGGAGCAGTTCCTGTAGGCGAGCCAGGCGCGACGAGGTCTTGCTGACCCGCCTGCGCATAGGTCATTGTCCTCTCACTCATAGGTATCTCTTACTACTTGATGGCGAAGCCGTTTGCGAGGAGTGTAGCTGTTCTTTGACAGTGCGTCACCTACTAACTGATTGCAGAAGATACTCGAGTATACGGAGACAAATTGGTCTGGCTGCAGATTTACCAACAATTCTCGGAAATGAAACGGTTAATGTTAACAAACTATTGAATTTTATAAGTAGATCTGGGCTCCTTCCACAAGTTCTCGGGAGGGTTTAAAATTTGCATTATTCATTCCTCTTCCCCTTTCTTCTTTTCTTTTATTCTTCATTTCTGTAGTCTGAAAATTATAATTTTTAGAATTTATTTTATTTTCAATGTAATGTATTTGGTATCTGTTTCCTTTTCTTTCTTTTCATCTTTGTGTTTAGATATTTGTTAATTTCAGGAAGGTTTTTTAAGTGGATGTGGTCGAGATATTCGGTGACTCCCACACACGGGGAAGTTGTCACTACGGCATTTCCCTTATTGTGCGAAACTGCATTTTCCCCTACCTTCAAGGGCTCTAATGACCTTGACGTTGACGACGTAAAAATACTTTTGTGAAACATTTTATTAATCATAAAGTTAACTATTCCACAATTAAACGTTTGCCAAATTGCTATCTTGTGAAAAATGATTTGCACATGCAGACATTTATTAGATCGGTAATTGTGATATCAGAAGTGGATTGTACGCCATGAAAATAGACAAGCTGATATCATAAATACCCAGAAATGTCTAATATCTATTTAATCATTTATATATAACATGATCTTTTATTAAAATAATTTAAAATAAAAATTTCTAATATTGTTTGAAAATCGCATGACATTTTGGTGATTGAAATCTTACTAAATTACCATTCAATATAATATGAAACTTCTATATATAACTCTGTTCGATTATTTTATATTTAAACTCAAAAATCATGTGTCGTGTCGATGGAACCTTGAATGTATAATATCATCGACAATGGTTTCGGACTCTTCAGGCTACTGCCTCGTTCGTGATTCGAGATGAGAGCTACAGTCAAACGAGAACGTGTTTCCTGGAGGTCTATTTTTCTCTTGTTTTCACCATGGGCGTTCAGAAAATTAATTTATGTAACGAGAATTAATTTAATAGGCACATTTACTAGAAAAATAAATGTTAATAAAGTAAATTGCACTATTAATAAGACAGAGGTGAGAATACTCATGTAAGGGATTCTCTTAATATTTTTAACTTATCTTCACTTTTTTCAAATTGTGAGTCCTTACAAAGTTATAATTTAGCGTAAAAGAAATTCGCTTTGAAAAACTGCTGTTTGTTGGAACAAACGTAGTGTCTAAAAAAGATCAATTTTTTATACACACATGCAATCGTAACATAAATGGCATCCAGGACTCGAGTGCAAGACCCGATATCGGTCGTGCTGTGGTAGGGGGAGATGATGAGGGCAGCATAGGAGCACAAAAGCTTTGATTAACCCTCAAACGACAAGACTGTGTCATATGACACCTACCGTTTTTTTCTCTTCATTAATAAAGAAATTATCATGTTCGCCGATATTATTAATAAATATGAGGGATAGGAAAAATGACGAAAAACAAGGACAACAAAGGAACATTAATAAATGACTCTGCCTTGTTGAATTCGTTCCACTGGGAAGCCTTGTTGGGTAGTTAAAAGAACAAAATAAAAAATATACCAGAATAATTCTGACGATAACCTTGTTACTCGTCTAATTAAACGTTTTAAGGATTAAATCGTTGATTGTTAAATAATTCAAAATAATTTACTTGCTCATCTTTAGTTATCTACAATAAATATGAAATGACCTACAATTGATTTTTACCATTACAATTATTGCATTCGAACGTTTCCCCCTTTCGTGGGGTCCAAATAAACCACTTGTTCTCAATCACATTATGCTAAGCTTAACTTAACAAACTACCTGATAGCTAAATAAAGGCATTCAAAACCTCTAAAAACATAATTATTACATCAGATATGTAGGAAAAAGAGTGATCTCTTTTTCTCTGTCCCATATGTGAACATTGAAGTGATATATACGAGTCAACAACAGAGGTATTATCACAGTCTAATATCATAAAGGCGCGGCAATAAAGGCATAACTTGCAGAGCCGCGCAGTGAATACACAATCTAGTTGATATGTATTGTATCCATAAGATAAATACTAGTTTAATCAAGTACGTCGAGAGTTATACTCGCTGGAAGGTCATAGTGGAATCCGACAAGGTGAGTCCGTCCCGAGCATGCGTAGTGCAAGTCAATGATTCTCAAGACATTTTTCTGAGCGGACGTATAAGGATATCGTTTCATGCCTCAGTCAAACACATTGTATAAATCTGTACAACTTCTTTCACTTCCCTTTCAAAAAAATGTCCTGCGCTTCATTGGATGGCCAACGTCTCCTCCACCTCTATGCGCAATGGCACACCTTGTCTTATCACACAATGCTGAAGGGTAGAGGCTAGCTGCAATGGCTGCATGGGGAATTTATAAGGTATGTCGCGATTTGACTGTGATATTACTGCACATGAAGACCAAATAGCAACAATGGAGATAACATTCACAGGAAACTCACAACGACGAATAGGATCGTTTCGCCAAGCATGATTTTGTCCCACGCTACCCTATTGTAGCGCTACCCTATAAGTATCTTCTGTTACGGTACCCATTTACATACTCCATTCAACGTCCATTTTTTTTTATTATAAACAGTCTTGATTCGTTCTCTTTGTGTGTTCGCGGTGGACTCTGGCCCTACGAAGATGCAGAGAACGGATAATTCACTTCCGTTGAAAATAACTGTCAGCATTGCAGAGGCGTGGGTCCGGCATTGTCAACGACGCGCCTTGGTGGGGTGATTCTGTCATCTTAATTCTGATTGGCCCTTTTCTTGGAAGATGGACGAGGCGGTGGCGAGGCGAACGAGTAATCAGTGTACGTGGGGACGTACACTCCGGAGCACGCGTCTTCAATACGTGCTTCGTAAATACTAAAATTCTTGTAATTGTGAAACATGCGCTCGTAACGTTTATACTCATCTTTAATCTAAATTGCAAATCTTTATTTGTCCTGTACGGTACATCTTAAGGATATATATTTGGGAGAATGGTTGTCGGCTGAAACCAATTAGTTGATAGAGTAAATAATTTTTTGTTGTCTTTGTTTAATTGATCCTGGTTCCATTTCACATTCCAACTGATCCACCCTCTCACTAGTGGGAATGATACTCCACTAAGCGAAGCGAGTGAACCCTATATTAGATAGATAGCTAAATTCAGTGAAACAAACTTATCGGTGGTTCATCACAGTAGAATCAAGCCAAGCGAATGGGACACCGAAGGGTAATATAGTACCCCTAAGAGTTCAATGGTCTTGCATCACCAGATTGGGGTTGCAATGGGATAAAATGAGTGTTCCTTGATGTCAGTCAGCGTCTCCAGGTGACCGTGCTAACAAAAATAAATATAAACATAGTTAACCTTTACTATCAACTGAATTACAGTGCGAAGCAATCCAACTGCGTCAGTTAGATGAACTTTTACACTTTCTTTAGAGAACCAACATGTTTACCTGTCTGGGAAGTCGCTGGAGCAACTTTTTCAAAACCACTATTTACAGATTTCGAATGCGACAGGTTTTTATGAATTATTCTAGTGTCAAAGGAACAAGAAGGTTGCCCCCAACACTTTACATGTGGTATTCTCATACTATTGTTATTCGATATTTATATCCTCTAGTGAGTTGTAATTCTTTAACAAATACGACTCGGAATTACGCACACTTCAGTCACACTCAGGAAGTTCATCCCACTTTTTACATACGCTTGTACGACGCGTGGGAGATTTTTTTGACAATCTTTCGCTGTCTACAATTATTTTGTACATTCACCCCACTGTTTGTGTTGTATCCCATCACATTCGTAGGACTTAAATCCGTATGGTACAAGCTCTTAATTGCAGCAATGGAAATTTCTGGCCCTGTTATTATTAAGTTAGGACAATGGGCGTCTACTAGACAAGATTTATTTACAACAGAATTTTGCTGGAATTTGAGGAAGTTACAGCGTGATACGAAACCACACTCTTGGTCTTTCACAGAGAAAAGTTTAGGAGAAGCTTACGGACCTCGTTGGCGTGAGATATTTTTCCATATAGAGAACTATGGACAGCCTATCGGATCGGGTTGCTGCGCTCAGGTGTACAAAGCGTGGATCTGGAAAGCAGCTATGTCTTCCAATTTTCAGACGAAGGTCACGTACCACAAGAGATTCGACATGACATCAGATAAACCCTCGTACATTCCGGAAGACGTGATTCCGGTGGCGGTGAAAGTTCGCCACCCGCGCATCGAACAGCGTCTGCGACAGGACACCAGGATCCTCAAATTTCTGGCCACATTCGTCACTTTCATTATCCCCAGCCTCAAATGGCTTAGTTTGCCGGAATGCGTGGATGACTTCACTCGCGTCATGGAAGGTCAAGTCAACTTCCACACCGAAGCCCAGAATTTAGATACATTCTCCAGGAATTTCAAGAAGCTTCGAAATGTCAAGTTTCCCATTCCATTGCGACCTCTGACGAGACCTAACGTATTGGTGGAAAGTTTTAAAACTGGGCAACATGTCAATGATTTCGTGAATATGAAACGTTGTGACAGTGAAACAAAAAGACATCTAGCTCTTCTTGGAGTGAATACAATTTTAAAAATGGTGTTTCAAGACAATTTCATTCATGGGGATCTCCATCCGGGGAATATGCTTGTAGAGGTGAAATCATATGCGGAGAAAGACATGCCTCCGAATTTCTTCATCCATCACCCATGGAAGAAACCTCCTGTAAACTCCTTGACTTTGGTGATATTAGACTGTGGCATTGTCTCCTCTTTGGATGAAAAAGGGAAGGAGGTATTGAGAGAAGAATTTAGAGCTATAGCACGTGGGGATGGTGAAAAAGTAGCGCAAATATTCCTCGACAACTCCAATCATCAATGCACCAATGTTTCCGGGTTCAAACGGGACATGAAACGTATAGTCGAGAAAGTTTTGGATAAGAATGTATCTTTACAACAGGTTGATGTTTCAGACTTGATGAGCTCTGTGTTTTCAACGATGATCCGTTACAAAGTGAAAGTGGATAGCAAGTTTTGTTCTGTCATATTATCCATTATGGTTTTAGAGGGATTTGGCAGATCTTTAGATCCTAACCTCGATGTTTTGGAAAAGGCAAAGCCCTTTCTTTTCACAGGTCCTATAAGGGCGATTTTAAGTTTTCTATGATCCTTTTTATCTTGTACTTTTTAGTGAAATAGCTTTGTATTTGTATTTTCGTTCTGATAGTACTTGTAACAAATGACTTAATACATTGATACATTGTATTTGATTTTGAAACATTTCATGTACAGACTGAAGTAAGTTTTCAAAGGTATCTCGGTATGGATCGAAGTAGTTACGAAGACTAATTTATTATCGGATTTTTTATTATAGAACCCTCACTTTGAACGGCTGTGATGCCACAAAAATCGTAGAAAAAATTAATTAAAACCATGTCCTTCTGCTTATACTCAAGTTTAAAAAATTGATGTAAGAATGAATAATACTCTTTTAAAAACAGAAACGTTTCAAAAAACGCGAAATTTTTACCGTTTTTGACGATACGTCGACTCTACTATTTTTTATAAAATAAACTAAGTGTCAAAAATAATTCTTATTAACTATTATGTTTGTGACAACATTTCAAAATTTCGACCTTCTACATGCAAAGTATAATGAGTTATTAACCTTTTCCAAAAGCATTGGCAAAAACGACCAGGCACGTTTTTAAGGAATAAAATTTATACTGTCGCACTCAGAAGATTGCCATGATCACGTTACAATTAAATGTAAAGATTTAATACAACTTGTGTAACCTCCAGCAAGTGATAAATAAACCATGTTTTGGGTAATCGGCCAGCGGTGCATTTTTGTCACGCGCTTTGTTGTCAGTGCCGTATTCAGTCAACAGGCTGGACTCTCAGCTGACAAAACTATACTAGTCAGTGGAGTGATACGCGTGGTAACAAAGAGCGTGACTGAAATCCATCGCTGGTCGCTTAATGAAAACATGGTTTTATTTATCACTTGCTGGAGGTTACACAAATGGATTTAAACGTTTACATTTAATTGTAACGTGATCATGACATTCTTCTGAGTGCGACAGTATAAATTTTATTCCTTAAAAACGTGCCTGGTCGTTTTTACCAATACTAAAAAAAAACTCATTACATTTTGTATGCAGAAGCTTGAAATTAATAAATGTTGTCACGTATACAACAGTGATCATTTGCTGAATAAGAATTATTTGTCATTTTTAATTTGTTTTATAAAAAATCATAAAGTCGACGTACCGGCAAAAACTGCAAAAATATCACGCTTTTTGAATTATTTCAGGTTTAAAAAAATTAATATTCATTAATAGAAACAAATTTTTCACATGCGTATGTGCAAAACAAAATTATAAATCAATGGTGGTAACTGTGTTTTTCTGCGATTTTTTGTACTACCTACAAAAGTAGAAGTCAGGGGTCTATAATAAAAAATCCGATAGTATGTATAGGGAAATTAATTACTATGAGACTGCATAATTTGTTTCACTGGCAACTACGTCGCGAATAATCTAACTTTGATCCCTGTATGAGTCTAAATTGAAGAATCTCAAAATATTTACTAAATATATATAAATGAAACATTCATAAAATGGTATTGAGAAAAAAATTATATTATTGTCATTGGGATACATCACAATGTATAGAGAGACAGATTCATCATCGTCTGATGTGATCAAGTTCGTTTTGGTTCGCTTGCTTTCCGCCAGATTCATATACCAAGCAGCGAGTATTAGAAAAGTGAAACCAATTGTAAATATGTGACATGCACGTATGTACAAGTATGATGTAGACGTAGTATCTTCGCTGAGTGGGAGACCGCGTTTTTGATCCCCTCCCCCTGCCAAAATACGTCAGTTTTTGAGCTGAGAATTTCATTATCTTCTCTGGAACTAAGTCGGTTCGGTAACTTACCCCAACAACCTCAATGTACCCCAACAACTTTCTTCCCTATTCCTCTACTCTAAACATGGTTTGGTGGAAGACGGGGAACCGTGGCCTGAACTTTGTCGTCAGAAAAAAAAATCAATGAAGACATATTTTTCTGGCATCATTAATTCTCTTTCGATATTCAGATTCGATAAATTTGCTGTTCGGTGTTAATCTTGATATTTTTTTAATTTCTTGAAGCAACCAAAGTGAATTGTATTTGAAAATCACACTTCTTCCGACCGGTGACGTTGCCCACGTCAAATTACAGCCAGTGTTTACCTTCCCACTCTGACAAGAATTTTGCTTTGAAATAGCGATTGAGTGTTTCTTTCCGGCAACGAATATTCAAGAATACGAAATAATTACTTTCAAAATTCCACACTTGAATTCACCCCACGTAAGTTGAAATAAATCGACATAAAAGAAATGAACACTTGTCGATATTTTGGTGAAGGAATAAAATACTTTCATTAGTATAAGTCGTGATTTATCATCGGGTTGTGTTTTAGTGAAACAGAACATAAGTCCATATTTACAAACAAAGTTAGAATTTCTATTGATTAAAATAGAAGTGGAAGAATTTAAAAAAAAATTAAACTCGTTAGGTTTATCATTTTTTGGTTTCGATCTCTCTGAATTATTAAACAGTCCATTTCGTTAAATTATCTTCTGTTAAAATTCATAGCTAGATGACTATTTTTTAGAACAAATTTTTCACTATGTTTGAAGAAGTCATACTAACTATGCTTCAATTTGAGAATCGGGGATTTGAGAATTCAGATGACGCTTCGTCAAAATATTAAAAATTAACTTTCGTCCATCTCTCCGTGGTCTTCTGACGTTTCTACTGACGTCTCTCTGACTTATCGGCCATTGTCTGTGATCTTTGGGAGTCCACATCGGATGTCAAAGCTACAACGCAGCATTACCCCACAACCCAAATCCTAGTGATTGTTCGGCGGAAACCTCCCTGGCAGTTCTCTAATTCACTCGTAGATAATGACAGTAACTTTTTTAAAAAGAATAATTAGACACTCTTAAAAGTAACGTAAACGATGACGTCACGAAAATGTACATAATCGAGTAACTTCCCCTCGCAAGAGTCTCTCCACGATTTCCATTCCGGCTTTTGTACTCTTTCACTCGAATTTTCAATAGCAACAACAGCAATAACGGAAAGTCTCCGGTGAACTGTCACCCGCACAATAGCGTTTGTAGTTGATGAATGGCCGGTGCAGTTCCAGCAGCAGGTCGCCAAGCAGAGCAGCGGACTCCGTTTGAAGTCTGAGAACACAATCAACCATTTCAATTTAACAAGAAATGACGAAAGTGATCTTCCCTCGATCTTATCAAGTACTGAGATTTCAACGGTAAGCTACTCTTGTACTGCTACTTGAACGTGTAATTATAGAAACTCCTTAATATTGCCATTTTTAGCAATATAAATTTTTCTTGGATTATTCTTCATTTGTGATTTATATTGTTGGTGACATTTTTGATGTGCTACTTAGCAGTGTCTGTTCTAATTGAAGAAAAATTGAACTTTTCGTGAATATAGATACACAAAAATATTTATATAAGTACATGGGTGAGATAAATAAATAGAATAGATCAGTACACTTTACTCGTTATGTACTCCGGTTACATAGGATGTGCGCCATATAAATGATGGGGTATCCTAAAAGACTTCATTAGATGTAAGAGCGCTACACCACTTTCATCACTCGATATATTAGCTTACTCTAATTAAATAAATAGTTAAAAACTTACGACTTTCATGGACGAATAACATTTATATTTTCTGTGAAGAGCTCACTCTCTACACATGCCTCTACGTAAATATCATTTTCATCTACCTAAGGATGAGCTTGGTAATACGAGTACATATTTAAATTTTCACGTGCTGTGTCTCAACAGTTCCCGTTTTATTTGTTTGCGTCATTCGATATAATAATGAATTAGAGGTATAATATTGTGTCACCCGTGGCGTCGGCGCTTGTCTTCAGCGTCTGTGAGGTGGCGTCGTCGCCGTCGTCGAGTGCCATCACACGTGTCGCACGCGTGTGAGGCGCGCGTGCGCGAGGTCGTGAGAGGTTACGTACGTTCGATGCGGCGGCGGCGGTCGACAGGGAAGGGGAATGAAGGATGGGCAGGGGAAGCGAGAGGGAACGCAACACCGCGACGCCTCCTACCCGTCGAGGTACACTGACTGCTGTCTGTGAACGGGATCTCATTCGAACCATTTCGCATACTATGTTACAAAGGCTCTAGTACAGCGTACTTCAGGGTCTAGGGGTGGAAGTCATAGTATTATTATTTATCTCGAATTTTGAGTTATTTTAATATTTATGATTTACTATCAATATTTTTGGTCTAATTGAAAGATTTGATAATAGTTCGTATTTGTTAAATAATAGTTCTCTTATAATCTAATGAAAATAAAATTTGTTAATTTTTTATAGCGATTATAGTAAACAGCTTACATATTTTTCTATTTTTAGGGGTGGGTAGTTGTGATAACACTTAGTTATTATTTAATAATAATTTGGAACAATTAAAGTTACTTAGAAAAATACGTATTGTGTTTGCTTCACGTCTGCTCTTCCGAGTATAACTATAAAAGAAAAACGACCCACGTTTTTTAGCAGACTGTTCAATTTTTACTTCAAATTAATGAAATAAAATGCACAAGTTTCAATTTCGAGAAAACAATTTGTATTCTAAACATGCAAAAAACACTATGTTTCTTCTCTAATATAAGACTTCTTCCGGTGTGCTAGTTCAAGAGACGTTGCAGAAGTCTGTGTTATAAGATAACGCAGAGTATTTTAAATACAAGTACATCGAAGAGTTCAAACTACAACAATTAACAATGGTATCAATGCAGATTAACATCATAATAAAAACAGTTTGGTGTGTAGCTAACATATTTCATTACATGATAAATAAAGATGCGTGAAAATTATTGAGGGTTTAAATTAACAATGTACGTATCGGCCAGCTAAGGACCACGAACGACGAGTGCCAGTAAGACTCAGTTTTTTGTGTGAGTTTACTCACTAGACACATCGTGAATTTTACCGAGATCGGAGGAACAGCGTCTAGATATGATTCTGATTGCTGTATCCGAGAATTACAACTGTGGTTGTTAGTGAACTTTTCATACATCACAGCTATTTAAACTGAGACATGGACATGAAAAGCTACAAATTTTATCTTGCCCCACCTGGGAATTGAACCCGGGATGACTTGGTGACGAGCGATCACGCTGACACCGTAGCCACGGAGGGGACTTTAAATTAATAATATTAATAAAATACTGTTTTATTGGAAGAATACGTTATTTGGGATTAGATGGACAATTAAAATTAAAATTTATCTACAAAATTAAATTAAATTTTGCAGGTAAATTTCAAAATTTGATTTAGTTGTATTAATTACGATTAAATCGCCCATCCTTACTTCGTACAGGAGCCCCACAAGGGCAGTGCTGCATTGACTTAGGATGTAAACGTTCAACTAAGTAACGATTACAGTGAAACAAAACAGTGATACTTCGCGACTTTCGTTGATAAACCTCCGAAAATAATCAGTGAAATCCTAAACGGACGAAATGGGAGGCAATTATTTCCATATGAATCAATGTAAATTAGTGTAATTGTTCTATGCACGCCAAAATACATAACAAAAGTTATTTGTATAGAGAATAATTATTGTGTTTAATAGAGAAAGGAATGAGAAATTAAAATGACAAATATAAGAGGCTAAAGTGTAGAATGCGTATAAAGTGTTAACGTACTATCACTTTCCTTTACATGTTCTTTACTTGTTTTGAATCCATATCTACAACAGTGACAGTAATACTACTATTATATATAGTTCATTATTTACATTAGCGGTCACTTCCCACTTTTTTTTTCTTTTTCTTGTTTGGCACTACAACCAGCTCAAGAGTCATTGGACCCATATCGCAGAGGAATACTGAACAATGAGGTCTTATTCTGTCGTCTCTTTGCATTTTGTTCAAAATGGATGAGGACATTACCATTAAGCAAGTTTGCAAACTTTGATTTCGCAACATTAGAAGATTGTCACGTGGTTACAACGATAAAGCGGACAATTTTTCCGCGGAAACAATAGACGTAAATCGATACCTGCGATATCCGAAATGAACGAAAACCGACGTAATGGAAATCAGCGAATTAATGCGATGGAAATGACACCAGAGACGTGTAAATTTTTTTTAAAAAATCGATGCGTTATAAGTAAAAGAAATACAGAATTAAAATTTTAGTCGTTGTAATTAATAACTTAAACACCTTAAAAAGTGATTTCTTAAGTGTTCAGTACAATTTTAAGTGTAAGATTTTATCCTGTTATTAACCGTAAGTGAAGCACTTTATCAAAAATTTTACTTTCGTTAGCATGATATAATATAATTCCATAAATGAAAATAATACATAAATATATTGGTGCCGAAAACTGTTGCGTGTTCGACTTTCAGAACAATTTCCCGACCATCGGTGGGTGAACCGGGAAAAATACTCGGAAAATCTGATAATTCTTATCTCTGCTGATACCATTCACGAACTCCAGTCGAATCATAGTTCTAGGTTAGTCACTTAATCTAATGACACAGTGACGTCATAACGTCTTTGACATTGCAAGTTCATTGCCTAGTAGGAACCGAAATTGACAATGTATCTTAAACAAAGAACTCTTTCATTTCTATCGCAACGAGATCAACAAATTGATTCCTGGTTTGGAAATGAGATTTTGATTTCAGACATCGACGAGAAGAAATAATTATTGTGCTGTCTACTTCCTTTCAGGACATGTGTATATTCATTGGAAACAAAGAAAAAAAAGTACTCCTTTTTTTACAACCTTCTCCACACGATAATTTGTTTTAACCCTAGTTATAAATAAAATAATTCGTGAGGATTCGTCTTCGAATTAGGGGATGACACAATACTTCTAAGAAGTTCTGATGACTCTGACAAAAATGTATTTAACATTAATATTAGAATAAAGTAAGTATTGAAATTGTATACATATGTCCACAATAAATAAGCCTCGGTAGCGCAGTAGGCAGCGCGTAAGTCTCATAATCTTAAGGTCGTGAGTTCGATCCTCACCCGGGGCACATTTTTCCGTAGCCAAGAACGCAATGCGTTAAAACAGTAAATAGAGATGTTCTGCCTTTATGTACGGATTCTTCGTTTCCTCTCGTACATTAATAGATAACATCGTTTTAATAAATGAATTGTTTCGATTTTTTATTTTAATTCTAAGTAGAAGAGATACAATTAGCAAGAAAAATGTGCTAATTCATTTGCAGGTTATTTCTAAGCTGTATAAACTATGTCATGATTTACGGATTAGCTGGATAATATAGACTTATATAACCACACTGGTGCCGACTTAAAAAATATTAGTGAGTTAAGGCCCCAAGATTTGCATGTCCAAATAACTCCCACCCCCTTTTCTCGTTTGTATCATTGACTTCCAACGATAGGATAATTAAATAATTTATATAGCTCATATGTACGATTATGATTTCTTTGTAATGTAATGGATTTTCGGTATTTCTCTTTTAAAGAAGTGAAAGCGGGTGAAAATACTTGGTGCGTTGTCCCGACTGACAAGGAGAGAGAAAAAAGAAATTAATGAAACGAAAAAGTGGAAATTGAGGTAATGTTGTTATGGTATTAAGAAGGCAATCTACGAATTTTTCCGAAATTTCGATATTAAAAGGGTAATTTTGTCTGAAATATGTTTATTTTTAAAATGTTGAATACGATATCATAACATTTATTGTATGTGAACGTGATCTGAGGGCTACATGGAAATACAACGAGAAGAAAATATTAAATGATTACAAAATCTCTCGTGGAATAGCGGACAGGGTGTGATAGTACATGAAAAGTTAAAGTTATAAAATTCCGAAATCTTTTTATAGCCCTGAAGAAGATTGACTTCATAACGTATTTCCGTATTTGAAACTTAGAATGCATAATCATATTTGCCATGGATATCTCGAATTTCAAGTAGTAAGCATCAAGTCCGTTTCTTTGACATAAAAGTATTTCCCACCTTTGGTTTGTAGGCATAGAACTCTGGACTACTAATGTTATTTCAATGATGCGTTTTCAAGTTTTCTGAGAAAAGCGTCACTCGTACTCTGAAGAAAAGGCGTACATGAAACAGATTTCTAGGTGTCCTGACCTCAGTCAACAAATACTTTGTGTTTAAAAACGCAGGCAAATTCGTACAATTCTCGATGTACAACCAAAAATGACGGATGTCTGTATTTTGTTTGCCCTCTTGACGGGTACAATATAGAAATAAAAATCACTAAAATCTTAAAGGAGAAGAAAAAATAAGTGATTTTTCTGTTCCTCTTCTTTTCATAAGATGATACACATGATAAAAAAGAAACTTGTGTTGAAAATAACTTCAAGTCTTGTCTTCGAGAAAGTTATTATACACGAAAACATTTCTCTTCTCCATGACTTAAGTTTGTTTAAAACATTTCAAGCAACACTTTACTTGCCTTAGAAAAGCTAAAAAGGTGAGTTGAGAACCAAAACGTGATTATGAATGAATGGCAATATGGATTACAACTTGTCTATTCAGGAACACTTCAACGACATCGCTCTGCAACTATGAAATACGGGTTAATTTAGAACACAAGTATATGCAATAGATTTCTTCTGTCTACTAGCGTTCAATATACTTCGAGCCATGTGCTGATAAGGCTTCTTTAACAGGTCTAACAAAAATATTTCCGTCACTTTCTCCCGATGATGTCTGCTTTTGAAGTGGAGCAAATCAAAAGATTTACTTCTAATTGGGAACATGGATCCTCAATAAAGGCGCCTTAAATACGAGTCAGGATATTCGTTTGTCACCTAACGTCTTTATGAAAATTTCAACATTGAAAAATACGAGAATTAATGTATCAAAGTTGACTGAAATGAATTGGGGTCATGAGATTCAATGTGACATGCGTGAAAATGACAGCGGCCATAGTGCTATTTCGCCATTCCATCTAAATCTAAATACATAATCTAATTACAAAAATTAAATAACGATACGTAACTTTTATAAAAATAATTACTTATCAGAATTCATATAGATGTAACTACTTATTTATTTTACGTATATTTGAAAGTATACATTATACTTCAACATTGTTTATCCTACGCAATAATAATTATTTATTTATTTTATACTTTGGCGAGGTTCAGGCCATGAGTTATGCTCTTCCACCTAACCCTTGGACTTGGGTAAGGGAATTGGGAAGGAGAAATGTTGGGTTGCTGATGTACTTGTGGTACCGAACCGATATTTGTTTGGAGAGAGTGAGCAAAACCCCAGATGCAAACCTCACCTAGTTTGGCCGAGCAAGGTTTGAACCCGCACTCTACCACTAAGCGGGATCGTGGTAGCGAAGGTGCTGCCACTAGACCACCGCTGTCATACCTCTTTATTTTTTTAGTTTATTCCATACCAAATTAGTAAAATCTCAAGCTTACCTCTATTAAGCAAACGCATTCTTAGGTATTTAGAAAGATAACCACTAACCAGGTCACCTGAAATGCTGAAGTCACCAAGTTAATCAGAAAGTGTCCAAATTGCCGTAGAAAAAAATATATTGCGAAATGGTGCAACTATTTATGCATTACGTATCACACATCACCGATATGGAACTACTTGGGTGCAGTCGCACCATTTCCAATATTCGTTGGGGAGGAGGGAGCGAGCAGGCACAACGTAAAATGTTTTGTAGATTTTGTTATTGTTGGGTATTTTCAGAAAACATAAATCCTATAAACTATACATAGCAAATAATTGAGGTCAGGTTAAACTTCTATTTAACTAAAATGTCCTATTATTTGCTATCTACCTCACATAATGTAAATTCTAAAGAACAAACCATATAATTTTCTTGTAACGATGACAGATGTAACTCAGCTATGACACTTCGCTACACAAATGCACTTCTGTTCGTCCTCGCTACAAAAACTAACGGAATATTCAATATTTGTGTCTGAAAGAGACGATCTTTTAATAATATACATCAAATTATAATTAGAGTAATAATGAATATAATTATAGTGTTTGGTAAAAATTAAAAGAACAATTGTAGTACCGTCCGCAGTAAACAGAAAAAGAAGCTTCATACTTTTATTGTTTGAACCTGAACCTATGATCATACTATATTAAAATCTTTCCAGATGACTGAAAAATGTACTAACTATATACAGTATTAATTATACAAAAATTAAATGGCATCTTTTGAGAAATTAAAAATCAAAATTTTGATTTTGAATCTGACTTTTCTTCGTCTTAATCTATGCCATGTATTATATCCGATAAAATATCATGAAATAAGCGGTAAAATAGACCTCTCCCAGCTGTATCTCCATGATAAGATATTGCAGAGCAATTCAATTTGTGTGGAGCAGATTTTGAGCGTTCTTTTCTCTTTACTGTAAATTCCTTTGAACAGTTCTAAATAGTTCGTATGTTTCAATAACATTTGGTATTTTTCTTAGTCTATATGAAGACCATCGCCCCTTAAAAATTTTTATCAAAATATGAGATGATCAGATAAATAATATATTAAAACTGTGCTTAATTGACGTGCATGGAATGTCCCTTGTCCACGGAATGACACACGGTTCCTGTACCAGCAGTTGTGCGTCTTCACGATGCAGGCAACTAAATGAGATCCGACACAGTGTTGGGATACAAAATAAACTTTCGTGATTTGTAACTTTAGGCCACATGAAAATGGCGAAGAGCCGTGAAACGAACCCGGGGCTCTAGATTGTTGTTGACCACTTCACCATCCGTTCGCCTTCCACAAATATATACCATTTCTACCCAAAATCCGGCTCGTCGCCAAGTTATCACTTATCTTCTCCACGTGTTCATACACGGAAGAAATATATGCATAACATATTACACTTTTTATTGTTAGTCTTTTACGTTATTAAGTTTACTCTCCGTCATCTTTCTTTATCATAATACAGGTCTTTTTTTAGGTCACAATTAAACGAATGAAATAAATCTCTAACTAGAAGCTAAATCAGATCAAAAATATTGCATAGTGATTGTTTCTTTAAGGAGTATGACTACGGCATCTCCATACTACATCTATTCATATTTTGTAATATTGGAGGAATGAATCAGACTTTGGGAGAATAGAGTAGTTTTAACACTAGGTGTAAGTTAGAGAAAATGATCAGGCATTGCTCTAAGTATCAGGTGTTATTTATTTTTCAAAAAGAAATATTTTCAATATGAAAAAGCAAAATTTTTAACGGGAGTAGAACATAGGGGAAGAGCCGTAGTGTTTGTTTCCTGGAGTGGTAAGGGTGAGGGGTGACGAAGGAATTGACGCCAAAGCTGTGTCCCCACTCTCCCCAGTCTTCCTCCTTCACTCAAGGCTGCCAATACGCCTTCAAACACATCCTACCATAAGCGTCCCCTCCCTAGGCGCGTCCGCTTGTCAAGTGACGACCGCCGCCTCCTGAGTCGTCGTGTATTTCGGGCGGGCCTTAGTTATTCTGGCCGCACGCGTCTCTTTCGTGCGTGCGCGCACCGTGTCGCCTCCGCCACCGCCTCTTCAGTCGAGCTCCGAATCACGAAAACCTGGCATACGAACGGTAATTGGTTCTATCGTCTTTAGTCTTCAGTCACTTTTCCCTCATCCGGACTTCACCGTTTGAAAAGAGTCATAAGTCCAGACACTGCACTCGAAACAATACCCAATGAGCTGGAAATTACGTGTTCACTTTTGAATCATTACTTATAAAGAAACATTAAAACTTTTCCCATCGATCTGACTTGGGATGAACATTTTAGCTCTATAGTTGAATCTTCTTTTTGAATGAACGATGATTTTTTTTCCGAACATATAATACCGATTTGCATGAAATAGTTCAGAGCTCAAGAATGGAAGAGTTGATGGGGTCTCTGTGTGTGGTGTGGCAGATAAATTGGTCCACGTGGGAAGATGAATTTGTCACGGATTAGTGAAAAAAGGAGAGATAATTCCTAGAAAATTAAGTTACAAAACTATTAAAATGTTAAACAATCACACGCATAAAAATGTATCGACTAGGTCAACTGAGCTTAATTTATGTACGATGCTATTTCTTAATAAGTTGTCGTGAAATTTTGCACACATACTCATCTCATAGCCCCATTCAATAATGAAAAATTAGTTTAATAAATTAATTCGTTAATTTCCAATAATCGGTTTATAGCATATCTAAAAGATAACTATTTCTAAGTAACCATTTTACCTGTCATACTTAATCACTTGCAAAAAAAATGATTAAAAGTTAAAAATTGCAAAAAATTGAAAACACACTTAAAAAAGAAAAAAATGCAAAATTTTTAAAATGCTTCAACGACAAGTAAAGAAAAACCGTATTCAAATTTCGAAAAACTCGTTGGGGGTCAACACGGACCAATTCTGGCTAAATTTTAATAGGGCAAGGCAAGCAAGTCACATGTTTAACGTTCAATAAAATATTATCTAAACCAAATTTTGAAAAAAAAACACATTCGTGGCAAAGCAATTAGGTCCTCCCAGAAGAATGCGTGCGTCGAATTTCGAAGCTCTAGACCTTTTCGTACTCTTTTTGCGCACGGCGATGTTTACTAAGAAACGCTCATAATTTAAATTAACAAAGTGAAATCGGAAATCAAAAAGGGTCGGTAAGTTATGTTCAGGGGCGTACCTTGTGGGCGATGTGGTGGGTAGGTCCCTTTCCCTAAATTAAAAGAAATTTGTCTTTTTTTGTATTTCCCCTAATATTTGTACGTGCATACACGTACAAACATATGTATATGTAACCCATATGTAAAATACACACATAAATACATGTAATTTATAAACACATAGTATATACACATATACGATACGTGTATGATATCCCCTCCCCCCGAAATAAAATCCTTGATACGTCCCTGGTAATGTTCTTGGTCTTCTGTAGAATGATGATGATGATGATAATAATAAATTTATTGTCAAAAAAGCAGTATAAACTGAGTATGACCACGTGGAGGACAATAAACTAATTTACTCTCCGGAAGCAAGCACGGGACCATATCATCAATTCCGATCCAGGGCCCTAAGGCAAAGGCGGATTGAAAAAGGAACTCCTAGATATAAAAAGTTAGCTGTGTTATAATATCAATACAATATCTACAAATTAATACAAATTTATATACACAAAAAGTTAATACAAATTTGTTTTTAACACTTATTTCACAAGTACGCATTATTATCGAATCATAGATTATTCGGATAATAGTGCTTATAAATCGTAAGTATTAAAATAACACTAAATTCGAGTTTTATTATTTCAATAGACAAGAGTCGAGAGAACCTGCATAATAAATCCGGTTCTACCCGAAGAAAAACCCGGGTCAGGATGGGTCTACAGAATTAATTAACAACCTGTGCCTAGGTTGAGTACATATAAAAATATAAAATTAATAATCAGACACAACACAAGCATGTAAGAAAATAGTTTTGAAATTGTAATGAGTTAGTTTGAAAGACTACAACAATGGCGTGATAAAGTACAAGACGAATTTAGTCTGTATTAAAATCAATAAATCCTTTAACTTTTATCCTGTGGACACGAAGAAGTGACAATTGCAGCATTTGCTTCGTTATTTGTTGAGCGAATCGCATGCTAATAAATCGAAGGCTATTCTTCTAAGCACGTCGTTAACAACTTTTCCCCGAGCAGCTGTTCCCCAAGACCTCAACTGTAGCAATTAAGAAAATGGAAGATATGCGGCTTCTAACATAGTCTTGAAGCGTTGGGGGGCGGGGGTGATGTCTGCACATGAGTTAACAAACGTGTCCAAGTTTCAATCTGTTCTTCACTGGGGTCTTCAAGAGCCTAGTTCAGCGAACTTGCTCAAATGTGTTTCTGCTTTCGCTTTTTGCTATAAAATGGTTTACATGCACTTCTCAAGCCAGTCAATGCGGCCGAAGAGAGTAATTCCGAATTCTTGAAGAAATGAAGTAATTGATTCATACGATTTGCTAACTAGAACAATATCCTTCTGAATCACACAAACGAATCAGCATTATTGATTAATGTAAATAAGAGCGAAAATTATACATATATCGTAGAAATGGAAAATTCCTCTTCTTTTAATCCTTATTTTTTTTAAATAAAATTGTTTGAAACANTTACTGTATTTCTTAAAATATACCATGAGTATTTTATGAATGACGAAATACTTGTAATAATACAAAATTTATATATCTTTTATATATATATATATATATATATATATATATATATATATATATATATATATATATATATGCATGTAAAAGATTTATCTCCTCATATAGAACACAATATGTTTATTTTGCAACAAATATCATGATAAATCATTACAAATTTCGTATTTCGAAATACAGGAACCGGAAATCCCTGTAAATCCGAATACGATTTCAAAGAAAAACATCTTAAAAACATTCCACCCCAAACCCTACACGTCGACATCCTCGCCCTCATTCGTGAGCGTCGCTGTGTCCATAGTCTCCTATCGCGCGCTCGACGCTGCGGATAATAACTATGTCCAAAAAAACTAGCCGCCTCCATCATAACCGTCTCCGATCTCTCAAAATCGACAATTGAAACATATTAATAACCAAATCCTGTATAATCCAACCCAAAGGCGTCTGGAACCTCCAGAAAATCCTAAGAAGCCCCTTCACAGCAATCTGCCCCTTCCAAGCACCAGGCTCATCCACCCCCACCTAGACCCCTCCCGAAAATGCGAAATTTTTGCTGATATCCTCCAATCACGATTCACCCCACCACCACTTAACCTTCCTCTCACCCCGACAGCGCCACCACACCCTACCACTACGGACGCCGCCTGGAAAATAGACGAAGTCCGCCAACGGCTGAAAACCACTTCCACTCGTAAACCAGGATGACCCAACAAGATACGTGGCAACCAACTACGCCACCTGCCGAGAAATACCGTCGTCCTCCTCACCCTCATTTACAATTCCTGCATGCTCTTAGGTCATTCCCCCCCTATGGAAATCCGCCGCCGTCTCGCTCATTCCCAAACCTGTCAAAAATCCTAAAAACCCCAAGAACTATCGACCCTTAAGTCTCCTTTCCATCCTCGGTAAAATCTTCGAAAACTCACCCACTCTCGCCTAATAACCCATCCCAAATCCCACAACCTCCTTCCCCCCACCCAGTTTGCACCAACATAAATCAGTCGCCCTACAAACCCTCCGTATCACCCAAGAAATCCCCCCCCCACCTCAGATCAAAACTCATCTCAGTAATATCCTTCGATTTTTCATTTGCCTTCGACACCGTCCACCACGAGCTACTCCTCAACATCTGAGATCTAATCTTAGCACCTTTTCACGCCCTCCTCCACAGCTTCTTAACCAACGGAACGTTTTACATAAAACACCAGCACGCCAACTCCACCCTCCGCTCGATCCTAGCAGGCGTGCCACAAGGCAGTGTGTGGTCATCAACGCTCTTCTCCCTCTTTCTCTCAGACATCCCTCCCACCCCCCACGTAGCTTAATTCCTTTACGCAGACGACGTTGCTTTCTCGGCAGAAAAAAACTACCCCTAGGTCTCCCTACGCGATCTTCAACGAGCCACCACCCGCTTCGTCCGCTGGAGCAAAACCAATGGACTCCAACTGAACGCCTCCAAGTGCCAGGCAATTTTATTCGGTCGCAGGCGCAGCACCTACAAATGCTTGAGGACTATTCGTGAACTCCTCGAAAACATGCACAAAATACCATGGGCGAACAACATCAAATACCTGACCCTACGCATGGACCGTCGCCTCAATCTCCAAATACCTCTCAAAATCAATCATTTATAAAACCTGTATCCGCAGCCTAACAGCCTACGGCTGCGAATCCAGGGCAACCACGCGCTACACCAACATCCGTCGCCTTGAACAATAAGAAAATCGGGTGTTGCGTATCGCTCTTAAACCGCCGCGGGGCACCAAAAATTCAGAGTTGAGACAGATATCGAAACTCGAACCTCTGACTTTCTTTCTCAATTCTCTAGGTAAAAAAGGAATTGAACGCGCTTTCTCCGACTTTAACTCTTCCAATCTTTTCAACAAATATCGCCACCATCTTTCCGAGGACCCCTTCTCTCATGCAGTACTCTATCCCACAGACCTACTCAAACTTCCACCCCCACCCACCTTCATATAAAGTCTCACATTTTCTCTTTCTTCTATTCTTTTTTCAAATTCAGCAGAGAGTATATTGCTTTCATTATCTTCATTGTAAACGACACTCACTGATCGCACTAATTGCCGTCGGCTCCTAACAACCCATGCCACAACGAAAGTCGCCGTATCTGCCAACCCAACAAATCGTCCACCAACCCAACAAACCGTTGAAATATATGAAGATGAGCACGACAGGACGGGCATGCTTGGATAAAACGATGGAAACAAGACGACGTATTGAATTATATTTAGGAAATTTATATTGTACACGAGAAGACATGCACCACACAGATTTTCTTATACATATCGGTACTACGGGTTGCATATGCTGGGTTTGTTGCAGGGATGAAAATAAGGATTAGATACAGATGCATGAACACTCGAGAAGAACTTTTTCCAGACATAAAATTTGCCATTCTTCATTATCAAAAATCTTCTTTAGATCTAGGAAGAACATTTAAAAAAATTTTTTTGACGATTTGGAACACAAAAATATTATTAGTGACAATATGGCAGTAATTAAACGTAGGGGATTTCTACAAATAATGTATTGAATCACAAATTGAGGCTCTCAGTTGACAAAAATTAACTGACAATAAAAAATATCTCATAATAATAATAATAAATGTCTGATATGTTTGTGACATTTTTCCGCATCTCCTTCTAAAGCGTTTGACCGATTTTAACTAAAGACAATGATTATATATTAAGTGAGATAAAAATTCTACGGTTGTTTCCTAGCGCTTCCTCTACTTATGCGGGAACGATGAGGGGTGAAAACTTTAAATTAATATAAAAGAAACTTGCATTACGTGTATCTCAATAATGGGTTATCCACTAGGGAATAGAGTGGACAGAACAGACATAGCAAAATAATCAAATTGAAGAATGAGACAGGTAATCCAATTTTTAATCTAAACGATTCAGAAAGGATTAAGCAATAGGAATTCAATATTTCTGCGAACCTTCTGGTACTAATCTGGTTGAAAATACAGTAGAGTAAGATACGGTAACTTCGCGATAGTTTCGTTTTCTTTTATTACAGACATACCTATCGTTTCACAAGATCTATTTTTCTTTCGCTAGGAGGTAGACGTTCCTCTTCACTTATCCACAAAAATGGTTTTCGACGTTTGAGTATTTGCTTCAAGAAACAGTTGAACACGTTCGTTCCGTGAGTTACGGTGAGTCGGGTTTTTAAATGAGCATATTCAGTTTGTGGTTTTAAAATAGTACTAGATGAGTTTTATAGTAAATATACTATGTAAATTTTAGCTCATGGAAAATAGTCAATGGACCTTACAAATAGTTATCTTATCTAGGAGTTGCGTTTTCAATCCGCCTTTGCCTTAGGGCCCTTGATCGGAATTGATGATATGGTCCCGTGCTTGCTTCCGGAGAGTAAATTAGTTTATTGTCCTCCACGTGGTCATACTCAGTTTATACTGCTTTTTTGACAATAAATTTATTATTATCATCATCATCATCATTCTACAGAAGACCAAGAACATTACCAGGGACGTATCGTGGATTTTATTTCGGGGGGAGGGGATATCATACACATATCGTATATGTGTATATACTATGTATTTATAAATTACATGTATTTATGTGTATATTTTATATATGGGTTACATATACATATGTTTGTACGTGTATGCACGTACAAATATTAGGGGAAATACAAAAAAAGACAAATTTCTTTTAATTTAGGGAAAGGGACCTACCCACCACATCGCCCACAAGGTACGCCCCTGAACATAACTTACCGACCCTTTTTGATTTCCGATTTCACTTTGTTAATTTAAATTATGAGCGTTTCTTAGTAAACATCGCCGTGCGCAAAAAGAGTACGAAAAGGTCTAGAGCTTCGAAATTCGACGCACGCATTCTTCTGGGAGGACCTAATTGCTTTGCCACGAATGTGTTTTTTTTTCAAAATTTGGTTTAGATAATATTTTATTGAACGTTAAACATGTGACTTGCTTGCCTTGCCCTATTAAAATTTAGCCAGAATTGGTCCGTGTTGACCCCCAACGAGTTTTTCAAAATTTGAGTACGGTTTTTCTTTATTTAATTATAATTTTAAAAGATACATAACTATAAACTTTCCAAAATAATTCATTTTTAAGCTAGATATATTTATTTCCTAAATCATGCACTTTTCCAATTTTTGGCTTGCTGGAAACGGAGACACAGGTATGCATACCATCCGTAAAATTCAGCCTAAGTTATTGTGAAATTACCTACCCTAGCTATTAAAAGTTATTTTCCTGCCAAATTACCACAGCGAGTAGAAGATGAATAAATCGTCATACAAGTTGATGCGGCGTTTGCAAGATCGTTTTGCTTCATCACGAAAAATTTCCAATAAAGTCTACTAGTGAATATATTATGCCTTTTGCACTTATTCCGAAGTGGTAGTTCGGTCTAACTATGGTACGTCGAATTTCACGTTATATTGCGAAATTGTTGCCACTATTGCAGAATTGTGCCCTTTTGCGAATTCACCTTAGCACGAAAAGCTATTTTTTTTCAAGTTTATATAAATGTTGTTAAGAAAAGGTTATGTTATCCAATTTCACAGCGAAATTGCCCAACCTTGCACTACACTACGCAGAAACCATTACGTTTTTTGACTACTTCCTTCAGGCGAATTCGGTTCAAACAGATCAGTAAACATTATTGATGTTTTATCACGACGAAATACATGCTATTCTGGTTAAGGCAAATGACAGCAACAACACTTTTATATTATCTTTTTACTATCGCATTGCGGATATTGCTTCTAAGGACGCTGAGGAGCAAGTTCTACGTCCCTTTTGTCCTTGGATGTCTCGCCAAAGGCCATGGACCATGTATACAAAGCGCTCTTCCTTTTCCTTCCTGTACTTGAATGGACATACCGAACAAGAAGATGCGACCAATGCATTACAGGGAAGGTAGATCCATGGAGTGACGGTTATTTGGCTCGATTCTGAACTGTCAACGGTGGCGAGATCTGGTAATTTGCGGATCCGCCAAACCTCGCGCAGCGATCAGTATGAGCGACTCGTTTTGCTGTGTTGGGCAAATATTAGTTGAAACTAGAAACTATATCGATTGCAAAAATGATCAACTAGAGGAAAAGCTATTAGTTGAACTTAGTAAACTGATTATTTTTCAACTACCGTAATTGGAGGAAATTTCTCAACTAAAATTGTTGGTTTAAAAAAATTGTTGTTAAGTTAAATATTTGCAGTACATCTATGGAACTCCTTACTAAATTTCACCAAATATATTATAAAGGCAGAACTATGGAATTTTCAGTTTCGCTGCCTGCAAACCTTGTGTTTGAATATATTTCGTCAAGGAGAATTCCGTTTCCAAAGTAAATTACGTTTCCTTGAATAGACAAATTAATGAAGTAAACAGAAATTGTGTTACGTGTAATAATGCAGAAGAAGTAATCTGAAATATGTTATGAATATTTGATAACGAACTTGAGGGTAGTTCAACGGGGAGTTTTCTCCTTTGTCTAATTACCGATTTTCATTTACAGGATTACAATCTTCTTTTGACAATATTATAACAATGAAATTAGTTCACTTAATTTCAGTAAATGATTAAATTTACATTAAATCTGGAGTTAGATTTAGAAAAATTAGATTAAAGAAAGAAGAGATTGGAGCTGTTGGCATCGATATCTGTCGCAGCACACCAGCGACCCTGGCGGCCGCGAGAGGAGTCGTTGCCATGAGCGTAACAACGCGTGCCACGTGTTTACTCAAGCAATGGAATGAGAACGAGTCATCGTTCGCTCGTGTGTAACGCAAGACCAATGGCTCTGTGCATGCATTCACTGACAAAGGGTGAACTATTCTTTAAAAAGAAATTGCTGCTTGTGCGTAATAACATTTCTCTTACGCACGGGTCAAAGCACAAAGAAAGACATGTGATGGTCGGCTCACAAATTCATTACCGCCTAAACCTACATCTACTATCGCGTCCGACTATCAGAATCTCTCTATCCATTGGTCCAATCAGAACAGTTCAGCCCAATTCCACTTTCAACTGACTTCTGTGTTCCTTCACGTACTATTATTAATTAGTAGAGTCCGAGCGAAGAAATCGCAAGCGTACTAAAAGAATGAAAAATATTGGTAGTGTTTCAGAGAACAAAATTATTATTTAACATATTCTTACTATTGTCTTCAGATTTTCAGAACAATGCTTTGCAAAAGAAGATCCCTCTTAACCCATTTAAATACCCGTAACATTGGTCTTGGATATCCATGTATTTCACTTTTTTCGCGACGATTAAGGCTACATTGCAGTACTTACAGAAAAGTCTTAAAAAAGATTGCGTCGAATGCAAAGCAATTAGGGTTAAGGCAACTGTTTCATACGCGTACTCTTCCAAAGACTTGAAGTTATAAGACATGAGTGGCGCCACCTAGGAGATCCTTTATAATCTGACGACAATTCGAATCCATTTTTTTTGTGGGGCTTTAGGGCTCGCCAACATCGAGGTCATTAGAGCCCATAATTCGAATCCAAATTGAATTTAAACCCAATTATAAAACAATACGTACAAAGTTCAAATATAGTATTACGATTAGATCATGCCCAGAAAATACTCTACGTTATGAAACATCATTTTTAGCACATTATTAAATATGAGAGGAGAAGAAGAGTACAAAAACTACCTTTTAGAAAAATATAATTTTTGCAAAAAATCATTGCATTGGATCAATAATTTTATTGTTTTGTTGAGCTTTTTAGATATTCAATTTATTATGGGTTTTACAGTAAAAACCGAAGGTTCTATGATCAGAATGAATCCACAAGCGAACCCAGGGATGCTAATTTTGAGAGAAATACAATCGCCATTATTGAGTCTCGTCACATTGTTTTACAAATTATAATGAAAGTATCATCCTCATAAGATTTAGATACTTTACTATTTTGAAACAATTAATAAAGTGACGTGAAAAAGTGAGCAAACTTAAAATATACAGATAAATGACTTTTACGTTGAAATCAACTAGTTTTTGGTCAGAAGTCTAGGAAACCTGTAAAATATATTCTGGCTAGAATACTGAACCTGGTTATAAATGAGTTTTTGATCCATCCTGGAGAACAAAGCGGCTGATGATCGCATCTAAATGTTCGTGAACTTCAAGAGTATTTTAGAGACTGTAGTGTTTGTTCATGATTAACATTTTCATGAAAGTTTATTGCGCGATTATTTGGATACAAATAAATTTTTGACTCCTGAATCGTGGACCGTTTTGGTATTCTGTGTGTGATCTTCGTCCCTTACCCTCAAGGGATCGACTTACGACACGTGGAATAATATTTTCATACTTACAGGTACTTTCCTGTACCCCCCATTTCTAATGTCTTCAATGATAATATTTGCCACGATAGAGATTTAGATTGTCCCAGAGGGCCAGGAGGCATTTTGAGTGGGTTAAAACATGCAACAATAACATCAATTACAGTGTAATAATAAATTTATTGTCAAAGTACAGTACAAACTGCGTATGATCACGTGGAGGAAAAAAAACTAATTTACTCTCCGGAAGCAAGCACGGGACCATCCCATCAATTCCGATCAAGGGCCCTAAGGCAGAGGCGGATTCAAACATTTCAGCAAAAGTTCCTAGATAAGATAAAAAGTTGGCTGCGAGTTATAATACTAATAGAATTTCAATATGTTTGTAATTTTAAGCAAAAAATTACATGTACAAGTTATTATCGAACTATAGATTATTCTGAGTATAGTGTTTAAAAATCATAAGAATTGAAATAAAACTAAATTCACGATTTATTGTTACAATAAACACGCCCCTAGACAAAGCCTAGAGAACCTGTATGAAAATCCGCCTCTACCCGAAGGAAAACCGGAGAAAAACCCGGGCCAGGATGGGGCTACAGAATTTATGTACACAACCGTGCCAAAGTTGAGTACACATAAAACTAAATTAATATGAGCCATAAAAAAACACAATCATGCAAGAAAATAGTTTTTGAAATTGTTATAAGTTGTTTAAAAAGTACTACAGCAATGGCGTGATAAAGTACAAGACGAATTTAACTTTTGTTAAACTCAATAAATTCTTTTACAGTGTAGAAGCACTGGTGCAGGAGGTAGTTTTTAACCGCTGATTTGAACAGATTCAATTTCATAATATCTTTTATATTGTTGGGCAGGGAATTATATAGAACGATTCCCGAATTGTAAGGTCCTTTTTGGCAAAGAGTGGTTGACACTCTAGGGCGATGAATATTACTACTATTGCGTGTATAGTGTTCGTGAACGAGACTGTTTCGTATAAAGAAAAGGTGGCACTTCAGTAATTCGGTCTTAACAAACACGACTGTTTCATAAATATAAATGCAGGGAAGTGTTAAGATATTTAATTCCTTGAATAAAGGTTTACAAGAGTTTCGGGGGTGAGATTTACAAATTATCCGAACTATCCTCTTCTGAATTCTGAAAGTTTGAATACTCTGACCGGAATTACCCCAGAAGGTAATGCCGTAACGTAAATGGGAGTAAACGTTTGCAAAATATACGCAACGGGAAATACGTGGACTAACTGCGTTAACTAAGATTCGGAATGCGTAACACAATTTGCTTAATTGGGAATTAAGATTGTCAATGTGACAATTCCATTTGAGGTTGTCTTGAATATGGAGACCTAAGAATTTTGTATTTGTAACAGTTTTTAATTGTGTTCCGTTTAAAGAAAGAGAAACCTGGGGTAAAGATTTTGTGATACTATTGTGAAATGACATAGACACTGTTTTGTCAGTGTTTACAATGAGACGATTTGCATGGAACCAAGTCGAAAGGTTAGACAAAACTTTTTGAGCATTGGCGTGTTTACATAGTAAATTAGTGTCATCAGCAAAAAGAACCATTTTGCAATCTGATGTGGATGATGACATGTCGTTCACATACAATAAAAAGAGTATAGGGCCGAGATTTGATCCTAGGGGTACTCCGCAAGTAAGTGGCTTTGTTTCTGAAAGACAACGCTCAAGTATTTTATTTTTAGTATAGGATATTTCGAGCTGTTGATATCTATCTTTTAAATAAGAAGTTAGCCATTGATGTGGAAGTCCACGAATGCCTAAATAATGCAATTTTGAAAGGAGAATTCCGTGATCGATGACATCGAAAGCTTTGGATACGTCAAGAAAAACACCCTAAAGATTTTCTCCACGGTCAAGAGATGTGGTAACTTCGTTTAAGAAGGAAAATATGGCGCTTGTAGTGGAAAAGGATTTCCTNAAATCTAGAAGACGCTTATAGAATAATTTTTCTAGGATTTTTGAAAAAGTGGGTAGTAGAGATATTGGTCGGTAATTTCCAATATTAAGTTTGTTAACTTTCTTGTGTAAATNGGTTTCACTTTAGCTCTCTTAAATATGTTGGGAAACACCCCTTCCGATAAAGAACTATTAAAAATATTTACGGGTGGATTTAATATAGCGTGGGACGAAGATTTAACAATAAACTCAGGTATATCATCTATGCCTCGTGAAAATTTGTTTTTTAAGGAGCTGATGATTCCCATGACTTCACTGGCGTTAGTTTCGGAAGTGAACATAGAATTGGGTATGTGGGTGGATATAATTGGTGGACATTGATTTGGATATATTGAGTTCGTTATTTTAAAACTGAATTAATTACTGAATACGTGTAGAATACTGAATTTATTTAGATTGTTTTATATCAGACTTAGTTAGGTACCTTTCTCTTCTCTAATTTGTGACTACCATCACTGGGTTGAACATATTATTTGTCCTTAGCTATTTCTATTCGTTTGTAAATATGCGTGGAATAATCATAACTATCCTGTATGTTATATTTCTCGTCACATTACAGGTGACCTTGCCGCAGTATGGCACATCGTCACTCGGGGCCTTAAGTTGAAATTGCATCACGCATAAACTACAAAACAGATTAGAACTAATCTTTCACGGTCGTATTATTTACGATTGTGTATCAAATGTAAGCTAGGATTCATTTTGATACATCAGATTTCGGAGTAAGAAACAAGAATACCAAGAAAGGCGGTAACTGTTTTATTATAGTATTATGGACGACGTATTCATTGCTGATATTTTGCACACGCAACTCTGTGTATGTGGGATCTGTTCAATAGACTCAATTCATGTTGTGGTGAGATTCGTTCTGTTAAAAGCTGAGGGAGATGTGGTTCAAGGTCGGTATATTTGGAACGGAGGGAATGTTGTAAGATTTAAAATTACTCCTTTCGTCTGTGAACGCTGTGAGACGGCTTCCAAATAGAATGGTGGGAAGGACAGCAGCGGATGATTGATATCAACTCCTTCTTAATGTCTTTTATTTTCTTCAATGTTTCAATACAAAGTAAAGTTATATTTGAGAAAAATACAATAAAAAGGATTTGCGCTAACAAAATCCAAAGAGGACTCCTTGCTAATAAATATGTACAGCCGGGTTTATTTGAAGCTCATTTCTATCATGCAAGAAACAATTTTGGTTTTTACTTTTAGAATGTATCTAGGGTTTTCAACAAAATTCACAGAATCGAGTGAAAAGCGATATGATGTAGTCAGATTTCCGAGTGGGATCGATTCAGCACTCTTTTTTTACACTCTTATATACGAAAAGAATCAGATTTTGACGGAAGTATCCGTTTTGGGTGTCCCCGATTCCAAAAAAATCAAGCAACGATTTCGAAAATTTATCTGAAAGTGTAATTAGTAAGTCTCAACATCCAGACTGACTCCGAGGCCTACTCAACCTGCTGCAAAAAAGAAATGAAATTTTTTTGCCCCGTAGTCAAATTGGCCGGAGCGTGATGCTGGCCACATCTCCTTCTGGCGCCAAGGCCTAGTACTTGCGAATCTCTATCCCCTATGAACCCTTTGAGCATCTCCGGACAGTGTTGTGGGACAGTTTGACTTTATAATTAGTAAGTATTACATCTGCATAAGCGATATCTTGCTTTGCAAGATTGGCATACACGTAGGAAAATAATATCTCTCATCAGTAGTACCTCATTTATTCACTATTTCAATATTATTTAAACAATATAGCAGTGTAGATGTACAAAGTAGAGGTAGAATACGGATTTAAAAAACTAAATTGAAAGATGTAATTCTGATAAATTAATAGAAGAACGAAAAACCCAGTACAGCTACGATATTGCATGATTGTGTGCCTACAATGAAATGCATTTATGTAACACGTTGCATTTATGAAACACGTTAAGGTTGCGAAGATTAAGATATCGTCTAGAAATAATGTTCAAGAAATTTGTTAAAATTAAAATTACAAAAATAATAATTAGTATTAAGGTTGCACAGTAAAAAAAAGTTAGTTTTATGCATGAGTGAAGGATGTATTTATTATGTGGATTTAGTGTTTTTTTAGCTATACATGGTTTTCAATAAAATGTATATGCACGGACAGCAGTGGTCTAGTGGTAGCATATTCGTTTTCATGATCCAGCTGAGCGGTAGGGCGTGGGTTCAAACCCTGATCGGCCAAACTAAATGAGGATTTCGGTCGGAATTTTTTCACTCACTCCAGACAAATGACGGTTCGGTACCAAAAGTTCCCCTGCAACCCAACATCTCTCCTTCCCAAGTCCAACGGTAAGGATGAAGAGCTGATCTCATGGCCTGAACCTCGCCAAAAGACAAAAAATAAATAAATGTAAATAATAAATATACTTTAAATATGTATTCCCATAGAATAGTTTTATGAATTTTTGGAAATATCACGAAATTTAAATTCGTAAACAACTTTAATAAAATTAGATTTGAACATAATTTTTTTCTGCAACACTTCTGCGAGTGTATCATTCCTCTTTCATAAAACAAATATTTTTTAAATCAATTTTGTTGATGCTTTACTTAAACGGACATGATTAAAATGTTTACGAAATCGTGTATTTTTTTATAAAGTTAGTTTTTCATAATATAGTGATGGGTTTTTACGTAATAGTAATAAATTGTATTATGAATAATTTATATCGTCTACATTTTTGTAGTATCTTGGCTGACTTAATAAATAATAAAGAATATGTCATAGAGTTAATTATAATGTATTTATTATTCTAAATAGTTTTCTTCGCAATTGTCATTTTTGTAGTGCTCGACAAATATTTGTAACGAAAAAAACATAAATGGTTTTCCAAAATAATATCCCCCCCCCCGAAAAAAAACAAGCAAAACTTATATAGGAGTGGTATATAAAGAGGTACTTATATATAAAAAGGTAAATATTGAAATAGTACGAATGAATATATAAACATAAGTTAAAAAAATCATAAGTCAAGTGTAAGGAAATAATACATTTTTAATATTAAGAGTTTATGAAAATACCATATTATTAAAAGAGTGAGAAGAATCAATATCTTCAGAAATAATGTACATAAGTTTCATGAAGAAGGTACATATTTGTGAAACCAATGAATCACAGCTCACATACGAAAGGATGAAGAGACGAAATTCTACACAACAACTTTGTCGGTATCAAATATTGGCCGTGTATTATTATTCGATGTCTGATAAAAATGTTGGTAAATGACACAAAAACATAAAAGAAAACAATGTAAAGCCTTCTGCATCCCGATTGGTGGATGGCCGTCACATCTGTCAGGATGTTGAGCCCGTAGTCCGTGAAACCAACAAGTGTGGATATTGATTTTGTATTTATCGGGCCATTGGCAGCAACGGCTGTTTCTCCCCCGCTACCCTCGCATTTCGTTTTTACTGCCGTATACAGACGCGAGGACTCAATTGCCTCTCAACTCCCGCTCTACTTCAGGACGGGAACGAAAGAAGATTTCTAGGACGAGAAGACCAATAGACTCAGGATCTGTCATTCCCTATCTACCTCAATTGACAGGCTTCGTGTCACAACTGCAAATGATCAATGAGTACACGAAAGTGTGATCAATGACTACTGTAGAGTCACATTATTCGAAATGTACTTTTAAAACAGACATTCATTTTCAACCTAGCGGCAATGAAAACCACGTGAGACCCGAGAATTACTTCATTGGAAATAAAGTATACGGTTGTATCTTATTTGTAAAAGGTACCTTTTAATAAATATTTCTTTTTTTTCCGTCACTCTCAACCAATCGCAAAAGAGGACGTTTACGACCCTACATTTAAACAATGGACAATTTTTTATAAAATGTTTGAAAATACAAATTGAATTGGAATTGTAGGAGATTCCTAATCTCTTATTCAGTTGACGCTACTCACAACTCGAACTTAGATTAAGTTCATGGCCATTATTAAGTTGATTGTGTTTATTTTCCTTAAAAACGAAATATTATATTGATTGACTCTAAATTTATTAAATCACAAAACATCTTTTCTCTATTAATGACTTTTAAGTGCTTTATTGTTAAAGACGTTTTGAGGCTATTAATATAAATCTTCTATAAAATAAGGGAACGTGACGTTTCATGAAAAGGTCAATGTTGAATTTCCAAACGATTATAACACTATCTTATATACAGTAGACCAAACACAAATTTTTACAATTCGATTATTACATGAATCGTCAATCTTTTTTGATTCATAATTTTCGCCAATGATTACAAATATTCCAATTTCGATTGTGCTGACAAATTCACTGATTCACGCTCACTAGCGTTTAATCCTCTTCAAGGGAAATGAATGGTATGTGATTGACTTATCTTCCTCTACCGCCCGCTACCGTAAGCACTAGATTTTCTCCATGTACTTTGTGGGATGGTAAAAACTTTCTGGAAGAATTTACATTTCAGTCATACTAAAACATACATCAACAAGATATTCTGAAATTGCTAGCGGCGAGGGAGAAAATCTGGATTAAAAGAAAATTTTCAGGGCAGATTTGGTACATTGTTTTATGAAATGTGTATTTCTTGTTCGTTAAATGGTAGTTATGTATGAAGTTGGGAAGAAAACCCGAGGGAGTGGAAATTAATGCTTTTTAAAGAGAAACCAAAATAGTATATAATATTGATGTTGTGTTATACTGTCTGTTTTGCGTATTTCAAATATTATTTATTGAATATTGAAGGATCCGTGAGCAATCTTAAAATCAATCTATCTGAGTCTGAATGATTCACTCGGGCAGGAGAACATAAATTATAACGGGAGTTTAAATGTATCAAATTCCCGTGTTGTGTAAAAGTGATTCATCTATGTTGTGAATGAATACACAATTATCTAAACATGTTCATTAAAAATTACAGAATTAATAGAAACACAGTATCAGCGTAAAACAGTGACACATCAAAGTTTGTTTACACGTGATTGTAGGATGTTCGTTAATAATATCCAGTGGCAGGACAGAGAGACCCGAAGAGCGCTAACTGGGATACACTTCATGAAGGAATAATAGAAAGCACGCACTTTCGCGATGCTGATAAGACAGTAATGCCAGCGCTTCACTCGGGGTGGCGTATTTGTATATTTGCCCCAACACGGCCAAGTGGAAAATGAATTATTTGTCTATTTGCTCTAGTGGCAAATACGCGAACACCCGTAACCGTCCTCTTGTCGGTTTTAGTCCCACGTGAAAGATCTCAAATAAGGTAAATATTTGCGTTGACCGTCCACACTTAGATAGCCGTGTTTCGCTCAGTAGATCATGCGATTGAGACTTGTTGATATTCTGGTAACTTAACCTATATTTTTGATTTTTCTTATTCTATAATTTTTGTTTTAATAACACTGGATAACATTTCTATGGACTGGAATTACGAAACAGTTTAAAAAAATTCTAGAATAATATCAAATACATCCTTGCATTTGGGCATATGAAATATCAACATCCACCAGTTTTTTGTTTGCCATGATCTTTTCGTAGAGAGAAAGTGCTTCTCCCGCTGTCAACATGTCCATAATTGGTATAAGCAAAAATATTTGGTATTATTAAGTTATTTGCTTGTTCAATCCAGGTGTGGATAGCATGATGCGATATTTGTGAAAACGCCAAATATTTTGCCAAATACGCGACGCCAAATGAAGTGTTAGCATGAGAGACCGCCCTACAATAAATCCTAAAATAAGTTTGAGAAGTACTGCGCTAAATAAAATAGAGTCGCGTTTTCTTGGCGACCCACAAACATTCGAAGTCTTCCGGTGATGCTCCGAAAGAATGCTCATGGTAGCGCGTTGGAGCGAATACGAGGAACGCCCGCCTCTTCCGGTAGCTGCCTCTCGACTTTTACCAAGTCAACGAGTCTCTTTCCGTTGAAAGCGCGAGGTGTCTAGCATCTTTTAGACAAGCGCTAGCGTTATCCAACTTATCATTTCCTATACACATTCGATCGATCGTACCGGCATGGGATGTGGTTGACATGGCAAAATGTTGCCCGACGAATAAAACTAATGGGTCATATTATTTATTTATTTGTAACGCGATGTTTTGACTCTCACCAACAAATGTATATTATTTCAAGCTAGAAAAATTAAATAGTGTATTTCTTCATTTTTAAAAAGCATTTTTATATCTAGAATTATAATAAAATATATTCATATTGTAACGTATAATGGATAAATTCTGAACACAATTTTGTATTTTCTTTCACCAGACACGTCACATCAAATATTAATTTGACAGTACAGATTAATAATACAAAGTTGTTGTCCCCAACGTTTGATGAAATATTTGATATAAAATGAACTGTAACTCGCGGGCTGTAAAAAAAGCTTAGTCGCCAGTGGGACAGCGCTGTTTTAGGCGGGCATCGTGAAAACGAGTGTAGAATCCTTTTCTCTTGGCAGTCATTCCTTTCTCACCTCGGAAGATCTCACGAATCTTCAAGTATTTCGTCTTCATATTTGTACGGTAGCTCGCTTACTTGGGAACAGCCCAGAATATACGTATACAATTTCTGTCCCGGAAATATTATAATAGCTGGCAGTCATAATGGATGAATATCCTGACCCGGGTTTTTCTCTGATTTTCATTCTGGTAGCGTCGGATTCATATATAGGTCCACTAGGCTCAGGGGTGGGAGTGTCAGTATTATTATTAATATTGAATTTTGAGTGACTTTAAAAAGAAACGATTTATTTTGTGAATAATAAATTAATAACAGTACGTACTTGTAAATATTTTTTTTAGAAATATGAAATTTATTCTTGCTTTTAAACCTTTGATAGGAATTGATGGGTTGGTCCCTTGCTTGCTGCAGGAGAGTAAAGTCTATTGACCCCCACACGGTCATACACAGTGTGTAACTCCTTTTTCCAAATAAAGTGATTTACTTGTCTCGAATTTATAACGGGTGGAGTTAGGATGTTTAGACATACATAACATTCGAAATTGACAGTCAAAAATACGATTTTAATAGCATTATCCCTATAATAAAAAAGCATAATATTTTTTCGCAGATATCTCAGAAACATAATATAGTATCTCAGAAACTTACCCACGATGTTATCTGGATTCAAAAAATTGAAAATGTTTTGCGATTTTGTGCACAACAGAACACAATTTGGTAATACGAATAGGTAATTCTAACGCGGTTAGCGGGTTCTTTCATGCGTAATAATACATTATTTTAAATGGAAATTATCGCTTTTACTCGGGTTTTAACACCCATGTATTTTGCGTTTGTAAATAGCACCGTATTTTATTTTTATTAATTAAATATAAATTAAATTTTTTTCGTAAATATCAGCCTCATCGTGTTTCTTCACAACCTTATCCGGACATCACAAGCTTTTGAAAATAAAATTATGACGTAAGGAAATTACTGAATTATAATTCACTTTTCATGTAACAGCGAAAAAATATTAACATGGGGATCTCCGGTTCCACGAATGTGAAACATTTTCTGACCAGTCATACGGGCGGGTATGCGTAGCAAGTAAGGGGTGCAAGTAGTTTTATAAATTATGGAAACACGCATAAATAATCCAGACAATACATAAAAACGAGTTCTATTTTTTTAACATGTACGTACGATTCCTTCAGGAGGAAAGATTCGCGTGAACGTAATGAATTATCGCTATATCACATACAAAGATTTTTTTTTAATTAAAGTTTATTTAGAAACTTTTCTCAAAAAGTCTTCACGCGAAGTAGTCTTGATATTTGAGTTATGATGTACTTGGACATGCATCAAGAAAAAACATATACTGCCTTAAATACAAGAGAAAGAAATTTATTTAGTTAGTTAGAACATCTACTAACAGATGTACTATAATCTAAAAACCACTTCTTGTGTCAGTAGAAGTGACATTAGCGAACATAATACCAAGTATCATGATGTCTAGTTGTATAAAAATTTACCTACACATACCACACGAAATGCACAAAACCAATGTGCATCGAACCGGTAATATAAACCACTCATTCGTCGTTATCTTTGCCAGTACAAGGAAGAGAGAATTACAAAGAGTCCAACGTTTTCAATAATAAAAAATTAATAATTTATTGCAAAAAAATTACTTAAAAACTGCATATGACCACATCGAGTGCAATAAGCTAATGTACTCGCCTGAAGCAAGCAAGAGATAAATTCTAAACAAAATTCCAGAGGAAAACCGAAGAAAAAACCCGGGATGATTAGATTATACAAAAAGTATTATGATGATAATTTTTTTGTGGGGCTTTACGGCTCGTCGACAACAAAGGTCATTGGAGCCTTAAAAACTTGTACAGGTATGGAAAATGCAGTTACGCACTACGGAGAGCCAACATGACTCTCCCCGCGTGTGGGACTCGCCTAAGTATCTAGTAAGTAAGTGTCTGGCAAACGCAGGGCCCCGAGCTGAGTGTGGCATTACTTCCATTTACTTGTGCTAGGCTCCTTCCTTTTTCTTTCCTAACCTTCCATGGTCGCCTCTTGTTATTTTCGATCCCGACGCTAGTAAGTTGCGAGGGTTAGGGTATCTTTCATTTTCCTCGTTGTAATGTTTGGATATATTGTNAATTTGTAAATCTCACCCCCGAAACTCTAGTAAACTTTTATTCCAGGAAATAAATATCTTAACACTTCCTGCATTTATATTTATGAAACGGTCTAGTTTGTTAAGACCGAATTACTGAAGTGCTACCCTTGCTTTATACGAAACAGTCTCGTTCACGAACACAATACTCGCAATAGTAATAATATTGATAAACCTAGAGTGTCAACCACTCTTTGCCAAAAAGGACCGCATCATTCGGGAATCGTTCTATATAATTCCTTGCCCAAGAATATAAAAGATATTATGAAATTGAATATCTTCAAATCCACGGTTAAAATCTACCTCCTGCACCAGTGCTTCTACACTGTAAAAGAATTTATTGAGTTTAATAAAAGTTAAATTCGTCTTGTACTTTATCACGCCATTGCTGTAGTACTTTTTAAATAACTTATAACAATTTCAAAAACTATTT